>JAMPIV010000548.1:0-395000 GCA_024509875.1 Oreohelix idahoensis
CCGTTCCTTTCAACCAGCTGGGGTTGAATATCTCAAGCAGTTTTGTCTTTGCTGCTGAGCTCAGATTTACTAGCATTTCGTTGCTGATTTTGTCTGGGCCGGGTGACTTTTGAAACTTAAGCTTGGAAATAGCCTTCTGTAGTTCTCCTAGTGTGATGGGTTCCCTCATTGGGGCAGGAGTATCTGTCTGTCCCATGGTTGCCAGTATTTCTTTTCTTATCTCTCTCTGATGGTCTATGTTAATGGGTAAGTTGCTTTCTGAACTGTATCTTCTAGCAAACAAGTCTGCAGCTTGTTTTCCTCTGAAAAGTTTGCCACCTTCATCCAATGTGATAGTCTGCCTTGGTGAGGAATGCTCTTCATTTAGAGACTTGACTAATCTCCAAAGTTTCCTGCCGTCTTTCTCAAGGTTCAGCGATGCCGTTTTAGTTCTCCAGCTTTTCCGCTTTTCTTCTAGCTTTGTTCTCTGAAACTCTGCTACAGCCTTTTTCCATTTGTTGTGAGTTTCAAGTGAAGGCTGAGACTCTGCGTCCTTTCTAGCCTTGTCCATAGCTTCCTGACGTTCTTGGAGTGTGCTGGACCAGTATGGTATGTAGTTACGCCGGCATCCTTTGGGAATGGTTTCTTTGCAGCTTGTAGTATGCATCTGTTGAAGTCTTTTACCACTTCATTAATGTCTCTGTTCTGTACCTTGAGGGTAGACAGCAGCGTGTTCACCTGATGCCTGAATAAACCCCAGTTGGCTTTTTTGTAGTTCCATCTTGTAATGGCTGGGCCTGTACTGAGAGTTGCACTCTGGACAGTAAGAAAGATTGGGCGATGGTCGCTTCCCCCTAGTTGGTCTCCTACTTCTCTACTAATAGATCCAGCTATATCTGGTGTGGAGAAGGCAAGATCTGGTGTTGAGGTTGTGTGCCATCCTCTGGAGTAGAAGGTAGGAGTATCTGTGGCATTATTGACTAGGATTAGGGAGTGATCATCTTGCCAAGTTTCAACCTCTTCACCTCTGTGATCCAGATGGTTATAGCCCCAGCTCTGGGAGTGGCTATTAAAGTCTCCAACTGCTATAAAGTTGGTGGCTGGTACCTGTATAGAGCTGAGACTCAGGGGTTTGTTGTTCGGACAGTAATAGTTCAGGAGTTCTATTTCCATCTTGTCTACCTTTATCTGCAGCAGCTGATATTCTGCTCCATCCATGAAGGTTTTCCTTTCGTGTGCAGGAATGTTATTCCTTACAAGAGTAAGTACTCCTCCTTTTCGTCTATCTTGTCTGTCGGATCTGAAGCATTGATATCCCCTTATTTTAAAGGTTTGATCTGCTTTCAAGTGAGTCTCTTGGATACAGCAAACACTGACTTGCTTCTCATACAAGATGTTTTCCAGCTCTGTCTTTTTGCTGTATCCAGCCTGCTTGCTGTTCACTCCCTCTGCATTCCAGTGCATCATGACAAGTGGCACTCTGGGTTTCTCTTTTTCTGTTTTGTTTTGGTCAGTAGTTCTCCTCCGCCGTCTGTTGACTCCACAAGACGGTCTAGAGGGTCCTCCAGTAGCTGAGGGTGGGCTCTGTCGAGGCTCAGAGCCCGGCACTGCACCTGCCTGGTGGAGCTCCACAGGGCGAGCACCAGAACGAGATTTATTTGACGGTGTACTCTCCATAGAAAAAAAAGCGAGTTGCATGATACTGGGTTACCGGTGCGCCTTCTGGCCCAGTATCTACGACTTTAGCACCTGTTCAACGGGAGAGTGGGCTCATCCCTAATCTGTTTATGTTCCCAGTAGTAGACTATTCGCAAGCAGCCTGGGGGTGTCACTGCTCTGCGCGGACCTTGTTTACCGAGGCGGCGTCCGAGCTCGTATGGTGAAAATATGGTTGCGTTATCTTCAAAATAGCCCTGTCTTTCCCGTGGCTTTTCTGCCATCCTGCAACTTTGAGTTAGGGAGTTCTGAGCTCCAGTCTCTTTCCCAGGCATTTTATCCTGGCCTGGCACGCATACAGAGGACCCCACTTCTGGTTCTAAGTTAGCAGTTGGGGATAGGTGGGGTAGCACACTGTGCATTCCCCGTCATCCAGGGGGCTCTCCAACTATGCAGAGCTTGCACAATGCTGTGCTCTGGTTCGGGGCTCTCCCAAGGAATCCTCACGTCCTGCACAGAGCCACTTCCCGATACCCACCACCTGCCAACCCTCCATTGTAGAAATCTCCTGCATGCGGCCATCCAGTCAAGAGCCAGTATTAAGTCTGGTGCCCAAGTGATCCCCCCAAGCTCAGTGTGCAATGCTGGGTTCTCATCATGCTGCAACACAGGAGGGATTGTGATGCTCAGCCATCTCTCTCAATTCTGCACCGATAAGTGACATCGGGGACTTAACTTTGCCTCAGTACTGGGAGGCCCCGTTTCCGGGTACACCACACACAGCCAATTGAGGCAACGGTCGCCATGGGCGTGATAGACGACAAACAGTGAAGAATGAGGCAAGAAAGCATTTAACCCATGAAGTGGGGGTGGATTGGTGCAGACCAGAGCATGTACCACTCGCCGGTGGGTTCTGCATCTACACCTATAGGGTTCCACCCACCCTCAGCCCATTTAGTCTGGCCCCTCACCCAGGACCTGTCCGGCTTGGGTGACCCTGCCAGGAGTAAAACTCCCGCCGGCATAGCTCCCGGGATCATTGAGGCGCTCAAGCTCTCCAACCACGGCAAGGTAGGCTTACATGTGGAGATAATGAAACTCGAATCGAGGGATAGTAATAGAAAAAGTGATTGATATTTCAATGAAATAGAACCGTTACTAATTGTAGGGATATGTGTGCACATTGAAAAAAAAAAAAAAAGAATACATGACAGAAAATGTGGTTACTAGGAAGACTGCTGCCGCGCATGGAGAACGAAGACAGAAAATGAAAAAAGAGAAGGAAGCAGTTTTACCAATCTTTTTTTTCTACTTCTTCATAAGATACAATGTCAGCCGCTTAGATGATCACGTTTCTCTACACCTTTCTGTTTCCCAGTGCATTTTATTAATTATGTTGGTGACGTCTTTCCATGACGATGTCAGACTGTCTACTCTCTATTTTCGTCCTATCTTGTTTTCCTTCAATCTCTCCTGTTGTCACAATATATCCGGTATCCCCGCATTTGCCTTGTCAGAGGATATACTCTAGAACAGGAAAGATATACCCACCAACAGATCTTAGAAAACACAATCTCTCGGCTTGTGTAGAGCGTCTGTTTACGGTTTTAATATTAATTTAAAAATTATCTGCGCCAGGCTGTGAAAGATGGTTTGATTCCAGCAATAATATTTTATAGAATGAATTACTAGTCTAAGCAAGATGGACTGATTCTAATTTAAGGGATACAAAATGTTTGATAATGATTGAATAAATACAATTTCTATTTCAAATTACAGTGTGCATTTTTTTAAAGCGTGAAATAAAAAAATTAGTCGAAGCACGGAGCGGGGCTGGGGCAGTCATTTATCGATGCCAGAGTGGAGAAATTTAAAAATTTGACTATCCAAATCCCTGGTTAAGAAGGATTCAGTATCTTGTAAATTTCGTCTTCATGGAAGGAAGTTTATCAAGTATGAACAGCCCAGTAGCAAGTTTAGAAGTCTGCCACGGTCATTTAAAAAAAATGTGAAATATTTCGTTGTCGGCAGGATTCGAACCTGCGCGGAAAATCCCAATGGATTTCTAGTCCATCGCCTTAACCACTCGGCCACGACAACCCACGACAACATACCTTAACCAAACAATTTATAGCAAATAGTCCTTGCTTTATTAGTTTTGTATTATTTGAAGATGTAATTTATGTTTTACGGTTACATATATTGTTACCAGACTGGTGTTTCTTCAAACGTGAATAATTGTCCTAAGTGACATTGTTCAAAAACACATTTTCTTCTGGGGCATAATTTCCCAGGCGCATGCGCGAAGTGAGGTGTGATGCATTGTTTCCTCCTGATTTCTTCGAAGGTGTTATGTCTTATCGAGTTCATGTATAGGCCCTTTTGACAAATGGCCTGCCTAGCCAATTAAAAAGAAGATATACGTATTCTCGAAACAACGTTTACTACTGCGCACAATAGATTTCAGATCCTAACAGCCACAGTGGACGAGTTGATTTGTCGATTTATTGCCAAGAATGGAGAAAAATACGAAATTCAAGCCAATATAACGGTATTATCGGAATTCCCGATTATTTTGTCTACGCCACTTTTACTGTAGCTAATAATACTGCAGTTTCGTTTTAAAAAATAACAGCATACTTTTAATTTCAGATATTACATTTGTTGTTAGTAAATAATACTTTCTGAGGTATTCAAGGTCTAGGCTATGCTTCACTCAGAGCTGATAGCTAATAATGATGTTAGGGTGTGTGTGTGTTTTGTTTTTCTTCACTAGACACGTCGTCAGTGAGAGTAAACTTCTTTCAGATCTTTTAAAGATTTTTCTGTAGCTTACTTTTTGGCCAATTAGGTTATCTTCATTAGAACTTTTAGCTGTATACAGGATTTTAAACATGTTGTCATTCTTCTGTGTAAAATCACATTGCGGTTGATTGTTATTGTTAGGCCTAATCAGAATCGACCTCACTGCACTCTGGGCAAACCCATCGATGCCCAGTATCCCTCAACAAATGCCGAAGGGTATGAATGCAAATTGTACCTGTGGCATGCTGGTTGTACATATGGCGGATGTATCCTCTCACTCCCATCTCTGCTAGTGTGATGCCAAACTCCAACAGTCTCAGCCTTGTTGATTCATCCATTGTAGTGTCATTATCTAGCATACGATCATTAATTGCCCTTAGATTCTCTCCCTTATCCATATCCAGTGTCCCACTATGGGTGCTCTCGAGGCCAGTCTGTCAGCTGTCTCATTGTCGCATACACCTGCATGACCAGTACAGTAGATCTACACCAGTTCTTTAAAATTCTATTGATGTTTTCCATTCCTGCCACAGCCATCCGTTCTGAACTTTCCAAAGCATGGCCTGAGAGTGACAATATATTAACTGCCCTGGTTGATGGAGTTTTAGACAGCCACCTCAGTGTTGCAGTAACTGCCTCAACCTCCATTCTCATGCTGGAGGTGCAACGACCCTGCCCTTTATTCTCACAGAGAAGCCCCATTCTGATTTCTCACCACGCACTACAGACCCATCAGTGTACACAATGGCGTCATCATCCCTAGCATGATCACTTATCAGCTGATTAATCTCCAGCTCTGCTTTTCCATTGCCCCAAGCTCTGCACTCTCTGAAAAGGCTAATGATGACCTGCTGGTAGTTTATCCAGTTCTCCCCTGACTTACTCCACTCTTCCCCTTGGGATACATTTTCAACCCTAGTCACAGACCAATCGTAGCCTCTCCCTTAGCCATCCATGACATCCCTGATAATGTTGATATTTAGTTGGATATAATATATGTTGATAAAGTACACCAGAACACTCCTAGGCGGGAAGACAGGCGTCTATCATCATCAGTTGACAAGATCCCTATGGTGTTGCCTGCCCCACTGTAGTGTATGGAATGTCAACTTGACCTACGCAGTGTTGTGTAGACATGGATGGAGTGTATAATGTGCGAATGATGATAAGGGTTCGTGTTGTTGACAAATGTTCTCTTCTCACACTCATGTATGACCGGAAGTCATCGACACCAACGACTGTGTACCTTTTCTAAAGTTTAATTGGACGTACACACTCGACAGCACAGATAGTGACAAATCACAGGTTGCCATAATACATCATAGTACAGTGGACAAATGGTCTTGCAATGTTACATGGGCACTCATGTAGAATAATGGTATAATGGACTGTCAATAGCCAAGCACTCAGTATCGCCCATACATATATCATCTGACGTCACTGACTGAGCACGTCAGCTTGTAAACAATATTTCAGATGACTTCTAAACCTAATCTCGTTTAGCAACGATTCTTCAACATAATGTTCAGCACATATTTTTCCATATAATAATATTGAACCGCTAACAATGGGTTCTCATGTGTAGCAGTGATCTCTGGACTGATCAAGCGATAATACGGGCATCCCTTTTCTCTTCTTGAAAGTCCTACATGTTTTGGTTCCAAGATGGCTCCACTCGTGAACTGTCACTCACGTTTGAATACAGATAATGAATCTGTTCTAAAGTTAGTCATTCATACAACATTTCGTTGCTCTGTAGATTTGGTCATGAACAATAGACTGCATTCTACAGAATATAGTGCTGCTAGGAATCGAAGTCGTTTTTCATCGAGTCAAATATATTCTCTTAAACATTCAAATCGTAATTATCGACAATGGTGGCTTCGATCGAGAGTTCATAAGAGTATCTTTGATTACCTTGGTAGAGGGAATATGAAACTGCCATTCCTTGGCAAGATGAATAAACACTGGGGTAAAGCATACACGATAGGTCTAGACGACTATCACTTTCCCCAAAACCACTGAGATCACTTTTTCAAGGCATCAAGCCGACATAGCAAAACACACACAGTCCCTATCAGGACGAAGCCAAATCACACCACTCAAGCGACACATCCGCCGAATAGCCTTTGACCTCTCTAGAGACAACAGAACATATAGTTCGACTTAGATATGTAAAGATATACAGATATAAGACAGACTTGTCCTACTCAGACAAACAATACACATAAATTCAGGCCATAGATATTCTGAAGCAAGAACAATCTATTATTACCCAAACAACGAATAAATCGCAGTAAAATGTATTTATCCGCGGAGTTCAAGGGAAGTAACTCAATAATGACTTTCCCTTAAGCACTAAAAAATTACCTATGTATAATATTGTAAGATATCAAAGACTGCACGTAACAGTCTTACCACACCTCCCGGGAAAAAAAAAAATGGAACATTTTTTTTTTTTGAAATACATCTAGGAGCAACGTACAATAGGCTCACAACGCATGAATAATGCGCAGATGAAAATATCAGGAATACCTATAACGCCTAATATGAGGCTAAGTCGACTTATGGAGCGACTGGTGAGAATGTGTCTCATAAACTGAGAGAAATTATTTCTCTACAAGTATATTTTTCCAGGAAGGTGTCATCAAAGTATAATACAATTCTGGCAATTACACAATGCCTAAAAAATTCATATCATCACTACGTATTAGATATCTTAAATTTATGATTTATGAAGTAAAAATCATCAAAGCACAGCGGTGAATAAACATACATGAACCGCTATGTAGTGATACAATCATTATATTATTAAATTACAAATGTGTATCTATCATGATATAGAAAAGGAACTACTATAGAACTAGACATATCAAGAAGTCTAAGCCCTAATAGTTATGTGGAATCATGTGGGCATCTTGACAGAATGTCTGCCATCACATTATCTGATCCCCGAATAGCTCGCACAGAGAAATGAAAAGGTTGAAGAGCAATTGCATATCGAGTAGACCTCGAGCTCTTCAAATTCTTACTCTGTATAGCAGTAAGAGCTTTTTGGTCTGTTTCTACTATGAAATGTGCGCCTAGAAGGAATCTCTGTAGTTTGAGGATCGACCAAACCATAGCTAATAGCTCACGGTCTAAAACCGAATAATTCCTTTCTGCCGCATTAAGTTTTCTGGAAATATACATTACAGGATGCAGAGTTCCAGAGTACTCTTGCATTAGTGCCGCTCCAATCCCAGTGGATGAAGCGTCACTACGAAGAACGAATGTCTTATCTTTAGTGGGTAGCACTAAAATAGGTGGTGTTGAAAACAGTGTTTTAATCTTATCCAGAGAGCATTGGCATTCCTGAGACCAGTGGACCACATTAGGCGAACCTTTCTTTAGAAGTGTTGAGAGAGGTGCCATGATAGAGGATAGATTCTGAATGAATCTGCCATAAAATTGAATAAGACCTAACAGACTTCTCACCTGTTTTTTAGTCTTAGGGATTGAGATGTTAAGTATCTTACTAGTATTATGGTCCTCTGTCTTTAGGAAACCATGACCAACTCGGTGGCCTAGGAAAGAAATTTCGCTAAAACCAATATAGGCTTTAGAGGGTTTCGCTGTCAGGTTGTGCTCACGCAAAGTAGACAGCAATTCATCTAACCCTGAATAGTGATCTTCCCAAGTATCGCTGAAAAGACAGATGTCGTCTAGATATGCAATGACATCTGACCGATAAGATAGGATTCGGCGCATCATGCGTACGAACGTAGCTGGTGCGTTCATAAGACCGAAAGGCATAAAATTCCATTGGAACAAACCTCTAGGTGTTGAAAAAGCCGTGAGAGGTTTGGCGCGTTCAGATAAAGGAACTTGCCAATATCCCTTAGACAAATCAAGTTTAGTGAAAAAATGAGATTTGGAGAGTCGAGTAAGTAGCTCTTCCAGTAAAGGCATAGGTTCGGCATCGAACTTCGTTACTTGATTCAATTTTCGATAGTCAACGCAAAGACGTATGTTATTGTCTTTTTTACGCACAATAACCATCGGCGAAGAATATGCAGAGGTGGATGGTTCGATTATTTTCAAATCTATCATCTCATCCAACTCTTTCTCAACCTGTGCTTGGAAATGTATAGGTATAATAATAATAATAATAAATTCTTTAAGCGCCAAACACGGCGCATAAGGCAGAAACCAGTGCTCTCCAGGTTGTTCGTTGTGACGCCACTCCTCTTAGCTCTTGCACATTATTTAGGCCCAACGTTCTTCCTTCTCTTATTATTGTTCTTCTGAGTGTTTCTTTTGGTCTTCCTTTTTTCCGCTTACCCTCAGGAACCCAAGTGAGCGCCTGTAGTGGTATTCTGTTGTTTTGCATTCGTAGGACATGACCGATATATGACCATCGTCTTTTCCTTATATAGTCGGAGACATATTTCTGCCTAGAGTCTTCTCTTATTTGTCGATTAGTCTTGAATTCTTTCCAACTGATGTTCATGAGTTTTCTAAGACATTTGTTCTCGAATGTATTCAGCTTGTTCTCCAATGATTTTGTTATTTTCCAACTCTCACAGCCGTATGTTAACACTGAGATACATTTGAATTAAACAGACGAAGCTTGGTATGTATATTCAATGATCGTAATTTCCAAATGTTAGATAATCTATTGAAGGCGCTAGCTGCCAAAGCAATTCTAGTATGGATTTCTCTTGTTGTGTCACCATCCTGAGTCATTTTTACTGCCTAAATAATTGAAACTTTCAACTTTCTGTAGTTTTTTCCCCGTTCAAGATGATATCAAAGGTCTCGTTAGAAAAGTTCATAGCTTTAGTTTTAGAGGCATTTTATTTGGAGACCAATTTTAACCGAGAGATGACACAAATTATTTATTGCTTCTTGGGATTGTCTTGGTGTTGAACTTAAGAATGCTACATCATCTGCGAAATCCAGGTCCCCCAGGAATTTTCCATTTGTCCATTTTTATACCCAATTTTTGTCTTCACTTCTTTATTTAACAAGTTATAAGTTAGTTTGCAAGATTCAACTGCATTATGTGTACTTGCCGCTAGTAGTTTAAGTTTTGCTGTTTTCCTTTCTTGTATTTTATCCCAAGTATCTTCTCTCATCCATTTTTTCTTTTTATGTACTAGGTATCCGGTGGTCGCTACAGCTGCTTCTGTCATTGCTGTTCTCAGTTGTTCCCATTTAGTATCGATTGTCTTGGTGGTGATATCGTTGTCAATTTTGCCTAAAGCATCGAAATAGTTGTTCATTTTGACATTATATTCCTTCTTTATATCATTTGATTGCAGTCTGTGTACATCTATTCTTCTATTTTTATTCGGTTGGTATAACTTCTTCAGTTTAATTCTCATTTTAGCTATGCAGAGGTTATGATCGCTTCCGATCTCTGCACCTCTGTATGCTCTGACGTCTTGAACTGATGAGCGAAATTTAGCGCTTATGCAGAAGTGATCTATCTGGTTCTTAGTTCTGCCATCAGGTGAATTCCATGTTATCTTGTGGATATTCTTATGTGGAAAGATGGTGTCTGCCACAACGAGGTTTGATATTTCACAAAGTTCTAGAAGTCTTTCGCCATTTTGATTCATACAGCCTATGCCATGAGTACCGAGATATCTTTGTACTCCATCGTTGTTGTCACCTACTTTGGCGTAAAATCACCCATGACTGCTATTATGTCATGCTTGGGTATTGTGTTGATGGTACTTAGAAGTGCTTCATAGAAGTCATCTTTTGTGGTATCAAGAGCGTCGTTAGTTGGTGCATAACATTGTACAATTGAGAGCTTGAAAAATCGTGTCTGAAATCTAGCTAATATTAGCCTCTCATTGATAGGTACCCAGCTGATAAGCGATGCTGCTGCTTTCTGTGTCATTAGGATGGCTACTCCCTCTGTGTGACGATTATCATTACTACCAGAGTATATAATTTGCTTTTTTTCTCTGAAATATATTTTATGCCCTTCCCCGTCCATCTACACTCGCTGACACCCAATAAGTCCAACTTATAATTATCCATTTCTTTAATTACTTCTTCCAATTTTCCGTCTTGATACATAGTTCTTACATTCCAGTATCCAATTTTAGAAATCTCCTTAGCCCCCAAGATATTAGAGTGAGTCATGTTTACTGTCGAGCCTGGTTCTGTTTCGGTAACAATAGCTTGTTTTACGATAGTGAATTGTTAACTCACTGATCAACCCTCCGATCCAACCGACCGATTCAAGGGTTTCGAGGTCAGTTATAGGAAATATCTACACCACTAGATACTCTGGTGTATCTCTTATTCTATAATTTAACATAACATGGTGATATCCATCGAAATATACACATTCCTGATGTTTTTCTTTCGGCGTCTAAGGTGAGAAACGAATTTCACCTCCATCTTGGAATGTATAGGTATAGGATAAGGTCTAACCCTAATAGGAGTATGGTCAGTTAGCACAATGTCATGTTGACTGACATTCGTTTGTCCAGGGATGTCAGTGAGTACATCCTGAAATGTTTGCAACATAGTTGAAACTTGTCGCTGTTCTCCTAGAGACAAATCAGGAGAGACAGTAACGTTCTTCCATGATTCACTGGAATGAAGTGGGATCATTGGAAGAGGAAGATTTACATCTGAAAAACTTGTTTCCTCATCCTGTATCACGGACAGTGATGAGTAATGACCATGTGGTACTGGAGAATTGTCCGTTGCTTGGAAAATGGGTTGCAAATAATCCGGACGTTCATGGAATTCAGTAAGCATATTGATGTGGAAGGTTTTATGCTTCCCATCAATATCGACAATATAGTCGACATCGGAAATTTTCGATATTATATCGTACGGACCTTTCCAAGAAATAAGTAATCTGTTTTCCCTACAAGGTAGTAATACAAATGCTTTGTCACCAGGACAAAGTTGTCGTAAGCATCTCTTCTTATTGGCAAATTGCCTTGCCTTCTGTTTCGCAAATTCAGAAGAAGAAGTTGCTAATTTGCATGCTTCGATAATCTTTTGTCTCAACGCGATGACATATTCGTAGGATGACTTTGTGTCATCGTCAATATTGTCAGATGTTATGAGATCGTGAAGCAACGACATAGGGCCACGCGGACGCGCGCCAAAGACGAGTTCAAAGGGAGAAAATCCCGTATGTTCATTGGGTACCTCTCTGTAAGCGAAGAGGGCCGCAGGTAAAACTCTGTCCCAGTCTTGAGGATGATCCTCAGTTATCTTCCCCAGTAAGTTTTTAAGTGTTCTATTAAGGCGTTCGACCATACCATTAGACATTGGATGGTAGATACTACTTAAAGATCTATCTATCTGCAGAGTAGACATTACTTGAGACATGGTATCTGATATTAGTTGGGTGCCATGGTCTGACAATATCTCTCCGGGGAACCCCAGACGAGAAAATATAAGCCAAAGAGCATCTGCAATATCAGCAGTAGTAATGCTCTTCAGAGGAATAGCCTCTGGCCAACGTGTGCACATATCAACACACGTCAAGATAAACTGATGTCCTCTGGCAGACTTGATCTTAAATGGACCAATAATGTCTATGGCCATTTTTTGAAACGGCCGAATAGGAATGTCCGCCGCCTGAATGGGTGCAGCATGCCGTGGACCTTTGGATTTAACTTCCTGACATACTTTACAAGATCGACAATAAATCCGTATGTCCTTGTTTACCAATGGCCAAAAGAAAGCCGCAAGGACTCTTGACTTAGTACGGGAAAAACCCATGTGTCCAGCACACTGAGAGTCGTGAGCGTGCTGCAAAATTTTAACTCTCAAATTCTTGGGAACCAGGATTTGAGAATGACTTGACGTAATGGAGTCTTGAACCATACGTACAAGTACGCCATTCTTCTTTGTAATCCACGATTTACGACTTGTGTCTTTATTCGGATCACCTTTAGTTGCAAGAATGAAGAATTTCTTCAGAGTGGGATCATCTTCTTGCTGTTTTATAAACGAGTCACGAGAAATTACCAAGGGATTATCTTGGTTATGCACTTCATTATCTTCAGTAGATGAAGTTTGAGGCATATTAAGAGCCTGAGCTCTAGTGACTACAGCGTTAGCAATCTGCATGTTTTGCCTTTCCCACGTGGAAATTTGTTGCGGAGTGCATTCCTTGACTCCATGAATGCGACCGATGATGAGGTCAGCGATCGGATTCGGAAGAAGACATGCGTGTACATCTCCTGTAAAGAAAGGAGTAGCAATCCTAATGATAGCAGTAGAGTATTTCTCTAATGTGCCGCCAAATGTTACACATTTGACTACTTGTCCAGTGGCACGGGAAGGATCTACGAGTGACTGCCTAACACCAATTGTGGTGCATCCAGAATCAAATAGCACAGAGACTGGATTGTTATTCACTAAACCCTTATGTAAGACAAGAGAACCTCTTCCATCATGCGCGACTGATGCTGGAAGAGCAGGAAGAGGATGGCCACAGCTTAAAGTAGACACTGTGGTTGGCTCAAATAACGTTTTGCATTGGGGGCACTGAGATGCTCTCCCAAAATCAAAAGCGGCACATGCCATATTACTAGCATCATTATTATCTTTACTCTGTTTATAGGCTTCATGGGACTCTTGTTGTGCAGAGTTTGCCTGAAAATGTGGTTTATGTCTTTTGTATTGAGATCTACCTCGGTTATTATCACCTCTGTAGTTATTGTTACCTCTATTGTAACCCCTATTTGGGTTTGAGTCATAGTTCCCTTGGTTACCATTATCATATTCATTATAATGAGTATCTCTGTAATTATGATCTTGTTGACTCCAAGACGGATAACCCTGATAGTTTCTATAATTACTTCCTCTACGGAAATTCCTATAATTATGACCACCCCTGTGTCGAGAGCTATCAGGTCGTCTCCAGTTCTTTGAAGAAGAACCCTGAAATGATTGGTTACCTTGGTTTTGATAACTATTATGGTTACCTTTTTTATCAAATCTGTTTTGAGGTCCCTGAAATCTGTGTGAATAATTGGGATTGTATGGTGTTGCTGAAGCAACTGGCATACTCTCCTTAATCTTAGTGTTGCCAAAAGTCACGTCGGGGTGTGCAGTGACATATTGGGAACAATATTCTTCCATTTCTTTTAGAGATTTAGGTTTACGCTCATGTATAAATTCAAGGAAAGGTTTGTTCACACATGACATAATCTTATCTCTGAGCAACAAATCCATAAGTCCTTCATACGTTTTTTCTGTTTTGGAAAGCTCAATCCAACGATCAACTGTGAGACGTGCCTTTGCAGTGAATTCTGAGAATTCTACCCCCGTCTCAGGTACCATCGTCTTAAATAAAAGGCGATAGCCTTCCTCACTTAGCTGATATTTTTTTATCAAAGCCGCCCTAATGACATCATAATTATCCTTATCTGCTTCTCCTACAAGGCATAATCTAGTCAAAGATTCACCTTTCAAGTTTTCTGATAATTGATTAGCGTATTGTGATTTATCCACATTATGTGTACGACAAGAACGTTCAAATCTATCCAGCCAGAATGTAATATCGTCACTGGACTGATTGAACGGTGGAACCTTAACCTTGTAAGTAGAAGGTTTACCATTACCACTAGATGCCTGATTAACATTACTCATACTTGTCAATCTCAATTTCTCCAACTCAAATTCATGTTCTCTTATTGCTTTTTTCTCTTCAGCATCTAATCTTTTTTGTTCAGCCTCCCTGTCTAATCTTTTTTGTTCAGCCGCAGCTTCTCTTTCCAATTTTTTTTGTTCAGCTTCACTGTCTAATCTTTTTTGTTCAGCCGCAGCTTCTCTTTCCAATTTTTTTTGTTCAGCTTCCCTGTCTAATCTTTTTTGTTCAGCTTCACTGTCTAATCTTTTTTGTTCAGCTTCACTGTCTAATCTTTTTTGTTCAGCCGCAGCTTCTCTTTCCAATTTTTTTTGTTCAGCTTCAAATCTCCTTTCCTCTACCTGCATCTGCAATTTCTTTTGTTCAGCAGCAGCCTCAGCTTCTTTTTCTAATCTTTTCTCTTCCGCCATAGCTTTTCTTTCTTCTGCAGCTAATCTTTTCTCTTCTGCAGCTAATCTTTTCTCTTCTGCAGCTAATGCTTTGTCATATTGAGCAACTGCCCATTGTTCTAATTGTTGACCAGTCTTATCAAGAGCTTTCCCTTGTGTAATGAAATAATCTAAAGTAGACATGATGCCTAACAATAATACTAATCACCTGAATCAATAATAATACCCCAAGTTCTCAATGACCTGATTAATCAGTATACTATCCCAATATCTGTGGGTCACAAGCCTTTAATAAGGTCTTGTATAATAGTAATAATAATCAGGTACTGGTCTATACCATAATCCAAGTGCAGTGCACAGGCAATTGTGTCTTATGAAATATACCCATATAAAACATATGTCAACCAACAGAATACATAAAGTACAAATAGGACTGACAATACAAGAACGTTTGCAGAAATCAAAATAAATCAAATAGGGAAATCAATGAAGATAATCACTGAATCTGCAAAGAATAACAACACAAATGACGTCACAATATATGAATATAAATTATGAATAGAACTGAAAGATAGAAAAGGTTAGACCAACAAATTACAAACAAATCAAAACAAAACTAAAGAACAAAGAAATATTACAAAAATAACAATAATTACAGACTTCACAGCTAACACAAAAGCAACAGTTGTCGCAGCAAATTTTCAATCAAGAAAATTGCACCTATAGAAAACGCCCACAACGGACCCTCTATGACGTGGGATACTCTGTTGTGAGGACGCCGCCCAACCTTAAACACAACCCGCTGACATAGAAACTAACATACTATACAAACAAATAACATGTAAACATAAATATATATAAATTATGTGTATGATAGTATGTGTTGCAAAATAGGCTCAGTCTTACAGTAATGGCAAAGTTATTTTTCATGAAAACAAACAAACTGCCACTTTATTCAATTAAACATTCTGGCCTTAAATATTAAAGTTCATATATGGCAAACAAGAAGATCCATCGATGAAACCAGGACTTCTTAGTTCACAAATACTGTCTTTCTGTTAACACTGACAAGAATTGATCCAACTGTTCTGTGAAACTCTATAATGTCTAATGTAAAAAATGTCAACAACGCTGACCTACATACTGCATTCACTTGACAGGTCACGTGACGAAGCGTTGACAAAGAGCAAACCAATACTGCAAGTGTGTCGTATCAGCCACAGGAAACGGTCTGGTATCGGTAATCTGTTGACTTCTGAATTTCTGCGAGGTCAAACCCAGAAAGCTGGTCCACCAGTTGATAAAGTTGATATTTAGTTGGATATAATATATGTTGATAAAGTACACCAGAACACTCCTAGGCGGGAAGACAGGCGTCTATCATCATCAGTTGACAAGATCCCTATGGTGTTGCCTGCCCCACTGTAGTGTATGGAATGTCAACTTGACCTACGCAGTGTTGTGTAGACATGGATGGAGTGTATAATGTGCGAATGATGATAAGGGTTCGTGTTGTTGACAAATGTTCTCTTCTCACACTCATGTATGACCGGAAGTCATCGACACCAACGACTGTGTACCTTTTCTAAAGTTTAATTGGACGTACACACTCGACAGCACAGATAGTGACAAATCACAGGTTGCCATAATACATCATAGTACAGTGGACAAATGGTCTTGCAATGTTACATGGGCACTCATGTAGAATAATGGTATAATGGACTGTCAATAGCCAAGCACTCAGTATCGCCCATACATATATCATCTGACGTCACTGACTGAGCACGTCAGCTTGTAAACAATATTTCAGATGACTTCTAAACCTAATCTCGTTTAGCAACGATTCTTCAACATAATGTTCAGCACATATTTTTCCATATAATAATATTGAACCGCTAACAATGGGTTCTCATGTGTAGCAGTGATCTCTGGACTGATCAAGCGATAATACGGGCATCCCTTTTCTCTTCTTGAAAGTCCTACATGTTTTGGTTCCAAGATGGCTCCACTCGTGAACTGTCACTCACGTTTGAATACAGATAATGAATCTGTTCTAAAGTTAGTCATTCATACAACATTTCGTTGCTCTGTAGATTTGGTCATGAACAATAGACTGCATTCTACAGAATATAGTGCTGCTAGGAATCGAAGTCGTTTTTCATCGAGTCAAATATATTCTCTTAAACATTCAAATCGTAATTATCGACAATGGTGGCTTCGATCGAGAGTTCATAAGAGTATCTTTGATTACCTTGGTAGAGGGAATATGAAACTGCCATTCCTTGGCAAGATGAATAAACACTGGGGTAAAGCATACACGATAGGTCTAGACGACTATCACTTTCCCCAAAACCACTGAGATCACTTTTTCAAGGCATCAAGCCGACATAGCAAAACACACACAGTCCCTATCAGGACGAAGCCAAATCACACCACTCAAGCGACACATCCGCCGAATAGCCTTTGACCTCTCTAGAGACAACAGAACATATAGTTCGACTTAGATATGTAAAGATATACAGATATAAGACAGACTTGTCCTACTCAGACAAACAATACACATAAATTCAGGCCATAGATATTCTGAAGCAAGAACAATCTATTATTACCCAAACAACGAATAAATCGCAGTAAAATGTATTTATCCGCGGAGTTCAAGGGAAGTAACTCAATAATGACTTTCCCTTAAGCACTAAAAAAATTACCTATGTATAATATTGTAAGATATCAAAGACTGCACGTAACAATCCCCCTCTTAATTTTTGCTCCTTTGATGTCAGCTACGTTCTCATTTAGGGGTGTCTTTTGTCGGTGGTTACCCGCATATAGGCGTTTGCTTGGCCATCGCATTTGGTTGAAATGAAAGACAGTGGGACATGTTTTGATATAGACTTATTCAGAGATGCAGTAATAAGGATTAGGGTTAGGCTTAGGAATTGTAAACCCCAGTCTTAATCCTAACGTGGGTGACTTATTTGTATGGCATGGAAGAACACATAATACTGTTCTACATTTCAACCCCATGTCCCATTGACCTCAGGTGATCTTAGATTTTTTTTTTCTTTGTTTCCACAAATTACTGTTTATTGATGGTTCTTTCTATCATTGTAGGACATGGATTTTTTTTTGCATAGAATACTTTTCGTTCTTTAGAATCTCATTTTAGCTTGTGCTTTGCTTCACTTCAGAGGTAGGCCTACACCTTCCGCCTGGTGTCATTAATGCACCCAGATATTTTTAGGCATAAATATTTTAAAGATATCCTATTGGCATTGCATTCTGGAAAATTTCTTTTTTTGGATCTGATAAATTGCTTCTGTCTTCTTGCTGTTCAACTGAGGTCTTTATTTTCCTTTCTGTCACTATTGTAGCTATTTCTCACCTATGGCTGTTACTATTAATGCAAGGTAACTGGTTTATTGTAGGTTGTTTGTATTGTGTCCTATGCTCATGATGTTGTTATTTTATAGTGGAAGCTGATACGGTAAGTTACTGTTTAAATTTCCATTAAATGACCTGTTTGGCCATCAATTCTTTTAGTCACTGTTGCTAGTATATGTTTACAATTATTCTCATGTCCTTGCCATAGATGCTGATGCTTTCTAGCATTTCAATGATTTCTATACATTTTACTTTGATGAATGCTTTAGTTGTGTATAAAGCACAAGTGTTAGGTCAGTTTTCACTTCCAGTGCTATCTTAAAAATTAATGCTTTCAGAGATATACAAAGTTATTTGTAGATTTGTTTTTATAGTCTCCCATTGCACTTCCTCAGTTTCTGGTTTCATCTATTTCTAACTCAATTCTGAATAATGTTTAGTCATGTAATAACTATGGCTAACTGTCCAGTAGTTGGCACTTAGTTAAAAATGCTAAATTTGAAAATTAATAAGAGAATGGAAAAGAATAGTGAGCTCAAAGCACGAAGATTTGAAGTATTATATCTCTGTATTTATAATCTTCAGGAAACCTATCCCCGTACAGCTCCTATTTGGTTTAGTGACAGTGAGGATCCATATGTGTTAATAGTAGTTAGAGAACTGGCAAACACAACAACTGAACAATTCAATGTAAGTCTTGGTTACTTCATTACTTTTGACAAACACACTACTTCTTAAAGCTAGAATTGGTAAAATTTTTAAATGTTACAAGTAAATATACTTTACATTTCCTTATGTTACTACTTTAACTGGAATTACTGTTAACTAGCTGATTGTTTGTAGTTAAAATATAAATTTGCATAACTTGAGAAAATGTTTAATTTTACATCTATCTTACAGATTTTATATCAGACTAAGCTGCTAATTGAGGGCTTATGTAGAGTGCATGATTTGGAAGTACCTGCTGAAACTGATGTTTTAAATGATGCTCTTGCATCATGTGTAAGTAATTTTTCTTGCTGCTGAAGTTTATGAGTTTTAGTGATAATCAATTCAGCCATTGTTTATTTCTGCTCTTACAAAGTTTATTTGTTTACTTAAAATCATTCTCCTATGTTTTCAGTATGTTTATATCTTAATTATAGAACACTTTGAACATGTAGCTTGGTATAATACAATTATTATTTGTTTTCTTCAGATTTAGAGTAATTTGATAAGTCAGCGCATCAAAAAGATGGTTTTGTACTGGTTTGGTATCTGGTGTCCTTGAGCCAAGGGCCAGAGATCTTCACAAGTTTGTGTTAAGGGCCTTTGCTCCACTAGGAGCCAACAAGTGATGATGATAATTGATAGCAACAATTTCTCTGTCTACCTCTGCTTCTTTTGCCCTGGGGATTCCAGAATGAGGACTACCTTATAATGCTATCAACATCCCTCAGTATGTGTCCTGTCAATCGTTGTCTGGTTCTTTTCATCAGTTCCACATTAGTGACCATGTCATACCATTTCAGTCCTTCTGTTCTATGCAAGCACCCTTTTATGAAAGTCTAGCTTCTTGATTGTTGTTTTTGTTGTACTGCATGTTTCAGAGCCATACACTGGGACTGACTTTACATTTGAGAAGATGCTATTAAGAACATGAACAGAGGAGAGGCAACATGGCCTGACTATGTTACGGTGGAATAATAAGACGCACTGAATGAGTTCAGAATAAAAATAACAAACCTACTGAATGGCATTTATGACAGTGGATACATACCAGATAACGTACTAAAATTTATTTTGCATAAACATTAGATGCAATATATATATCCTTCATTATTGTATAGCAAGAAAATATTCAGTGGGGTACTGGAAGATGAGACAGGTTTGTATTTCAGAGCTGGCATTTGCCAATGGTGTTGCCCTGATTGCTAAATCAGAGGCATATCTTCAATCCAACCTGCAAATCTGGAAGGAAGAGCTGGAGAAGAGAGGGATGGTCATCAGCAGCTCCAAAACAAAAACCATGGTGATATCACGAGATGAAAGAAGGCATCGGATTAAGCTGGGAGAACAGGTCCTGGAGCAGGTCAGCCACTTTATAAATACCTCGGAGCTATCATAGACTGGAAGGGAGGCATCAAAGAAGCTGCTGGGAGACTTTTTCAGGCCATAAATCGAGGTTTCCTCAGCATAAGAGAAGTTGGCAATAAAATGAAGGTGGCTGTATTCTGCTCCACCTATGTCTAGACATATGGATGCGAGTCATGGGCAATGACTACAACCCACAAAAGTCAGATCCAAACACCAGAAATGAGGTATCTGAGAAAGGTGGTTGAAGTAACAAGAAGAGACATGGTCCGCAACCAGATGATACATTAACCCTTCAACTGTCAAGTGCATTTGTACTGTGGTGTCATGGCTATTTTAAGAATTTTGACTAGTTCCAATAAAATACCAGATACATATAAAAAATGAAGTCAGAGGTCCATATGAGTATACATTTTCTGAAAGCATATTGGATAAGGAATCATATGGTACTAATTTCAAAGTATTTAAGCATTATGTAATGTGACCTTGCCCTTTACACTGTGAATAAAATTATTTATCTAACTCTTCTTCTGCTTTCAACCTACCCCCAAATTGACTGTTTGGTTCTACTTATCATCTGAATAAGTTTGTCAGACACTACAAACAATGTTATTTCAGAAAATGTATAGTTATATGGTTTTATTATGAAAACTAATTTTTGTGAATTTTCTTTATTCGAGACCTAAAAAAAAAGCCTTTCTACCCACAACAAAAAATGACAAAAGAAAATCATATGTTTCAACTGACTACTTCTTTTTCTTGGTGTTTTTCTTCATGACATGGACGAAACAGATATAGATAGAGTTACCTGATCTTATTCTCTTTTTCTATTTAGTCCATTGATTAGTCTTGCGAGCAAGGTTGGGTTCACAATGTTTATGACACCCAACTTTATATGCCGGATACCAATGTCGTGTTCTTTTTCTGCCTTTACTGCTTTTTTTTTCCTTCTGTCACTGCAGACAAAGCAGTCTCTTTCTTTCTTTCAAACTAATATTAATAGGCGATGCAATGATGTACCAGCCTCTGGCATGAGCTGCCGAACACGAGGCTGAATTGGTGTTTGCTGCCGAGATTTAGGGTGATTGCTGCAGAGATATTCCACTATTGACAGAATCTCTCGAGTCTTTTGTTCTGAGCCACAGTCAAGTTGTACAAAATCCATGAGTTCAGAATAGACACATCTATTATATTATGAAAGATGTTCTTCCAGTAGCATCTGGTGGACCTTTCAAACGCTAAGTGGCATATCTGCTTGTCACTTAAGTCCACCGCACCCATGTAAGAATTGTAGTCAAAAATGGCTGATGGTCTTTTTTGGCATTCCCTCTAATGATCTTTTCCTCAACTACTGCATTGTGAGCTGTAGTCAGTAGAAGCATTGGCTTGGTTTGAGATTTATCTGAATGAAAGGCACAACATCTCTCCTTTGCACCAAAATTTGCATTCACCAACTTGAAGTTTTGAGGTCTTTTCCTCAGATAAGCCTCTTGAATTGACTTGTACTGTCCCTGTCAATAGGCCTAATGTTATTTTCTCTAGATGAATATTTTGGGAGCTGTAAGGATTTCTTACAATAAAATGTTGCCTACTGTTTTCACTGTCCACCTTTTACCATCCAAATTGGTCAATTGGTCAGTGACAACACTAGGCCCAGGGCTAGATTTGGCTTCATCTTCACTACTACTCAATCCGCTTTCATCACTGGCATGTGGAATGTCTACAAAGTCATCATTGGAATCACTACTTTCCATTTGAAACATTTCAAATAATGACGGTCTAGATTTATTTCCTAGTCCTGATGAACCTTCAACTGCGTCAGACATGATGGCAGTCGAAAAACATTGAGAAAAATTTCAATCCGATTGAACGCAAACCAAAGCAATAAAAACGCACGTTTACACCATGCTCAAATGCCAGAAAGGAAGGGAAATCTATTTATCATAGTTATTTCCCCTTTGCACACGGAAAAACTTCGATTCGCATTTGTAATTACGGTTTTACTAACAGCCGATCATCGGCCGTTATTACAGTTATAGGGTTAAGGCCTAAAAAGCCAATCCCGCAGACCCAAGTAGAACATTCCCAACTAAGATGGTTTGGCCATGTCTGCAGAATGGGAGAAGATCAGCTGCCACGGCTGGTATGGGAGGCTAAGAGCCAGGGATCCAGACCTTCAGGACAACCCAGAGTCCACTGGGAGGTCCACATTAGAATGGAACCAGGCCAGGAGGAAGACAGCCGTTAGACAAGTGTGGTGCCCTCTCTTCCAAACCTCTACACCTCACTGTAGAAGAGGAACAACTAAGTAAGTAAATTATTGTATGGTGTAGAAACATGGACAATGAAGAAAGAATTGAGGCCTTAGGAATGTGGATATATAGAAGAATGGGACGTGTCTCATTGAAAGAGACAAATAAAACCTAGGAATGAAAAGAGAGTTAAAGAAGGAGATCAAAATATTTTGGCCATGTACAAAGACACACCACCTTTCTGAAGATCATAATATAAGAAAGAGTTGAAGGCAAATGTGCAAGAGGAAGACGGCACTATTATTGGGAAGATAACATCAAGAGATGAACCTGAAAGAGTCTTTATAGTAGAATTGAACAACACTACTTCTTTAGATGCTATTTATTCTGGTTCATTCCAACTAGTTTGAAATTGTAGAACTGTGTCTTGCCTTGGCAGTTGTAATCATATTGTCATCCTATGTTCCCTCTGTTTTGCCTTCATTGCTTCCTAAAAATTTAATTATGTTAAAATCCTCATATTATTTCCATTCTGTATTATTTTTTTTGGATTGCATTCATGTTCACCATCTTGGTCCTATTAGTGTTAGCAGTCATGCAGCTTTTGCGGCTGTACATAAACTGGTTTAAAACAGTGTTTATTGCTGATTCTGTTACTTATTAGGCATTCTCTCTCATGCAGCCCTCAATTAATTTTTTTTTAAATTGCCATCTTTTTCATTGAAATCAATCAATCATAGTGTAGTTCCTCTGGGGACTGTGATGAGACAAAGAAAGAATAGAACAGCCTTAGGCATATCATACGTTGCAACTAATATGAGGTTGTGCAAGAAGTTGGCAACTTCATCATGCAAAACAAATGACTACAGAAACCACCATTACAAGAGCATATGAGTGCTTGATGTAGGCTTATGAGTGCTTGATGTAGGCTTATGAGTGCTTGATGTAGGCTTATGAGTGCTTGATGTAGGCTTATGAGTGCTTGATGTAGGCTTATGAGTGCTTGATGTAGGCTTCCTTCAAGGGGACCTACTGCAGTGGTTGCTTTGTTCTCCGTAAGGAGCGAAATTGAAAATGATGATGAATCTTGAGCATACCTGTCAACCTCCTGAGACAAAAATCTGTACGCCGGACCAAAAAAATCCTTACAAACACCCAAAAATCCTTACGCAAAAAATATATTAATAAATTATACACAATACAGTTTTAAAACGAGAAATGACATATACAAATCTATTAGCATTTGAATTAGTGTGGTATAAAACATGCTAATAGTCTCATGCTGTTCTTTACATATAAAAAACTTAGTGATCGTGAGGTACTATTCTTTCGATGCACATTGTTTTGTATTATAATCAACACATGCACTTTTAGCACTTTGCAGAATTGCATTTGTGGGCTTAAAGTCTGCACAGCATGTATCAATGTTAATCTTACACTGTAAAAAAGAAGTGAGTGTGTCTGCATTCGTGGACCTCCTGCAGTCTGTGTGGACTTTTTTATTGAAAAATAAAGCAGCGAAGTTTGCGCAAACAAACTTTTTTTCTAGTTATGTAGGGCCGATACAGAATATTATGACATTAATTTATTGGAAATATTTAAATGATCAAAATATATCTGGAAAGATTAGGAGAACGACAAAAAAAAAATAAAAATAAAACATACAACAAAGCAAAGCAAACAGCAAAAAAAATTAACCAAATTATGAACAGAATATCAAATCTAGGAAAAAACGTAGCACCAAAAATTTACAAAATTATTTAAGAGTTGGTAGCCTAGACCAGTGATAATAGATTGTCACTTTATTAAAAAATAAAGCAGCGAATCTCGACCGCTGAAATAAAGTAGGTAGGCCTACTCAATGCAAATAAACTTTATTTTTCTACTTTTGTAGGGCCTACACACAATTTTATGATATTAATCTATTGGAAATATTGAAATGGTTAAAATATAACTGGAAAGATTAAGAGAACGACAAAAATAAAATACAACGATGCAAAGCAAAGCAACAGCAAAAAATAAAAAAAATTAACTAAATTGGAACCTAGGAAGAAAAAATGTACTACAAAAAATTTACAAAATTATTATTTAAAAATTGATAGCCTAGACCAGTGATAATAGATCGCCGCTTTATGAAAAATAAAGCAGTGAATCTCGATCGCCGAAATAAAGTAGGCCTACTCAACGCAAACAAACTTTTTTTTTTTTAGTTATGCAGGGCCTACACAGAATATTATGACATAAATTTATCGGAAAATATACTGAAGGGCAAGATATAACTGGAAAGATTAAGACAGCGATTAAATTGCAACAAAGCAAAACAACTGCAATATTTAACCAAGTTATAGGTACTTACCTTTATTAAACAAATTGGCGTCGAAGTGTCTTGGCAAGCGTGGCTGATAACAGGTAACTTTAAAAATACGTCATGTCACGCTGAAAGCCGAAAGTGTTTGAGGCCGAATTCAAAGTTTTTGCTGAATTGTTGGGTATAAAAGGATTTGGGTAATTTCCTATCTTTCGTACCTTTTTGCTCCGCAGTGAATATGTATAGTTAGGTGTTGTTTCGTAGCGCTTAGGGTTAGAATTAGGGTTAGGATTAGGGTTTGTGTTAGGGTTAGTGTTAACCATAATACTAATCCTAACCCTAACTGCTACGAAACAACACCTAACTACATATATTCACTGCGGACCAAAAAGGTACGAAAGATAGGAAATTACCAGGATTTGAGTAGTTGCTGCGAGAGACTTCAGTTTAAAAACAGACGCAGAGATTCCCGGAATAAAAAAATTGGTTTAAAAAAAACCTGGGCTAGAAAATATTTTCTGATTTAAAATTATTTAAAAACTTGGGTTGGAAAATATTTTTAGAATTTTTTTTTTTTTTTAATTTTTTTTTTTTTTAAGGAGGAAAAATCCGTACAACGAGTCTGTACGGCCGTACACTGCTAAAAGTATCAAAAATACGTACATTGTACGAAAAATTCGTACAGGTTGACAGGTATGCTTGAGTATGTTGTAAAACAGTAGGTAGACAGTATTAACACTTTTAGTGCCATGGTAGTATGTACCACAAAGTGATTTTTGTTTGCACAGAAACAGCAGAGAAAACAATGCAGTTTGGAGAACCATGAAATTTGGTACTTTATTTTTTAAAATCGGACAACAAATAAAAAGGTTATGGCGTTTTTAAAAGTGTGGGGACTTAGAATATTTTTACAAAGTTACATCACACCAACTTCAGAGCACTCCCGTCTTCTTAAATATAATCTTACAACCTTCTCTGACAAACAGCATACAGTCTGCAACATACTGATCACAGAGAAAACAATAGGGCTACATCATGAATAATTATCAATATATTTGAGACCAAAAATTACAAATCTGCAAAACACATTACCAAAATATGTCATTTTTTGCATGAAAGTCAATTTTCAATTTTCATAACATATTTCCAAAAGTATAAAAGGTATATGCTTTAAATTTGTACACATTAATCTGCATACTACACAGATGCATCCCAATTTTTTTCAGAAGATTTGAACACCTGTTTGTTCTTTTATCATTTTTTAAAAAGTGTCCAGAGGCCAATTTGTCACGGAAAGAAAAAATGTGAAAATAATTTATTTTTTTTTAAAGATACTGTCCATATTTCATAAAAATAATTTGTAGGCAATAATTAACAACATCTCACCATCTAAATGTACGGTATAGAGAATTACATGTACTATTATTATAATATATATATATATATATATATATATATATATATATATATATATATATATATATATATATATATATATATATATATATATATATATATATATATATCTTTATATATCGCCTTTATAGACCTCACAGGAGCATTTTACCTTGTTAGAAGGGATGGACTCTTCAAAATCCTCCTGAAAATAGGCTGCCCTCCTAAATTGCTGGAAATGATAGTCATTCCATGACGACATGAAGGGAACAGTCCAATATGCTGGAAGCACATATATATATATATATATATATATATATATGTATATATACACAATATACATACATGTATGTATGTATGTGTGGGGGTGGGTGGGATGTGTGTGTGAATATGTATATACACACACATATACATGTACTGAAAAACAGGACTAACCTTAAAACTTGAAAAGGGCACAGCCTGCTTAAATTACAATGTATATTAATTAATATGAATACATGAGTCTGAACTATTTAAAGTGCATTTTATGAAAGCTGTTTATACATATTTCTTTTCGAGGAATTTTAAGACTACAGAAACAACTAGTGCCTGCTAGTCCTGACATTTCAGTACACCATCAGCTACTTTAGTTATGGTATTTTCCGGTCTCCTAGCTTTGATTCAGTATGTCGGCCATTGGCATTGGGCCTTGCAATACCCTTCGCTTTTGAGATCATAATTCACCCTATTATGTTGCAAAAGAAACCTTCATTCAATTACAAATTATTCAGAACATGCATTTTTTTATTCATATTGGTAACTGTCTTAGCTTTTCAAGCTCGTGAAAAAATTAGATTGATGTGCGAATGTCTGAAGTGGTGATAACACCATTCAATCCACGCTGTTACAACAGCTATGCGATCGTGTTAAATTGCTAAATAATACTAAAACTATTGTAAATTTTACATTTGAAGTTCAAAAGATTGTTAATAAGTGATATACTTATGTATAGTCATCCTCAAATCAGAAGATGTGATGAAGTTTGAACATGAACCAACATAAGTGGCATCCCAATCTTGATCGACATCGGGAGTGACCCAGGTCGATGGAACAGCCTCGCTCTGCATCCTTCGCTAAAATTCTTGGCTGAACTTGAGCGTTACTGAACTTACTCAAAGTCAATTCTCTTGACCACCAAATATCAGAAGTCTTTGAAATTTCACACGAATAAAGAAAAAATGGCTCCCGAATCTTCTCATATAATGCAAGGAATTATAACATCACGTAGAATGCCAAATCTTGTGAAATTTCAACTTCACTTTGAGATATCAACGTCTTCTACCATGCTTTCTATTGCTTGCATTAAATGAAACTGAAGCTACACTTTTCCCCCTAAAAGTAGGAAAACAGTATGCAAATTTTGGCGGTTTGGCGGTCGAGAGACCCTCGTTTGAATGAAGTGGGGTGAGACAAAAACGTTCAGTTCGCAGCGTGCCTGGGCAAACTACACGTAACGTTGTTGTTTGTTTTTATTCGTAAAAAAATACTTCAATAGCTTTTATTATTTGGGAATTAATGCACTTCAAAAGAGAAGAAGATTTTTTTTTTTCGTACGCCCGCTAATACTCGAGGCGAAATCTCAGGTTATTATTTTATGTCTAACCTGACATTGATTTTACGTGAGTATCCCTTTATTTCTTGTACAGAGACAGGTGTCCCTCGCCATTCAGGCAAATACTCGCCGATTTCGGAGGTACCCATTGCAGCTGGGTCGGCTCAGGAGCCGCCAGTCCCTGGTCGACGACACTCCTTCAAATGTCCTCGCCAGGTCTCGAGTTAATCCAGTCCAAATCCCGGTCGACGAAAAATCCTCAAATGCCGTCGCCCGGGTTTGATCCTGTATCACCCGGTCGCCAGAGCGGTGTTGTAACCACTACGCTAGCGCGGCTCTCAGAGAAGAAGATAAAGAGGATCGTGATATAAATTTTATTGCAATCCGCTTAATAGCAAAGGGACAGTGATGACTTAACCTTGACGAATTTCCCTCAGTTTTCTCCACTTTCGTCCGTTTTCAACAGCACGAAGCAGGCACTTTTGAATGGTAGCTTTTTTGTGTTTTGATTCAGATTTGGGTGGAGTTTTTTTTTTTTTTTTAAATGAGTGAAGCTGTTTCTTGTTGCCATGATTCGGATTGTGGCTCTCAGCTGGCTTTTGAAAGTGACAACAGTTGGTCTAGTTTTGATCAAGGAAGATAAAGGGAACTGCGGTCTAGTTTTGGTGCAGGGCAGTCTGACACTAGTGAAACAGTCAGTGACAGCCCTAGTTCTAGTATTCGTGAAGGTGTCAGCGGTGGTGAAGGTGATTTTCAGGGCCATGGTGTGATTCAGGGGCATAGACATTCCACTAGGAGAGGACATGGCAGAGAAACAGCTGATGGGTTTCAGTGGGAATTATATGACTTTGATGACTTCTATGTGAGTGACTGGCTGCGTGAATTTTTACTCAGAATTTTATGTCCATTTCAAATAGCTTTTCAACCCCAATATCATTCAAGAGCATATTATACTTGCTTTTCTTAGAAAGGATGTTCACTTACTGTCACATGATGATGATGATGTCAGTGTAATACAGATATCGAGCAAATGTTGTAATGATGATGATGATGTCAGTGTAATACAATTATCAAGCGTATATTGTATTGATGATGATGATGATTACGCTGATGATGATGATTATGGTCAGTGTGTGTGTGTGTGTAAGCAAATGATAAAGTAAGAGGGGTTGTTTGTGTGAACAGTAAATTGTGTAGGCCTGTGTGTGTGTGTGTCGTGAGAAATTCTAATCCACATATATAAATTAAAACGTAAATGTAAAGCCAAACACATAAATTCAATAAAAGGAAAGAAAAATGGTAAAGAACAGTGCTGTCACAATGACTGTACTCGAAATCCCCCTTGTGTTCTCCTGCGTCTGCAAATTGTAACGTTTCACGTTGATAGTAAAAGCCTTCTGCAACATACACGCGTTTCCCAAACACCCTAAAAAATGTACTCCATTTCTAAGAAAAACCTTGAAATACGCAAGTTGACCTAGATTTAAAATTCCATTCATGTCTTTTTCTACACTATGTTACCAAAAACAAAAGACAGATGGACTAAAGGATAGAGAGAAGGGAGAGGCAGAAAGCAGGGACACAGGCAATACTAACACGAGTCGCGCGATACACAATTACTACCATCACGCGTGTAAGGCCACTAGCACTAACTTTTTCAAATCGACAGTGATAAAATTCACTACCCATACCAGAGTTAGGTTTTAAAATCCTGAAAACGCTTATTGGGAAATATGACATTATACTGGTTTACGTTTGAAAACATTACAGTACCCAGACAGCACATCTTCGAAGTAAACAGGAGGTAGAAGAAATTGCATATTTTGAACGCAGCCACTTAGCTCTTTTAAATTTGCATATTTGGGTTCCTTAGGACTTGCTGACAAAGAATATGTAAAACGTTACGCAAATAGTCTAGGAATTACCAAATTATAGCCAAAATAAAATAGTGGGGGTGCCTGACAGCATGAAATCATTTCTGCTCATAAAATTTTTTTATAACGTGTTTGAAAAAACATTACGTTACGGAAATAGCCTACCATGTTAACTCCTATTTGATTGGAGCGCAACAAATGTAAGGCTAAACACGATTAGTCGGACTATAAATACTATCTTGTGTTGTCAGGGGAAACGTGAGAAGGGGTATTTTTTTGAAAAGATGTGTAGACATGGCTTGATTGGTTAGAGCTGCGAATATACTCAATTCAGGGCGTCTGTTCCGGGCCACATCTTGTAATAAACCTACTAAGAAACAGTGCGTTGAGCACCAGGGTATATTTTTTCTAAATAAAAGCCTGGGACATCGGCAGATCGGAGTTGTGCTATATTCATTGCCATTCAACGTCACTGTGTATTATTTCCATGAATTGTGGTAGGTTTGAAATATTTGATATCTTTTTAAATGAAAATTGAATGTAAATTGATACTTATGTCTGTATATATGTGTGGTTCAGTAGCGAACATGAGGTAAAGCCTATAGTGCTCCAGCCTGAACAGAAGGTGTCGGAGGAAAGTAAAACTACATGGTATTGCCAAGCAGTACACTGACACCTAGATTATTGACTAGAAAGAAATAATGCTGGAATTGCAGAGGCGTAGTAACCATTAAGGAGGAATATACTGGTGTAAAGTCTTTCAGATGAAGCTGACAGTTGGCCTAACGCTCTGAACTCAGGTTTGTTATGTATTGTGCTCAGTGTAGAAATAGAGTATAAATTAGTTCTGAAGTAGGAGGTACAACCTTCTTGTTTCAGGGACCGTGGTCTTAAAGTTATTGAGCAGCACCTGGTCAGAGCTTTGCTGAATCCAGAGGCGGACAGCATACTCCTTGGTCCATATAGCAACCAGTGAGGTGGCTCCAGAACTCATTAAAGTAATCGAGCAGAGGAGTCTTTTACTGCAGTCATCACGAAAGTTAAGAAAGTGTGGCCATGGAGCTCAACATTATGTACCCCCATCTTAAACTGACATTGTAAAATAAAATTAAGAGGGGAATTTAATTGTTTTAATGCCAGGAACTGAGAACATCTCCAATACTAGTTCCAACAGAAACAAACTATTGAAGTCATGATGACAAATACCAACAGAGCTTGAAAAAACAAAACAAAACCAGTATTACCTCATATTACTACTACACAACTGACACACATAGGATACTATTAATAATATATGTCACTACAAGATTCATATTGATAAATTCTGTACATATAACTTGTAATTAAAATTGATTGTGATTCCTGGTTCACTTTGTATTTGAATCAGGACACATATACATTAATGACAGCACTGAATACATATTGATATTTGAAAATTTATCAGTGACTCGTAAGATATCCTCATAGAGTGTTATATGTATGTGAGTGTCACAGTGTTGTCAAGTGTGGTGGAATAAATTAAATTGTTTATCTGTCTGTTGTTGTTGTGACTTACACTTCATCATATACATACCCTAGACATTCAACGTAGTCATCACTATATTCCAGAATAATTCTGACTGAGGTAGAAATATGTGGTAGCAAGTAAGGTTATCTATAATACACTACCCTTATTAGATATAGATACCTTCACAGCTGATCTCAGTCAGTACACTAAGTCCCCTATAAATATTTATAACATCCCACTTTACCACAGTGTGTTAAGTGCGGATGAAAACTGGTCAGTCGGGTTTTACGTGAATTTGCCTCGTGCGAGACTGGGGGTAAAAACACGGGAGAATAGTTCAAGGTGCGAAGTGGTTAGTTTTTGACTGGAAGGTTACGTGTGGAACGGAGAAGATGGCTAGATGTCATGGCTGAATCTTGTTGTTTAATTATGAAGGAAGAATTACGAATTATTACCTTGGATATTTGGATCTAATATAATGTTTGTGTTTCATGACATTTCCGTAATACAGTGTTCAGTTTGGGACTAAATTTCGGTGTTGATTGGTTTACTCAGGAATGGATGTGTCAATTATGGTGTAAGAAGATAGTAAGCATCTTTGAGGATTAATTAATGTGACAGCATGCATCACCCAGCATGTGTCAATTATATGACTTTGATGACCTCTATGTGAGTGACTGGCTGTGTGAATTTTTACTCTGAATTTTATGTCCATTTGAAATAGCTTTTCAACCCCAATATCATTCAAGAGCATATTATACTTGCTTTTCTTAGAAAGGATGTTCACTTACAATATATCTGGGAAAGTTTGATGAGTTTTGAGTTGATTATATTTTTTATACATTTTTCAATAGTGCATGCCAATTTTTGTCTATTGCTTCATCAATATTCAAAATGGCCACCATGATCACTTGACCTGAACACAAAACACGGTCAACTCGTGACACTTTATCCACTTCCAATTTCATCCTGAAAGTTTCGTATCAATCTGTTGACTCATTTGGTGGCGTGATTTTTTTTTTTAAATTTCATCACCCCAAATAGGAAATTTTCCTAAAAACCTTTGGTACTTAAAGGTAATTGCTGACTGAGAAGGCTTGGTACTCAAAGTGTTAACGAAGTTTTCTCTTGAACTTACTTTTTTTTTTTTTTTTTAAAAGAATTCATTGCATTTTATAATTTCGGAATGATTTATAATGGAGGGAAGCAGACAATGAGATTTTCAGCTTCAGTAGTTGTGTTTACTTCACTGGTCTAATTGTCCACTAACAGGGCATTGCAGTGAAAATGAATGTTGATCCAGTCTCTGAGGATGAGGCAGATGAATATGATTTTCACTGTGACATAGAAGAGGAAGTGCAGACGTGAGTACTGTCATTTTAATTACCACATTAATGTGCCTTTCTTCTTCACTGTTCGTAACCCTTTACACAACCTTTGTCATTACCATGCTCCCTTGCAAAATAGTTATTGACTAAACCTGTCCCACCTCCGCCAGGTGTCCCATTTCCTGTATTGTACGAAAGTTTCCATTTATACACACAAAAAATACAGTATTTCTTAATTTTTTGTTGGAAATTACAAATTTAGACCACAAGTTCACACACAAATAGCTTTATTTTTAGTTCTGGTATGTGTGACCTTATGTAGCTTCATAGTAGCGAGGAATATTGTTAAAAAAGGGCTAACTACATTCACAGTTGCCATCCACATAATAGGTGAGAAACAATAACTGGATGCATAAAGTTGTTCTTCGATGTTGAAAAAACACAGTGTAATAAAAATATTACAAAGTTATGGGTACCTGACTCTGCTCTTGAGTTAGGGAAGGAAAGGCACTGTTTCCCATCTCTTCCCCCCCCCCCCCCCCCCCCCCCATAGAAAAAGGTAAAGGATCCTGTTACACACCCATTGATTCATATTGGGAATATGGTGTTAGGCCCATATTTTCTTGACCATGGGCACACTAGGGGTGATGTGGTCAGCATCACGCAGGCCGCCTTAACCTTCCCAGAGTTGCACTGGTACCCAATTCATGAGGCTGGGTTGACCCCGGAGCCATTTGTGGTCTAAAAAAAAAATCCCACCTCAACTGGGGATCGAACCATGGACCACCGAGCTAGGAAGCCAGTGCACTGCCGTGGCTCCCCTCTATAAAAAGCTGGATCTAATGTGGTGAATTCTTTAACAATTCACTTCCATATGGCATCTGATAAGGGACTGCCTTTACTCAATCTGATATAAGGTATTTATACATCTATATAAACGTAAAGGTAATCGCCAAGACTGTAACAATCATCGAGGCATCTCTCTTTTATCAATCGCTGGGAAGATATTCGCCAGAATCCTTTTGAATCGCCTTACGGCTCATCTTGACAAAGGTCTTTTACCTGAAAGTCAGTGTGGATTCTGGAAAGAACGTGGAACCACAGATATGGTGTTCGCTGCAAGACAGCTACAAGAAAAATGCCAAGAACAGCACTGTGACCTGTACACAGCGTTCGTCGACTTGACAAAGGTGTTCGACACGGTCAGTAGAGAGGGTCTATGGAAGATCATGGCAAAATATGGCTGCCCAAAGAAATTTATCACAATAGTGCAGCAACTGCATGATGGAATGCAGGCTAGAGTTCAGGAAAACGGTGAGCTATCAGAGCCTTTCCCCGTCTCAAATGGAGTTAAACAAGGGTGTGTACTTGCACCGACTCTGTTCAGTATCATGTTTTCTGCTATGCTGACTGATGCTTTTAGAGATGGGGACACAGGAATCGACATTAGTTATCGTATTGATGGAAAATTGTTTAGCCTTAGGAGGCTTCAAGCAAAAACCAAGGTCAAATCACACACCATCAGAGATCTTCTGTTTGCTGATGATTGTGCCCTCAATGCTGGCTCAGAGGCTGATCTGCAGCATAGTGTGGATAGATTCTCCGAAGCCTGCGCCAACTTTGGGCTTACCATCAACACGAAGAAAACAGAAATCATGTACCAACCAGCTCCTGGCACAGTTTATACTGAGCCAATCATCAAGGTTAATGGTGAGAAACTGAATGTTGTGAACAGATTCACATACCTTGGTAGCACACTATCCCAGAACATTGTCATTGATGATGAGGTGAACACCAGGATCTCCAAAGCCAGCAGCACATTTGGCAGATTATACACCAACGTTTGGCATCGAAGTGGCATTAGTCTACAGACAAAGCTGAAGGTGTACAGAGCTGCGGTGCTTCCAGTGCTGCTATATGCAAGTGAAACAAGGACTGTATACAGGCGCCACGTAAAGAAGCTAAACCACTTCCATACAGTCTGTCTCAGGAAGATAATGAACATCAAATGGCAAGACAAGATCCCGGATACCGCCGTTCTTGACAGAGCTGGTATCCCTAGTATTGATACTATTCTGATGCAGTCACAGATTCACTGGGCAGGTCATGTAGTCCGCATGCCAGACCATCGACTGCCAAAGATACTCTTTTATGGTGAGATACAGAAGGGTAAACGCTCCCATGGTGGCCAAAAGAAGCGCTTCACAGACACGTTAAAGACGTCATTGAAAACCTTTGACATAAACCCAGACACATGGGAAGCTGCTGCGCAAGACCGAACTGCTTGGCGCACATCTCTTTGTAAAGGTGCAGCGGCATGCGAATCATCCAGAAGAGCAGCAGCGGAACAGCGGAGACAAGCTAGAAAGGACCGTGTAATAAAACCTTCACATGAAGCAAACATTCCCTGCCCACACTGTCCGAGATCTTTCCAGGCCCGCATCGGGCTCATCAGTCACCTTCGTACCCATAGACTAACCTAACATATTCCTAAATAATTGGATGAACAGAGTGGTCTTCATCACCCGTGATGGACGAACAACATAAGGTATTTTTAATATGAAAAATACTAATGTAGCATTCCTAGGAGGAACTCATTGCTGCGATGGCTCTTTTTGCATTAATCGGATTCAGCTTGTTAGCTGGTCATTTGTGATATCTGCATAATTAAATATTTTTGTTAGAGAAGCCAATCAGATTCAGCTTGTTAGCTGGTCATTTGTGATATCTGCATAATTAAATATTTTTGTTAGAGAAGCCAATCAGATTCAGCTTGTTGTTAGCTGGTCATTTGTGATATCTGCATAATTCAATATTTTTGTTAGAGAAGCCAATGAGATTTGCCCACAACAAGCTTCCTTACTTTATTTTCTTTGCAGTGATTCTGTATTTTGATTAGCATGTGTAATTGAAACCTCATCATGTAAAACAAATTGCCACTGAAACCACAGCTCCAGGAGTATGTGACTGTTTGGTGCAGGCTTCCTGCAAGGAGACAAGCTGCAGTGGTGGCTCCAAGCTCCATAAGGAGCACAAAGGAAAACAGTGATGATGTCTAATTGTGATTGGATGCACCTACCACATCACCATTTTCCTCCTGTTTAAAAAAAAAAAAAAAAAAAAAACATTACAAGAATTAAAAGTGCTCCCTTTTTGGCACCACTGTTGTAATTTTCTGTGGCAAACACTGTCCTTTGGTTTGTGCTATTGATGTCCCTTTGCCATTTTTCCCACCACTTTTTCTTATACAGTTCATTTGTGTTCTCGTCATCTTATTGTGTAAACTCCCTCTTTTAGTAATATTCAACTTTAGTGCCACTGAATTCCTATCGTAACTTTTGTTTACTTTGTACTTGGTATTGGAGGTTACACTAGTAAACAGTAATCACAATAGGAACTCGGTGGCACTAAAATTGAATTTTACCCCCTCTTTTAGCCAATAATTGTTCCACGTTGACTTTCCTTGATTCTTAGATAATCTTCATTTAGTCAAATGTGTATCTTTTTACATTCAACTTGGATTATCTGAGAATGAGAAGGTATGCCTGCCATGAGCAGATGAAGAAACTGTATTTATTACAGTGTTAAATTGCTGCCATACGCAAAACTGCATCAGCTTCACTGAAAATGAATTAACTGTTCAAAGTTTCTTACTGAAGAACTGCTGTTATGTCATTGAGTATATATTTCTTTCATTCTAAATATAGAGCTAAACAGAAAGAAAAGGAAGAAGTAGATGGAATTGATGTGAAGAATCTTGCTGTTTTAGAGAAGTTGAAAGAGAATCAGAGGCAGTCATATCTCAAGGTTAGTGCAGCTGTGTACATAAATTCACTGACTATGACATGTCACACTTATTCATACATGGGGATATCACTTTTTAATCATAGCAGATGTAAGAAGCAACATGAAGCTGTGGAACAGATAGCTGTAGTCATTGATGTATGTATCTCAAGGAGTTAAAGAATCAGAAGAGTGAGAAAACATATCTTCAGTTCCACCCATAAGGATCGAATTGATTTAGTTTCATTTTCAACCATTCTCCAACTTTCTTTGTTGGCCTTCTCATTCTTCTCCTTGCCTGTTGTTTCCAGTTCAGGGCATATCTGGTTATTCTTGTTGGTTTTTGTCTGCTTTTCCTCCACATGCATTATTTTTAAATAGATCAATTCTGGTCACTGATTGGTGAATTCAGTGGAGCCATCTTTGTTGATTATCTGAAATTGAGACTTTAAACTCTTAGTGGTGTGCCAAACTTCTGAAACATACATTACTTTATTCCGTGTTATACCTTAAAACCTGATCTTGCCATGTGTGTCATTTGCCATCAAGTTTCTCAGTGTAATATTAGCTTTCCATCTCTTCTCTTCCAAAAACTTGTAACTGAATATGTATTATCCTTGTAAAAATTTGCTGACAGTATAACTTATTTTATGCATGTGTTTAAAAATAAAAAATAAAAATCTTTTCTTTTCACTGTCTGATGTATTCTCATCCATCTTAGAAACCACATTTCTCTGACTTCCAAAGATAACTGTGTTTCTTAACCTTTAGCACGCTGCATTAAATGACGGAAATTTGCCCCTGCAGCTGCATTCTTTTTCACAACACCCTGTTTTTATAGTGGGTGACTTGTAACGTCTATAGTTTCTGTGTTTCTTGGTCAACTGCTATCATTTTTGGAATTTATATAAATAAATGAATGATGAATCTGATGATATAAGTTTTGTTTGTATACATGTTAGATGTGATAGGAAGAGAGGAATGGAAAGATGAAAAAAACGATTAAAAAATTAAAAATAAACCAACAAACGTAGAGTCCTGATCCCTGGCATCTCAATGAAACAGTCATTTGACCAATACAAATCAAATGACGATCTTTTTGTTACACCCATCATCAGTAGCAAAGCAACAAATGCCCTCATCTCGTCAGCAGTGACATTCGGCCCTAACCCTAAACCTAACCCCTAACGCTAGACATACTAGCAATGACATTCTACTGTCGTCCCCATCTCTGCCATCACCCATATTCTGAGAACCGATATCAGCGCTAATAAAGCCAAAGAACTCCTCGTCATCGCATCAGAGTCAGAATCCATTAAAATTTCAGCTAAAATGGCAGCTTGTTCCATGCCGATTGATTTCGATTTGAAAATTGCACAGAAAAATTTCGCTAACACACCCGTTACAACTGAAGGTCAGAAAAGGAAGCGAACTCTCTTTCACATAAGATTCAATTTTAACATCAGGGGGGGGGGGGGGGGAATATGACGTGTACACATCTTGTATAGCAGGAAATGAACGATATCCGAAAGTAGACTTAAGTCGCCTGCAGCTGGGAGAACATAGAGTACCTCTGGCAACAATTGTCGCCCGTTTACTGTATATCTTTTATAGCTAAGGTTGTTGTTGTTTAACTAGGGCTGCTGAGCTTATTGCTCTTTTGCAGCAAATACCAAGTTGAAGACTCCATGGTTTTATCTACACTGTAGATCTAGGCTTTTCCTGTGGCTTTTCTGCCATTCCGAAATGTGTTGAGTTGAAGTCATGAGCTCCAGTTTCTCCAGCTTGGCTTGCATTTAAAGGATTGTCACATCTGATCCCAAGCTAGGAGGAAGAAGCATGTGGCATACTGTGCATTCCCCACCATCCAAGGGGGCTCTCCAAATATAATAATAATAATAATAATAAATTCTTTAAGCGCCAAACACGGCGCATAAGGCAGAAACCAGTGCTCTCCAGGTTGTTCGTTGTGACGCCACTCCTCTTAGCTCTTGCACATTATTTAGGCCCAACGTTCTTCCTTCTCTTATTATTGTTCTTCTGAGTGTTTCTTTTGGTCTTCCTTTTTTCCGCTTACCCTCAGGAACCCAAGTGAGCGCCTGTAGTGGTATTCTGTTGTTTTGCATTCGTAGGACATGACCGATATATGACCATCGTCTTTTCCTTATATAGTCGGAGACATATTTCTGCCTAGAGTCTTCTCTTATTTGTCGATTAGTCTTGAATTCTTTCCAACTGATGTTCATGAGTTTTCTAAGACATTTGTTCTCGAATGTATTCAGCTTGTTCTCCAATGATTTTGTTATTTTCCAACTCTCACAGCCGTATGTTAACACTGAGATAACATTTGAATTAAACAGACGAAGCTTGGTATGTATATTCAATGATCGTAATTTCCAAATGTTAGATAATCTATTGAAGGCGCTAGCTGCCAAAGCAATTCTAGTATGGATTTCTCTTGTTGTGTCACCATCCTGAGTCATTTTACTGCCTAAATAATTGAAACTTTCAACTTTCTGTAGTTTTTCCCCGTTCAAGATGATATCAAAGGTCTCGTTAGAAAAGTTCATAGCTTTAGTTTTAGAGGCATTTATTTGGAGACCAATTTTAACCGAGAGATGACACAAATTATTTATTGCTTCTTGGGATTGTCTTGGTGTTGAACTTAAGAATGCTACATCATCTGCGAAATCCAGGTCCCCCAGGAATTTTCCATTTGTCCATTTTATACCCAATTGTTCATTGTGGGTATAGTTTCTCATAACCCAATCAATAGCTATTCCAAAAAGTAGTGGTGACATAATACAGCCTTGTTTCACCCCTGTTTCTACTGTAAACCATTCTGTATTCCCTTTATTTGTTCTAACACAACATCTTGCTAAAATAATGTGCTCTGTTTCTGGACTCTACTAAGGAATCTTCTTTCTGGGCTCTACTAAGGAATCTTCACATCCAAAACAAAGCCACTTCTCAACTCCCCCTGCCGATCATGGGGTCCACAATGACATCTCCTGCATGCAGGCAACCAGGCAAAAGTCAGAGTTACGTCTGGGGCTCAAGTGACTTCTCCAAGCTTAGTGTGCAGTGCTGGGTTCACAACATGTTTCACCACAGAGCGAATCCCTGGAAGTGTGTGGATTATTTCAAAAGTTAGTGAAGGTGTAATTAGCCTGACAGACAGAATTTCACATCCAAATCTACATAATATAGCACTGTGCATAGCTGGTGGTCACATAAGGATGACTCCAGATATACCTTCATGCATATAGTTAAGGTGAACATTTGTGTTAGCAAGATTTTCAAATAACTTCAAGAGTAGTTATTCATTGATACACAGTCTGATTGCAGTGTTGTTTTGCTATCTCAGCAAGGATCTGTTGTAGGATCAGTCCAGGCAACAGACAGGTTGATGAAAGAATTGAGGGATATTTACAAATCAGACAGTTTCAAGAAGGGTGAGTATTTAGGATTGCAAAGGATTCAGGTGGGATTAATATATAATAGATACTGTGAACAGAGTGAATGTGCTTTGATTGCTGAAAATGATCCACACTTACATCTTTTCCATGAGTTATTTTTTTTTCTTAATGCATAAATGTGATTGAAGATTCTCATTTTTTTTGTTGGACAAGCCGCCGGGAGGACAACATTAGACAATCTTTGAAGGACCGAGAACTAGAAAGGAACCAGACCAGGAGGAAGACAGCTGATAGGATAGTATGGTGCTCTCTCTTCCAAACCTCTACACCTCATGGTAGAAGAGGAATGACTAAGTAAGTGTTGGACAAGAGAAATCAAGTTCAGCACAAATCTTAGAATGCTTATCTCATATATCAAATCATTCCTATTGTATGGCTGTGAAACATGGAGAACAAAAAAAAAAAGACAACAACCAAATAGCTGTCACAAATGGGTACTTGCACAGAATAAAAAGATTGAAATGGCATGACAAGGTCACCAATGTGAAACTGTTAAGAACCAGTTAAGTGCCAGTGGAAATGATTTTTTGTTCATGAAATTTTCAATAATTTTCACATGAGGTCTAAAAGTCCAAATCGCCACACGTTTGTTGCCAATTGGCCACAAATCGATTGGTGAACATATTGCCCCAATCCCAGCCATGAATTTATACCAAGCTCTCTCATCATTTGCCATTCTTTCAAGTTCTTTCCATGTTTTATTTATCCTCCTGTGACGGAAAATTTTGAGGATGTACTGACAGAATTGATGGAAGAATAAAAGATATAGATAGATCAGAGGTTTTCAAACTTTTTTGGTCCGCGGCTCCCTTGACCTGTGCATAAATCACCGCGGCTCCTCTCTATACTATATATTATATATAAGCAATTGTACCCAAAAAGATATTAATGACTTCTGAATGTGCATATTTTACACCAGCATCCGCCATGATGACATCAGAGTTAGTGATCAGCTGTTCATAACATTGACCTGCTCTGGAGTTTTATGGTGCATTTGTCAATAACTTCTAGTACCTAATGACACGTATTGGTACATGTAATAATACCTCGGCGCAAACATGTCGTCCTACGAAGATCTATATTTATTGATGGACCTTGGCTCATAATATCGAGCCCAACACTTTTTCCAAGCCACCACGGCGCCCTTAGCAGAGGGCCGCGACGCACAGTTTGAAAACCTCTGAGATAGATGATAGTCTTTCTGACTACACGTTGGATGAATTGTCTCTCCTCTGGAATTAGTCCACTAGAAACCTTACTTAAAAGAGAATTCTGGGGAAACTACACAGGATATTTTCTAGACGATAAATTCTTTCTCAGAATCCTACAAAGGACTATGCAAAATACATATAGTTAAGAAAGAGATTTGGTGCCCAGCCACATTAAAAAATCCCGACCCAATAGTGTTAGTTTAATTATGGCTTGGCCCCCAGGGTGTAGATTTTAATTACTAAAACTATACAACCCAATTAAATATTAAAAGAAAAATAACAACAGACTCTGTTATGTAAATTTTACAAAATTGAAGATAGATTTTCTCATACTTGAAATTAAATTTACAAAATAATGATAGATTATATGTTCAAAAATTTACAACTATAAGCTCTGTTCACTAATCTATCAATGGTTTTGAAAAATTTCAGAATAAATTTAACATCATGTGGACTGATTAGCTATTCTGTACTGGTTCTGCTGGCATTGTAAATTACTCATCTTAGATGATGCTGAATTTATGTTGTCTAGTTGCCAGGGGGTTCAATCTGTCCCAGCACTCCAGGACCATTATGGCAAGTTCTTCTTTTTGGGTTTCAGAGGATGGCAGGGGGTGCTTCCTCTGTCTTGACACAGTGCTCATCATGTACTGGGATGGAATATGTCTGCCTTCCAGAACACTGCTTAGGGTTAGGTCTCCTGATAGGACAACCTGGTAGGATTGCTCAACTTCCCAACATTCTGTTTAAAATGGACCGTGCTCCCTCTCTATTTCTTGGAGCATGTCTTCTCCGGGCAGGTTGCCAGTCTAGGCTGATGCTTCGTGAATGCGCCTAAATTCCTGCTAAGTTTGGAAGATTTATTCTGCCTACTGAGATGAGAGGGGTAGTGTATCTGACCTTGTTGCCGCCTCATCCCATCCGGCGCTGTGAAACCAGGCCAGTTGTGATTTTAAATTAACTGGGCACTGGTTGCTGAGATCAAATATCGTGTGACTTCCTGTACCTGGTGCTAAACTAGAATTATTCCCAGGGGAAAACCCATGCTAAGTAGGACAGCGGTCAGAAGTTCAAGGCGGGAAGTCGAAAGACTTTTGCCAGTAACACACTGAACAAAGAGAGAGGCATTTATTTCAGAAGAATGTGAAAACTTAAATTTTAGACAAGTGGTGGACATTCTAGAGAAAAGAGAGAGAATGAGTGAATTGGTATGAGAAAGATATAAGAAGAGAAAATAAGGCAATATTATTTTGTCCATTGCACTACTAGCACATTCACATCGGCACGTCCAGGAGGGAACGGATAGACTTGATGGGTGTGGCCGACGGGTGGGCTTGGGCATCAATTTAGAGAAATTGGGGGTCATGGCGCTCGGTGTGGGCAACCCTGGTCCCATGTCGGTAGGGAGTCGGCAACTGGTGCGGACGGATGCCTTCACGTGCCTGGGGTGCGTGGTGACATTGGCATCAGAGTGAATAGGGCAAGAGCAGCCTTTTTTGGCCTGGACGGCATCTGGAGGTCCTCTTGGTGCAGTGCAGGCGCAGAGTTAAGATTATATCGGAGCTGTGTGCTTCTCTGTGGTGCGGGAGTGCTGGAGAGTTGCAGAGAGGGAGATGTCGAGATTGTCCTCTTTTCACACAGCATGCCTGAGAAGGGTTCACCAAATCTTTTGGCCGAGTGCCATCACAACCGGGATCTGCTTGCTCGGAGCGGGCGAGAGGACATGCGCACCATCGTAGCTGGCGGGCGCTAGAGTTGGGTTGGCCATGTCCTCAGAGAGGACCCCAGTGCCATCGCAGGAACAGCTATGCTTTGGACCCCTGGGGGAAGGCGAAAGAGAGGCCGAACAAAAACAACTTGGCAGAGGACTGTGGAGGCTGAGATGCAAAGAATGAGCCAGAGTTGGGGCACTGTACGAAGGATGGCCACCGATCGAGCAAAGTGGAATCAATTTGTTGTTGCCCTACAAGACGCCACTAGGCGTGATGGCCACCGACTGCTTTGACAGTCGGCGGCTAAGGATCAAAGAAGAATTATTTTGTCACACCTCCTTATGTCTGTCTCGTTCTCTCCTCCATGTGTTGTTGGGTCTCCCTCTTTTATCATGGGGATAACAGAACAAGAATGGTCTTGTGATGCTGTTTTGCTGGCTTCCTTAATGTGTATGCTTTTCATAGTCCTGTCCACTATCAACATGGTTTCCTCACGACTTGTTCTACTGCGGCAACTCCCGGGGGGGGGGGTCTATGGGGAGAAAGAATAGAACTACTGCTTCTTCAGGCATGTTGTAAGAGGCAACTAATGTGAGGTTGTGCTTGGGACAGCAACCTCATCATGTCAAACAAATTGCTACAGAAACCATCACTACAAAAACACATGAATGCTTTTGAGCAAGCTTCCTTGTAACAGGACCAGCTGCAGTTGTAACTCCATGCTCCTTAAGAGCAAGAAGGTAAATGATGATGCTATACTGGTATATGTCGAGATTTTTTAACCATATTCACTTTGATGAACCTGTCACTCCATTTCTATTCTGCAGCGACGGTTACTTACAATATATGTGAATGGTTAGTTTTCGCGTTACATTTTAAAATAGTATTGTAAATATTATTGATGTGTTGTAACTGTTTATGCTCAACAGAAATTTATACGATTGAACTAGTCAATGACAGTCTGTACGAGTGGAATGTACTGTTAAAAAAGTAAGTAGTTTTTATTACATTTTAACACATTAACTACCGAATTGAAAAACACACTGTGGCCAAATTAAATTTTTTTCCCATTTTCATCCTGAAGGTGTTTGCACAAAGTAAGCTGTAGTTTTCGTAATTGTTTACAGATTTTTATGAATTACACGCCATTTAAAAGATAAATGAATGTACTATTACAATAAACACCAGTTGTAACTCTGGTAGATGTTGTTGCTATTTAACGGCCCTCCGATGGCCGAGGACTTGCAATATTTTCACAATTATAACTGCTTGCGCCCCATCTCTATCAAAATCACAATTTCAATCAATGTGCACACCGTTTTCACTCTTGTCCTCGTCGCTAGATCTATCAGTCAATTGTTGAAACACGTTTCTATCCTATTCAGCCATTAGACGAGATGTACACGCATTTTTTGTAGTCCTATCACTAGTTGCCGCGGTAAACAGTTTTACACGATTTGGTAACTAACCCAAAACGCTGAAAAATATGAAAATAATATCAATTTTCCAGTGTTCAACAACAACCATGCTTTGGGAATTTGTTTTCCGGTGGCAACTTAAAATCTCGAACCAGATCAGAGAGTGTTTCGGTACATTTTTCATTCGTTTTATTACTAAAATTAGATTGGCGCTCTGAGCGGCTTGCGGTCCAAATGTGATTATTTTGTTAGCCGCTGACAGCGGCTTGCGGTAGTTAATGTGTTAAGTTACGTAATTCTGTATACATGCAGCAGCGTTGTTGAAAGCTTCAAAACTGTACGGTTTCTTACCTGCAGCGGTATCCTCCTCTCATGTCTGACTTTTAAAGATTCAGTCCAATTATCTATTCATGATTTTGTGATACCCATCTCTCTTCATCTCTAGCCACCATCTTGGTCTTGTATTTTTAATGTTATTAACGTATATTGATGTGGTCAGGCCCCGTGTAGTTGCAGGGATTCTCTGAAGAGATGAAACAATAGGAGATCTGCTCCCTCAGGTTTGTCATACAAGGTAACTAATATGAGGTTTTGCATTGGTGGGGGGCCTTGGCTACCTCATCATGTCAAACAGATGCCACCACTGCAAGAACATGTGAATGCTTGGTGCTGGCTTCCTGCAAAGGGACCATCTACAGTGGTGACACTGTGCTCTGTGAGGAGCTTTAAGGAACATGATGATATTTGTTCATATTGCACTTTGCTTGTTCCTGTTAACTTCCATTTATTTGACCTATCCTTGCTATCTTAATATGTTTCACTTTAGTATTTTTTTATTATGAGAGAAGGTGTACAGTGTTTATTAGCTTTGTCATTTGTTCTTAATTGCTGTTTGCTGATAACAGTTTCTTTATGTGGTTCTTACATTGATTATGTATTATTCTCAGAATACTGTTGTTTTGTTAGATCATGGTGTGTTGTTATTGTTATCCAGATCTTTGAAACTTGACAGGTGTGCTAGCTTGGTTTTGTTTTATGGATGGCTGTTTCTGTTTGGCTTTTGTAATATTCTGTGTCTTTGCAAGGCATAAAAGGCTTTGTGTATATGGTAATTTTCTGGGCACAAAATGTGTGATGTGTGCAGCTTAGCAGCTTATATTGCAATTTAGTACCATGCATACAACAACATATCAGTCTCTTTATGCTGTTTGAATTCTCAATAAAATGTACCTGTGTATACATTTTTCTTGTTATAAACACTGGAGCTTATAATGTTTGTGCAGGGCAAGCCAAGTCTTTCTGTGTCTTCTTGTCTCCACTTCTTGTCTCCACTTCTTGTCTCCACTTCTTGTCTCCACTTCTTGTCTCCACATCTTGTCTCCACTTCTTGTCTCCACTTCTTGTCTCCACTTCTTGTCTCCATGTGTTTTTTGGTCTTCCTCCACTTTTCTCTTACCACCCTAAGGGTTTCAGAATAGGAGCTGCCTTGTAATACTATCAGTGGTTTTTCATTGTGTGTTTTGTCCAGCACATCTTCTTTTCACCTCTTGATCCACTGATGTTTATCTGGTTCTTTCCATCAGTTCCACATTAGTTATCTTGTCAAACCATATCAATCCCTCTTTTCTGCGCGGACACCTATTTATGAAAGTCTGAATCTTTCTGGTTGTCAGTTTTGTTGTTGTCCATGTTTTGAAGCCATACAATAGGACTGACTTGACATTTGAGTAGAAGATTCTTACTTTTAGCATGTGTTGCATCATCATCACCACCACCTTTCAACTCCCCAAGAAGTATAGGCCTTCATCAAACTTATGCCAAGTCTTCCTGTATTGTGCCATCAGCTCAAGGTCATTCCATGTTCCGAAGCCATACAACAGGACTGACTTGACATTTGAATCGAAGATTCTTATTTTTAGCGCATAGCATTGTTGCCTAAATTTAAATCATCATTACATTTTGGTGACAGGTAGCATTGTAATATCAATAGTACTGTAGAAGGAGATAATTAAACAAGTCATATGTGTAATGAGTGGAAATATAAAGCTGTACAACTGAAATCTTACTTCTTATTTTCCAATTTTTAATTTTATAATATTAATTCACTAGCCCACCAAACCATTGACAATGTCTGGTTTAGATAAAACTAGCCAAGCGCAAATGTTTTGTGAATTGTTCTATTTAAAAAAAACAGACATCCCATTAAACCAGTGGTTCTGAACCAGGGGAGCAAGCACCCCCTGGGAGTGTGAGACATTATGATAAAAAATACCACTTATTTTACATTTGCGGCAACCCACAAGTAGATAACTATTTTGTATTTTATATATACGTAGAAAGAGCACTGCATATTGTGGTGTCATTTATTTATTACAACGTACTTGTGTGTGATGGGATTTTCTTCACTTGTAATTATAAAAACATGCCAGAAATCATTTAGATGCGGGCGATGACACACATGTGGCTATTTCAAACGACGCGTCCCGTTTCAAAAATATAATTGAAAGTAAGCAACAGCAAAAAAGACATTAAAAATTTATAATTTGGTAATTTAATAAAGTAAAATTTTATATAAATAGTCACGTATCTGGTGTCATAAATTTTCAAAAACTCAAACCATTAGTAAATAAATTATGTTTCTATTTTGACAGTGATGAAAGAACAATTTTCATTCTCAATAGTGAATAAAAATTAGATATTTTTTCATGGGGGTGTGAGAACACATTTTGAGAATTTAAGGGGTGCTGGCAACCAAAAAGGTTAAGAACCACTGCATTAAACCCAATCTGTTGAAACAGTTTCACAAATAACATATTACACAGAAAGGGCGCTATACAATATGAGTTCCAAGCTTTACCGAGAAAAAGACACAAACTACGTGTAATGTTATAACATGATTTATGTCTGTGACTGATTGACAAAATGTTTCTGTTTCAGAGTTGACAAAGACAGTGCCCTGTACACTGACATGCAAGTCTTCAAAGAAAAAGAGGGCAAGGATCATATTCTTCTCAATTTTACTTTCACTGTATGTGCACTTTCAGTTTTGGTGTGTTTCGCAGTAGTTTTTCCATGAACAATGTGACATAAGTGAACTTAATACTTTGAGATGCGTGATAGAGAGAAACAGCAGACGCAGGTTTTTGTTTATAACATCCTGATTGCAACATTGTCATCATCATCACCGTTATCCTTTATGCTCCTTATGGAGCTACCACTGTAGTTATTCCCCTTAACCTGCACCAAGCGCTCACATGTTCTGGCAGCTATGATTTCTGTAACAATTTGGTTTACATGATGAGTCTGCCAGAACATGCAAGTGCCTGCTGCAAGCAAAGTAAATGGTATGACAAGATGACCAATGTGGAACTGATGACAAGAACCAGACAAGTGGCAGTGAAACAAGATATGAGAAGATGCTGACGATGGATTAGACACACACTGAGGAAATCTATTGATAGCATTATAAGGCAGTCTTTATTCTGGAATCTCCAGGGTAAGAGAGGAAGAGGGAGACCAAAAACACTTTGGCGAAGAGAGTTGGAGGCAGAAATGAAAGGGATAAAGAAGACTTGGAGAAATCTTAAGCAGATGGCACAGGACAAGACCTATGCTTCTTGTGGAGCTGAAGGGTGATGATCTTGAAGGATCATTATCATCAGTAACAATAAAACAGCCATTGATCATCAGTAACAATAAAACAGCCATTGATCATCAGTAACAATAAAACAGCCATTGATGACATTAAAAAACAAACAAAATACAAATGTCACTGTTAAACAGGTGTCGACAGTTAAATATGCTCTTTCAATAATTTGAAGAATTTAAACAAAATAAAGACAACAGCATTATCATAACTTTATTACAACTCAGACTGATGGATAAAATTAGCAGCTCCTTACCCATCATTAGCACAGTTCACTAGCCTGCACACTTTAATTAATTTGTTTATTTGTTATGTACTATGGGGTTGTCCACATATGACGTCACGCAGCTAGGGTTAGGAAGTCCAAAATTTTGTGACAAAGTTTGATGGGGGAGGGGGGGGGGGGGGGGAAATAGTCACCTTAAAAAACAAAATGCAGGCTGAGTAAACTGTACTGTTAATTAAAATTAGATTTTAAAAAAATAAAATAGTAGCAAATTAACACCATCCCGACAACACTGCAATGAGATCTAAGACATAGAAGTCTACTTACTTACTTACTTAGTCGTTCCCCTTCTACCGTCAGGTGTAGAGGTTTGGAAGAGAGAGCGCCAGACCATTCTATCAGCTGTCTTCTTCCTGGCCTGGTTCCATTCTAGTCCTCGGTCCTTCAAAGATCGTCTAATGTTGTCCTCCCAGCGGACTCTGGGTCGTCCTGGAGGTCTGGATCCCTGGCTCTTTGTTTCCCATGCTTGTCATGGTAGCCGATCTTCTCCCATTCTGCAGACATCATAGAAGTCTAGCTAGTCGAAAATATCAGGGCTGGCATGTACGTTAACATTTGTTATTGATTTATTTAATTTTTGGTGGGGAAAATGCGAAAGCATCTCATGGGGTAGGGTAAGGTTTAGACCCTGTCTCGTGTTGGGAGGTGGCACATGAACGGAATGATACTTGTAAACGCTGGAACCAGGGATTTAGTGCAGTCAGATGTTTAAATTGCACTGCCTCAGCTCCGCTCTGACATCGACAGTGAATGCTCCAGCTTCTCTTCGAGCTCTGACTAATTCTTTTTTAAGTTAAATTTTTGCATAAAATTTTTATGCCTGTGTATGTGTCACAAAAAAATGCGTGACGTCATATGTAGACATGCTATATTCTGCATGTTAAGAATATACATTTTAGCAGTTTAGTGGTGAGTATTGAAAATGCTGCACTATTGTAATAATGGAAAGCTGAGTAATGCATAGAATGTTAAGATATAAATCATTGATGAATTGAGAATTACAGTTTGCAGTTGTAAATTCTACTTTTTAAGTAGAACTTAAGTAACTCTGATAAATTTGTTGGCTTGTTTTTTTTTAAAATGCATTTTTACACCAGAAATTATTGTATCATCCTTCATTTTCAGGAGACATTTCCTTTTGATCCTCCATTTGTTCGAGTAATCAATCCAGTTGTTTCAGGAGGTTATGTTTTGGGTGGGGGAGCCATATGTATGGAACTGCTGACTAAGCAGGGGTGGAGTAGTGCATACAGTATTGAATCTGTTATACTGCAAATCTCAGCTACCCTCGTCAAAGGAAAAGCCCGCATACAGTTCGGAGCTACAAAAGTAAGTGCTAACAAGGTAAAAAGATAAAGTTAGTCTCATATGGGAGTGAAGTGTTAGAGACTTCACCACACTAGGTCCAGCCTCTTTATGAGGTGGGGTGAGTTGGAGACTTCACCACACTAGGTCCAGTCTCTTTATGAGGTGAGTTAGAGATTTCACCACACTAGGTCCAGTCTCTTTATGAGGTGAGATGAGTTAGCGACTTCACCACACTAGGTCCAGCCTCTTTATGAGGTGAGTTAGAGACTTCACCACACTAGGTCCAGCCTCTTTATGAGGTGAGTTAGATACTTCACCACACTAGGTCCAGCCTCTTTGTGAGGTGAGTTAGAGACTTCACCACACTAGGTTCAGCCTCTTTATGAGGTGGGGTAACCAGCTAACAAGATAGCAGTTTGAAAAACCATTTGGCTTGTGAAATGTATACTCTGAACAAAAGTGACTCTGGCACGTGTGGAATTTGTGCATGTTTCTCGCTGTGTCATTAAAAGTGTTGATTTAATTTTGAAAGGAAGTTACGTTTTATATACATGTTGAACGGCAGTAAAAAATTGTCTGTAGTGCTGCATATTAGTGACTAATTCGAAGTTGTGCCTGGCACTGGCAGTCTCATAATGTCAAACAAATTGATGCAGAAACCACCACTGCTGGGGCATGTGAATGCTTGGGGCAGGCTTCCCATGGGGAATGGCTACAGTGACAGCTCCATGCTCCATAAGGAAGGAAAATGAACTGCATAGTTTCACTCATTGGTTCATTACCCTTCAGCTCCCTAATGAGCATAGGCCTTCAATAAACTCAGCCCAAATCCTCCTATCCTGTGCCATCATATCAAGATCTTTCATGTCTTCCTCATGCCTTTCATTTCTGTCTCCACATCTCTTCTCCATGTCTCTCTCTGTCTCTCTTACTCTAGTAATTCAAGAACAATGACTGCAGTCAACGGGTTTCCTTATTTTGTGTATCCTATCATTACCAGTGTTGTCTTCCTTACCAAAAAACATGTTATTAACGTCAGATAGAAAATGTAACTTGGAGGTGAAGGGCAAAATAGCCCAGGCAAAAGCAGTTTTAATCAAATGAAAAGTATTTTATGCAACGATGGAAGTAAGAGAGTTCTTCATTATTATATAGAACCAATCTTTACACACAGAAGTGAGTCATGGACAATTAGTAAACCAGTAGGAAAGATAGTAGGAGGCCACAGAGGCGTGGTTTTATGGAAGAAAGTTAAAATACAATGGACAGCTATGTCCTGAAAGTGACCAGTGCAAAAAGCAAGCTTATTATTTACGTCAGAAGGAGACAGTCAGCTTTCTTTGGGCATGTTATGAGAAGAAGAAAGATGTATTATATCATGACTGAAAGAAATAGAGATATAGGTCGACAAAGACAGAAGGTGCTGGACAGTTTGACATCATGGCATGGACAGAAGTCAGCAATAGAATGGATAAACAATACTGGTTACTAGAAGTTGTGGAGAGACATGATCACCACTACCACCAGGCATAGTACTTGAAGAAGAAGGCAGCTGATTCCTATAAACCAAAATGGCTGCCAGGGAAGTGAATGTGTATTCATATTTTTAAAATGAACAATTTTTTTAGTTTAAAAAAAATGAAATTTAGCAACTGTATTTTACTTTAATAGAACTTTTCATTACAAAAAAATTATATTTAATATATATTTTTAGGTTAATCTTATCATGGACAGTGCTGTTTAGTTTTTGTGTGTGTGAATGCTGTCCATTGAGGGTTAAAGTAACCAACACATAGATTCTCTCCTAATTTGTTAAATGATTAATAGCCTTAATCTTTTTTTTTCCATGCAGAATCAGTATTCATTGGCACGAGCTCAACAGTCTTTCAAATCTTTAGTACAGATCCATGAAAAAAATGGTAAGTAAAGGCAATGTTTCTTGTTTTTTTTTTTCCCAGTGTGTTACAAAAATAAGGCAGCTATACATAAGCACATGTTCATAACTATGCACAGACACTAACAGTCATTCACTCTTACACAGTCCTTTGTTATTCTCATTGCCAGTTGTTTGGATGTCTAATAATAAAAAAATGAGAGGTGACTTACCTACACGGCATTTCTGGTGTTTACTCGACTGGAGGATGGTACTTGATCAGTAGTGGATGTGATGTTCAGTTCATATAAAGGATTTGAACGTAACTATCTTGAACGCTACAGACTGCAAAAAGAGTATTGAGGATGTCCTGACAGAGGCCAGTGCTCAAAGGAAGCTTATTATTCACGTCAGAAAGAAGCAAGCTGCTTTCTTCAGGCACGTTATGAGAGGAAGGAAGCTGGAATATATCATCACAACAGGAACGATTGAAAGAAAAAAAGAGAAAGTATGGGACAGTTTGACATCACGGATTGAAAGATGTCAACAACAGAGTTATCTATTCAGTAGGAAGAAGGGCAGTGAATACTAAATGATGTGAGAGGCCAGTTGCAGATGATGTCTTGTCAAGTTATGACTGTCGGAGTGAGAATCTCACACAGGAACAGAGCACTGTATGAACATTGTTTGCTCCATGCAAATAAAAAAAAACAAGTATAAATGTCTAATGGCAAGATTTCCTTTACAATAAATTTAGAATGATACCAAAAATATCTGTGTACTTGGAAATGTTGTGAATTAAAGTGTGCACAAGTACAAACTCACACTATCACTCAAACATTACCTCTTATTGTGCTTATCTTTCCTGTCTGTTTTTTCCCTCCTTTTTTGTGTTTTTTTTTAATTTTGTCTTCTGTATTTTAGTTTTTGTCTCCTCACTTTATCTTCATCTTCTTCTGTCTTTTGCTACTTCTCCTTCTCATCTTCTACCTTGTCCACACTACCCCCTCTATTCTTTTTCTTTCTGGGGATCAGATTGGCTAAGAGGTATGGTGTCTGCCTCGGATTCTTAAGGTACCAGGTTCGATTCCCAGTAGAGGGAATATAATTTATGGAAATGTTTTCCACAACCAGTGGTCTTAATGATGTCATACTCCCCCATGGTCTCCTGGGTGGTGAGATCAGATGCCTAGCCTTCTCGGATAAAGGTGAAAAAATAGGAGATCCTGTGTGCAAGTTGTGCACGTTAAAAATCCCATGGCAGTTGGAAATCGTAAAGAGTATGCCATAAGGCCATTTCCCTGGCAAAATTTAAAAATTAGAAACCTACCCACCACAAAAATATTTGTAGAATGTGTGATTCCTATATATACACACGGGGATTCTTGCTGGTGCTGTGGAGTCCGTTTGCTGTGCTGAGATACTCCTTGTGTGATCTAATCCAGGAGATCAGAGCACTGATGGAGTTGTTCGTGTGCAATGAAGATAGTCCTTAACCAAACCAAATCTTTCTTTCTGTTCTGTGTTCTCCTTATGGTGTTTCCTCTTTACTGTCTGTTTCTTTGCATCTGTGTCTAGCTTATATCGTATCAATTCAGCCAGGCTTATTATATAAGCATCCTCTGGTACTTAACACATTATCTAGTACAGTGTTTTATACTTTGTAGTTTTAATTTTGTTGCTGAGCAATAGTTAAAGATTTGTATTGTTTTTGTTATTCATCTGTGTGAATATTTCATTTCATTTTGTCTTCACCAGGTTGGTTTACTCCACCAAAAGAGGATGGCTGACATTTGCAGAAACTTTTTTTTTTTTTTTTTTTTTGGGTCATCCCTGTAACAACTGTACATATGTTTATTTCATTTGGTATTTATTAATTTTGCTGGACCTGTGGGGGTTTATTCTTGGTGTACATTGCAGTCCGTGACAAGGGGTGACAGAAAAATAAGTCCTCTCAATAAAGATGTATATGAGTCAAATGTTGGATGCTGTACAGCTGAGAATGTAGTACAGTTATGGTGTTTGAAATGATAGAATTTTGTAGTTCATGAATGAAATTAGAAAAATTGAACAAGAAGCGTGAGTTAAAGACTTGCAATATGCAATGTTCGTAATTACTGAATGCAGAAGTAAATGTTACCAGCATATCATGGATACTGAGTGCATATTTTCTGCTGCATGTACTATATACTAAAGTGACCTTAAATTTCTGTGATGTCTGAAATGACTACTTTAACCTCTGAAGGGAATGCTTATTTTGACCATATCCCAGACCTGGTTACTTATATCATTTAAGGTGATTTTTAGGGCATGAATATGTGGATACACATACACCATTAAAAATATGCTTCAATGAGCGTTTGAGCTTTAAGTGTAGAAAATACTGAAAATATTTGGGGGGGAAAAATAGCGGAACTTTAGCAATTCTTGATCTTTTATATTCAGATGAGTTTTCTCCCAACACAGAAATATGGTGGTAGTGTGGTAAGCATCCCAAAACTATTTTTAACACATTAACTACCGAATTGAAAAAAACACTGTGGCCGAATTAAATTTTTTTCCCATTTTCATCCTGTAGGTGTTTGCACAAAGTAAGCTGTAGTTTTCGTAACTGTTAACAGATTTTTATGAATTACACATCATTTTAAAGATAAATGAATGTACTATTACAATAAGCACCGTTTGTAACTCTAATAGAGGTTGTTGCTATTTAACGGCCCTCCGATGGCCGAGGACTTGCAATACTTTCACAATTATAACTGCTTGCGCCCCATCTCTATCAAAATCACAATTTCAATCAATGTACACACCGTTTTCACTCTTGTCCTCGTCGCTAGATCTATCAGTCAGTTGTTGAAACACGTTTCTATCCTATTCGGCCGTTAGACGAGATGTACGCGCATTTTTTTTGTAGTCCTATCACTAGTTGCCACAGTAAACAGTTTTACACAATTTGGTAACTAACCCAAAACGCTGAAAAATATGAACATATCAATTTTCCAGTGTTCTACAACAACCATGCTTTGGGAATTTGTTTTCCGGTGGCAACTCAAAATCTCGAACCAGATCAGAAAGTGTTTCAGTACATTTTTCATTCGTTTTATTACTAAAATTAGATTGGCGCTCTGAGCGGCTTGCAGTCCAAATGGGTTTATTTTGTGAGCCGCTGACAGCGGCTTGCGGTAGTTAAGTGCCAGATTTGAAAAGATTTTACTTTTGACATGACTGGCTGTATTCTAGTAGGATCAGCCAATCACTCATAGTTCATTTAGAGTTCAGATACAATAAACGACCCTCTGCTTACCATGTGGCCGTGTATGATGACTTGTCTATTATTTCCTACTTCTCTGTTTTATGATTGTATAGGGTTCGTTTCTCTACCCTAAACAGGAGGCAGCTTAATTGTGGTAAGGAGAACTTCTTTCTCTCAAGACGACAACAGTTCATATACTGACAGTTGATGAATGATTTCAACAGTTGATTTTTTTATTTTTTTTTTCGTACGCCCGCTAATACTCGAGGCGAAATCTCAGGTTATTATTTATGTCTAACCTGACATTGATTTTACGTGAGTATCCCTTTTTTCTTGTACAGAGACAGGTGTCCCTCGCCATTCAGGCAAATACTCTCCGATTTCGGAGGTACCTATTACAGCTGGGTCGGCTCAGGAGCCGCCAATCCCTGGTCGACGACACTCCTTCAAATGTCCTCGCCAGGTCTCGAGTTAACGAAAAATCCTCAAATGCCGTCACCCGGGTTTGATCCTGGATCACCCGGTCGCCAGAGCGGTGTGGTAACCACTACGCTAGCGCGGCTCCCCAACGGTTGATGAATGACTTCACTCTGACAGCAGTAAACAGTCAATGTAGAACTTTATTTACATAAGTGGTGATCAGTAGGTTGTAAAAAAAAAAAAAAAATGATATGTCCAACCTTCCACTGAGGTTGGCAGACTTGTACAGCAACATTTCAGTAGATAATTATACAGTGTCATATTTCTCTCTCTTATCATTCTCGCTGCTTCTGTATTCATTTCTGTCAGTGGTTATTGTGGTCATGGCTTGAGAACCACTCTTGTCAATATTTTACTTGCCATATAATTCCTCATATGAAATCATTTGTTTCTTTTATGTTCTGATATATTTCTTCACCAAGAACCATTTTTGTCAGTAGTGAAACGTTGAAAGCTTGCCTGGTTTGGGCATGTAACTCGTCATCCCTTTCGAAAACAATCCTCCAGGGAACAGTCGAAGGTAAACGGAGTAAAGGAAGGCAAAGAAAATCCTGGGCTGATAACATCCAAAGAATGGGCAGGGCACGGTTTTTCCACACTTGTTCGCATTGCTGAGGATAGAGAGCAGTGGAGGACCCTGTCTGCTGATGCTTCCACCATGGCACCCCTACAACCCGTTACGGGTTGAGATGATGATATTTCTTCTGTTTTAATGTCTTGGTGTATCTTAGTGACACTGGCCTGACCGGCAGTGATGTTGCTTTACCAAGTTAATCTGCTCGCTAGCCTGTCACTTGTCTATTGTACTTCACTATTAGCTATGATACGTAAAATGTTCAACATACATGAGTTTTCGAAATATACACAATTTCTCTCTGGCATCTTGTCCTCAGAAATAACAAATGTGTCATACACTAATTGTGGCATGAAAAAATGTGCGATTAGGCATCTGAGTGATAAGTATATCTTTTCTGTCACCACAGAGTCAACCAAAGCAAGTATTGGCTTTATCACTCCATGAAAACTCCCAATTCGCAGCCACCTCTAAATACTAGCTTTAACACAACTCAAGCAAACTTGCTTCTAAACGCTATCGCATTTCAGATCTGACTGAATGAATCTACAACATCTCATAAAGATAATTCTAACCAAATTCTCCTCCAACTGCTACAACCAAATGGAAATTTGTTAAAACGTGGTAAATGTTGCATACTGCCAATTTGTTTTTGCTACTTATTAATATGCTGTGGCATTTTAATATCTTGTATGCATGTCTTTTATTGTATAAGTTTAGCTTTACTCTTGATGTGGTGATGGCCATCTATAAACATTTAAAAAGATTACATAGTATTTCTGGGAAAAAAAACTGTTTGGTAGACTTTCCATACACCAGCATGTATTCTTTCTCTTCCCCTGACACTTTGCAGGGCACACCACCACCACCACCACCCACTCCCCCTCCCCCATGCATAATTAAAGACCCAGGGACGGAGGTACAGAATATATGTGACTTCTATTTTATTAACAAGTTGATAGCGTTACAAAGCAGTGCTTGTTCTATAGTCCCCAGGGTAAGAAAAGTAGAGGGAAACCAAAGAAAACATGTAGAAGAGAATTGGAGACAGACATGAAAGGGGTGAAGCAGGCTGATGGCACTGGTTGTATACATGCCAGATGCGTCCTCTCATATATCCTTCCCTTCTGGTCTTAATTAAATTTATCGATGTTTAACAGAAATCACAAACCTGAGGGATGTCTAGCATAGGTACAGATAAATATCAAATCACGTGAATGAGTGAAAATGAGTAAAAGATATATTAATCATGATATTAACAATGTGTTCTTTTATTTTGGATGCGGAAAATAAATATTTCCCTAGGATATTTTGTTTTTTATTACTAAATTTGAAAATATTTATACCTGAAAAGGGGGCAGTCGGCAAAATTGGGGTCCTGCCTGTGACCTCGGTACAAGCGATCCGGTGTTATATTGAGTCTACAGTGTACACATTGGTGGCACAAGAATATTTCTGGAATTATGTAAACACAATTCTGACCCAGGTTCTCATAGTCAACTTTTACTTTCTGTCCTTGTCACATTTATATAATATCAATGTATCAGTTGTTATCACTGTTTGTTGAATACATTTTACTCTATGCAGATTTCCCACCCTCTATCATGGGAAGAAGTCTGAAAAATTAAAGAGTGCTGTTGTAATATGAATATCGGAATAGTCTTGTCACTTTATATTTGTTCATCAATTTATAAAACATTCGCATTGCTCATTCCAGAGTTTGGGAAAACAATATTAGGTGTATATTTGAACAATTGCCAGAGAGTTGCTGGGGCGCAAAAGGGAAGCGGAGAATAGTAATGCTGTGTCCTGCCATGTATGTCGTAAAAAGCAACCAAGGATCAGAGCTAGGCATGGGGCCAGCTACCCCATCAAACTTTGTCACACTTTGTTACAACAAAGAATGGACAGATCAAATAAAGAAAGTAATTCAACTCAGCCATCCATGACAGGTCTTGGTAAGAAGGCTGATGACTCAACACCTGGACAAGCAGAAAGGAGTCTGGGTTGCTTACTTTACTATCTTATCGGCTGTCTTCCTCCTAGTCTGGATTATCTAGTCCTCTGTCCTTTAGAGATTGCTTAATGTTGCCCCCCCCCCTCGGACTCTGGGTCGTCCTGGAGATCTGGATCCCTGGCTCTTAGTTTCCCATACTTGTAGTGGTAGCTGATCTTTTCCCATTCTGCAGACATGGCCAAACCATCATAGTTGGGACTGTTCTACTTGGGTCTGCAGGGACTAGGTTTTGAGGCCTTGCTGTATTGTCTGGTTATGGACCATGTCTGTTCTTGTTACTTCAACCACTTTCCTCAGATACATAATTTCTGAGGTTTCGAGCTGGCTTTTGTAGGTTGTAGGCATTGCCCATGACTCGCATCCATAAATCATGACTGGAACACAGGTGGAGCGGTATACAGCCATCTTTTTTGTCTTATTGCCAACACTTTTGCTGAAGAATCCTTGATTTTTGGCCTGAAAAAGTCACCCAGCTGCTGTTCTTTGGGTAGCCAACTCTTTGATGCCTCTCTTCCAGTTTATGACAGCTCCGAGGCATTTAAAGTAGTTGACCTGCTCCAGGACCTGTTCTCCCAGCTGAATCAGATGCCTTCTTTCTCTCGTGAAATCACCATGGTTTTTGTTTTGGAGATGCTGATGACCATCCCTCTCTTCTCCAGCTCTTCCTTCCAGACTAGCAGGTTGGATTGAAGATGTTCCTCTGATTTAGCAATCAGGGTAACATCACCAACTGCAAATGCCAGCTCTGAAATACAGACCTGTCTCATCTTCCAGTACTCCATTGAATACTTTCTTGTCCTCTCTTTACATACTTTGATGAGGAGTATGAAATGATAAGGTCACAGAGTATCATCTTGTCTTACACCAGTGGTGGTCCTGAACTCTTCTGACTTATGTCGCCCTCACACAATTTCTGCAAGACTTGTAGAAGCTCGGTATAGCATGAATCAGAGGAGTTGGAATGTTTTTCTTTGCCAAGCAGTCCCAAAGTTTGCTCCAGGAGACCTTGTCAAATGCCTTTTCCAGATTCAAGAAACAAAGATGCATCTCACCTTTATACTGAAGGGCCTTTTAACTCGGCTGTCTGAGTGTGTAGAAAAGGTCTTGAGTACTTTGGTTTGCTCAGAAGCCACACTGGACCTCATCCATTTGTGGCTCAGCTAGGTGTCTGAGTCTCTACTCCAAGGTTCTAGAGTAAATTTTAACAGGGACACTGAGAAGAGATATGCCTCTGTGATTTTCACATTGTTGGATGTCACCCTTTTTGAAAATGGATGTTATGTTGGCCATCTCTGAATCTATTGGTATTGCCTTATGGCACCTGACCCTCGGGAGTAATACTAATAAATCACCAGCTGCTCCCCATAACTGAGTCATCAGTGAATGGCCTCAAGCCTAAGGTGGACCAATGTGACGAGAGACTGAATGGCTGCTGGGTAAGCAGTCGCGAACATTGGCTCTCTGTAGGGCGAGCGGGGCAGCACCAGGCAGATGGACTCCGTAAGGACATCCCTTGCCTCTTCGCTGGTATGGTGGCTCTACCAGGGTGACCGAATATTTCCACCAGTTATTGCAAATACACAGTGAGAATTTTAACTATCCAGAATCATCGCGGGAGCTACAGAGATCGTGCTGTCGTCGATACCTGCAGCAAATGAAATGAGGAAATACGAGGTAGGGGAGAGAGAAAGAGAAGGTTTAGAAAGAAAGCAGATCGCATCTCGATTAAATATGTGCGTATAGGATATTGGAATTATCGAAGTGCCGATCAACGTGCAGCCATTATACAAACAATAATCAACAATTTCGATATCCTCATGATCCAGGAGACATTTAAAAGCCAATAGTTTTATCAATTGCCCAGGCTACAGATGTTACTCCAATCCATGTGGGCCTGGTAGACGAGGGCAAGCTATATATGTAAAACATGAGCTCCCTCATACGTGGCTGGATACAAGTTCCCAAACTAGCGAGGATGCGGAATTGTAGGAGATTGCTGTGAATATAAGTCGTCAGGAGTGGCGAGTCTACACTTTATATGCTGATGTTGACCATCTTACAGCCGAGAGTGATTGGAATTTTCTGGCGGAATTGTCTGAAGATTCGAACATAAAGTGTTTAATTGTTGGCGATTTCAATGCAAGATCCAAGAAGTGGGGGAACATCACGGAAAATAGGCAGGGTATAGCTTTGAGCCAGGCATTACTTAACATGAACCTTGCCATCCTGAATGATGGACGCCCAACTAGACTGGCAGCTAAACCTGGGGATACAAATGGTGTCATAGATCTGGCATTCATCTCTAGTGCTGCCACCACCATGGCGCGTTGGGGTGTATTAGGTGCACAGGAAAGTGAACACCTTGCGTCATACTCATTGCAAAGGGTAGGTCCACTAGACACAGGAAACCTAAACAGACCTTCAAGTATCTTACAGGCCTACGCGAATGTAACAACCCTTTACACACATTGCGTCAAAATGCCAAACAAAAGACAGCGAGAACCAATCACCCAATCTCCCTGTGGAATAAAAGTGGATGAAGCATGGATAGAAAAGGAAAAAGCAACAAAGGAATGTCGTAAAGCACGAAACAGAAGAATGATGAAGGAGGGAGAAGTTGAAGAGATGATGGAGAAAAAGCAAAGAGCCGTTAATAGATTCAAGAGCTTGGCAAGGGAGGCCAAGGATAAAGTGTGGGAGGACTTTATGACACAGGTAGGCACGGAAAAAACCCTACAGAAATTATGGTCCTTACATCGAAGAATGAATAGTAAAAGTGCAAGTCAACCCATCCCTAATATCAAAAGTTCTACAGGACTAAGCCTGAAGACGGACGAAGAGAAGTGAAGAGCATTGTTCAGTCGATATATGGAGCAAACGGGTAAAGGTGACAAAAGTGCCGGCCTGAAAATAAAGGAAAGTGTGCTGGAAAATGCCCTAAGGGGCCAGATATACTTCGATCTCATTTCTGAAGAGGAAGTGGTGTACATATTGAAAACCAGCAGAAACACTGCTCCGGGTCCTGATGGTGTACAATACCATCCCATTAAACAGCTCGACGAAACAGCCATTATAAATATGGTGAGCGATTTCAATCCCAGCATACAGAATGCCGAGGTGCCGGAAGACTGGCTACACAGTGACCTTCGGCCACTTCCTAAACCTCTGCCATCAATGGTACCTATACCTTGTAGCGGTATGGCAGCTTGTGTACCCTGACAATCCCCAGAGCTATGCCAGTGGGAGATTTACTCCTGGTAGGTTCAGCCAAGCTGGACTGGTCTGCGTGGGTAAGGGTCAGACAAAAGCTGGTCCTCCAGGTTGGGGGTTTTAGCATAGGGCCGACACCCCTGTCTATGTAAAAATCGCACATGTTACGGAAACGGCAACAAATGAAAAAACTTTGATGCGGGACGGACATCCGGAGTCTCAGGCTCGTATGACTGACAGTGGTGAAAGCCGAAAGGAAGCCATTGGCATGAAAACGGATGCCCTGACCGCAAAACACGAAACCAGAATTGGTTTTTAGAACGTCAGAACTATGAATGAGGCAGGAAAGCTGAGACAAATCACAGCAGAGATGAGGAATTACAAATTACATATCCTGGGAATAAGCAAGAGCAGATGGACAGGGAAGGGTAGAATAAAAACAGCTACAGGGGAAACAGTACTTTATTCTGGTAGAGAGGATGGTCAGCACAACGAAGGTGTAGCCATTATCCTGAAGAAAGGAATGGAAAGGTCTTTACTGGAATGGAAACCCATTAACAACAGACTGATAAGAGCAACACTGAGAGGGAGATTCACCAACACCACAATTATACAATGCTATGCACCAACAAACGACAGCGATGAAGAGATCAAGGACGAGTTATATCAACAGGTACAAAAGGAAATGGAAACTGTACCCAGGAAAGATCTTATTATAGTAACGGGAGATCTAAATGTGAAAGTTGGAACACACAATAATTATAACGAAAGAGTAATGGGAAAATGCGGCAGTGGAACAGTAAATGAGAATGGGGACAAATTAATAAGCTTCTGCAGTATTAACAACCTGGTCATTGGAGGAACACTGTTTCAACACAAAGAAGTGCACAAGTTAACATGGGAATCACTAAACGGACGAGACAGAAACCAGATAGATCACATAATGATCAATGGCAGATGGAGACATGCACTACAAGACGTGAAAGTAAGAAGAGGCGCAGATGTGGGAAGTGATCATCAACTAGTAGTAGCAAGACTGAAGTGAAACTCAGAGCTGCTGGACCAGTTGCAGTCAAACAGAAAAGATACAACATCACGAAACTTAAGGACCCCTCACAAGAAAAGCGTTCGCGATCGACGTAAAGAGACGATATCAGATTACCAAAAGCCAGGAAAGAACAGAGATCGATGAAGTCGACCAGAAATTCAACACCATCTCAACAATATACAAGGAAAGCAGCAAGTCATGCTTGGGATTCCAGGAAAGAAAGAGCCAAGACTGGATAACACCAGAAACGCTAAACGTCATAGCAAAGAGAAAGGAAATGAAAAGAAAGAAAGCAGAAGCTAAGTCTCCCAGGTTAAAGGCAATATATAGTGAACAGTACAGTCAGCTGGACAAGGAAGTAAAACGTCAAACCCGTGCTAACAAAAGGACATTTCTGGATGACCTTGCAAGGCAGGCAGAAGAGGCAGCACTGAAAAATGAACAAAGCACAGTTTATAAAATAACTAAAACTATCAGTGGAAAACGGGGTGCAAACAACATAACGTAAGTAAGAGACAAGCACGGAAATCTCATCACCACAGCACAGGGGCAGGAAACAAGATGGGCAGAGCACTTCAGAGAAACAATGAATAAGGAACCACCAGAGACTCAGCTGAATGTTCCTGAGGCTGAAAGTGACTTAGACGTAAATACAGACATTCCACGAAAAGAAGAAATCATCACAGCTATCAAAGGGCTAAAAAAAAATGGAAAAGCGCCTGGTCACGACAATCTAAATGCTGAGTTATTCAAGGCAGACCCTGAACTAGCAGCAGAACTATTTGCGAAAGTCTGGGAAACTGAGACAACACCAACAGAGTGGAATAAAGGAATAATTGTCAAATTGCCCAAAAAGGGCGACCTTGCAGACTGCAACAGCTGGAGAGGAATTACTCTCCTCTCAGTTCCCAGCAAAATACTAGGCAGGATAATCATCCAGAGAATTTCAAAAGCAGTTGACCATAAACTGAGGAAAGAACAAGCGGGCTTTAGAAAGAACAGATGTGCAGATCATATATTTACCCTCAGGAACATTATAGAGCAGTGCTCAGAATGGCAGAGACAGCTGTACATTAACTTTGTTGATTTTGAAAAGGCTTCCGACAGCATACACAGAGACCGCCTATGGAAAATACTGAGGGCTTATGGAATTCCCAGCCGCACTGTTTCCATCATAAAAAGCCTCTATTCTAACTACGTGCAATGTTGGATTGAGTAATGTAACTTTCGAAGTGAAAACAGGAGTACGACAGATATGCCCCTTATCAACAACATTATTTTTGACAGCCATAGATTGGGTGATGCGCCAGACAACAGAGGGCAGTCCAAGAGGAATTAGATGGACAACATTTTCTGCACTGGAAGACCTGGAATATGCAGATGACATTGCACTACTCGCGCATTCACATCAACACATTCAAGACAAAACCGATAGACTGAATAAGTATGGCCAGCAGGTTGGCCTGAACATCAATCTGAAGAAGACAGAGGTCATGACACTAAATGTGGGCAATCCTGATCCAATAACAGTAAGGAACCAGAAGTTAGAACAGACAGATACATTTACTTACCTAGGATGCATAGTAACACCTGACGGCGGAAAAAGCAAGGACATTAACAACAGAATGAATAAAGCGAGAACAGCCTTTGCTATTCTCAACAACATTTGGAAGCCTTCCCAGTACAGAACAAACACCAAATTAAGACTATGACAGCTGTGTACTTTCTGTGCTTCTCTATGGTGTTGAATGTTGGAGAGTAACAGAGAAGGAAATGTCGAAACTGTCCTCCTTCCACACAGTCTGCCTAAGGAAAATTCTCCGAATCTTTTGGCCAAACACCATCAGCAACCAAGAACTACTTATTCGGAGTAACCAGGAGGACACGCACACCATCAAAGCTGGCAGACGCTGGAGTTGGATTGGCCACGTCCTCATAAGGGACCCTGATACCATCACAAGAACAGCTATGCTATGGACCCCCGAGGGAAAGCGAAAGAGAGGCCGACCAAAAACAACTTGGCGGAGAACTGTGGAAGCCGAGATGCAAAGAATGAACCAGAGTTGGGGCACTGTACGAAGGATGGCCGCCGACCGAGCAAAGTGGAATCAATTTGTTGCTGCCCTACAAGACGCCACCAGGCGTGATGGCCGCTGACTGCTTTGGCGGTTGGCGGTTATGGATCAAAGAAGAAGAAGACTTCCTAAACCTGGCAAAGACCCCACACTGCTCAACAGCTATCGAATTTTCATACTACAGAATGTCTATGGTAAATTACTTGAAAAGATAGTTGCTAGACAAGTAATGAACCACCTCGAAAATGCACACTTCCTTCCTGATACTCTGGGTAGCTATAGGCGTATGAAAACAACATGGGGTAACGCTGGAACGTTTGCGTACGAGGGATTCCAGGGTAAAAGAGAAACGGTAGCTGTCGCAATTGACCTAGAGGATGCTTATAAAAGTGTAGACTTTGCAACCCTAATAGACTGTATAATGGCATGTGATGTAAACCCTTGGCTAACAAGGTGGATCACCCGTGTGTTACCGGGGCCCGAAAGGGGAGCAAAGAATAGTAACACTGTTCCCTGCCAAGCATGTAGTAGAAAGCGACTAAGGAGGGTTGGGCATGGGGCCGGTTACCCCATCCTGTAAAAAATTTAAACCACAAAAACTTCAACAAACATGGACAAGTCAAATAAAGAAAATAAAACACAGCCACCCAAGACAGGGGAAGGTCCTCTCGCAGGGAGGCGTATGACGCAACACAGAGAAAGCCGAAAGGAGTCTGTGTTGCTGACTAACCTTCTTTCTTCTAGGAGAACTTCCAGATTTGGCACCTGGAATGTTCGGACATTAAACGAACAAGGGATAAGGAGAACGTGGAAAGAACTTGAGATGATGGCACGTGACAGGAGGACTTGGCATGTGTTTGTTGAAGGCCTATGCTCCTTTGGGAGTGGAGGGTTATGAATGAACAAGGTGGATTGCAGCTGCCTTAACGCAGAGATCAGTTGCATTTCGCTTGGGAACTTGGACATCAGAACCAATGCGCATTTGCCCGGGACAACCCCAGGGTTCTCCATTATCACCAGTGCTGTTTAACATCTACACAGCAAAAGTAGCAACCTTTCAACCAACAGGACTGGGACGAACATTAACTTTCGCAGATGACGTACTCATGTACAGAACTGGCTCAGACAGACAGGAAATGGTCCAAGGCATACAAGAGACACTACAGGCGATTTCTAAATGGTGTGAGGAAAGCGGATCAAAGGTCAATCCCAACAAAGCCTGTGTGATGTGGTGCTCTTTGAACAACTCCATAGTGAAAGCAGACCTTCCAGACATCGCTTTCAATGGGCAGAACATTGGAAGGCAAGACAGGCTGAAGTATCTATGAGAAGCCTTTGATCGTGGGCTATCATTCAAGTATCATGTCGAACTGATCATAGAGAAGTGCAAGCGAGGACTGGCAGCCTTAAAAACAATGGCTGCTGCGCGCTTGGAACAGAGACTGTTGTTTCTCCTGTATCATTAGCTCGTGATTTCAGTAATCGAATACGGGCTAGGAATACCACGCTGTCAGTGTCACAATGTGAACGACTGGAACGCATTCAAAATGAAGGGATGCGACTAGTTTTGCGTGATACCCCCATTGTGACACGTGCTCGGATTACTGTTGATTAGATCCAGATATGCGATGGCCCAGGCAAAAGCCTATATGCGGGTAACCACCGACAAAAGACACCCCCTACTTGAGAATGTAGCAGACATCAAAGGAGCAAGAATCAAGAGGGGGGTGTCATGGATCTTTGGATGGCACAGGCAGAGGCTACCCAGGGTTGAAAATGTATCCAAAGGGGAAGAGTGGAGTAAGTCAGGGGAGAACTGGATACACTACCAGCAGGTCATCATTAGCCTTGGCAGAGAGGGCAGATCTTGTGGCAATGGAAAAGCAGAACTGGAGATTAATCAGCTGATAAGTGATCATGCTGGGGATGATGGCGCCATTGTGTACACTGACGGGTCTGTAGTGCGTGGTGAGAAATCAGGATGGGGCTTCTCTGCGAGAATAAAGGGCAGGGTCCTCGCTGAACATTAACAGATTTCATGTTCTGTAAGTCGTAATCCGTGCCAGTTCTTCGTCTTTAAGATCAGTCCGGTCTTCTCTCTTGCATTACTTGTACTCATATTGTAAGGCAAACAGGCGTTTGGCCTGTTGTGCCTCTGCAAGTTGATGGGGCTGCCTCCTTATGGTCTCCTTGCATGTCGCTCTCCTCCTTTTTCAGCTGGGCTTGGGACCGACCTAGGCGGAGTTGGGTTGCTCACTCATCATTTTTTTTTTCTATTAAGATGAAAGAGATGAGGAAGTCATGACAAGACCTGTAACAGATGGAACAGGAGAACTTGGCAGGAATTTGCTGGACAGCTGAAGGGCAGTGATGATTTTGAAAAGTTGTCGTGCAGCTTTTGGTTGTGAAAGGTTTAACTGCAGGTCCCCATAGTCCAACATATTCTTTCTTATTCAGATCTGAGATCAGCAACATTTGAATTATTACCAATGTGGACGGTTGACATTTAGTCATGATCATACCCAGGGCTGGGTTTAGGCATGTTTCTCCGAACTGGGCCTCAGGCCTGGAAAGGTCCTACGTAGGGTATAAAGACAGATGTAAACTAGTGCAAGAGAACAAAAAAAGTTTCAATCATAACACCAGGTGACATAAATTGCTACGTGCTGTGTGAAGAACTGGAAGCGTTAAAGTCACTTTTTCCCATCTAATGGTAGAAACCCCCTAAAATGCTTCAGCTGCGCAAAATAACCAATCAACAACACTCCCAAATTTATTTGTAGCAATTAGAATCTTCCTGACTATTCTGGTAACTGTAGCCTCGGGAGAGAGGAGCTTCTCGGACCCACAATCAACAATGCAGGCAGCCCATTCAAACTAAAGCAGGTTAAGATGTAAAAAGCTCTGTGCAGTTCCCGGCAGTCTCTAAAAAGCAGAAGAAAGAATAGCACTACGGCTCACACAGGAATGTCATACAAGGCGACTAATACAAGGTTATACATGAGGCTGGCAACCTTATCATGTAAAACAAATTACCATAGAAAACACCACTACAGGAGCACGTGTACGCTTGATGCAGGCTTCCTACAAGGTGATCAGCTACAGAGGTTGTTCCATGCACTGTTTGGTTTGGTGCTTGATGCAGGCTTCCTACAAGGTGATCAGCTACAGAGGTTGTTCCATGCACTGTTTGGTTTGGTGCTTGATGCAGGCTTCCTACAAGGTGATCAGCTACAGAGGTGGTTCCATGCACTGTTTGGTTTGGTGCTTGATGCAGGCTTCCTACAAGGTGATCAGCTACAGAGGTGGTTCCATGCACTGTTTGGTTTGGTGCTTGATGCAGGCTTCCTACAAGGTGATCAGCTATAGCACGTTTCACTAGCTTTGCCCAACTTCAAAATGCTATATCTCAGCGAATATATAATGCATATAAGTGAAATTTTGTGTGTGAATTTGAAATGGCATAGACCCTATGAATTAAATTTTTCATTAAAATGCAGCCATTGGTTTCTATTTTTGTTTCTTTGCGATATAATATAAAATCCTACTTTCCAGCACACATCACACAGACACATATTGAAATGTCTACAGTAAATTATACGACCTCATTTGCACATTTTTGGTTTATCAAGCAATTGGCATGATTTTTGCGTGAAATTGCGTGAAATTGCACTTCTTGAACATAAAACAGTTTATTTCCAGTTTTACGCACACATTGTCAATCAGTGGCGTGTCTACAAAATGTATTGTGTGGCTAAGTAGGAAAAATGAGTCTGCGAATACATGTTATGACATTACAGCAAATCACAGATAGGATTTTTAAGTATTTCTGCAATGAAGCTACTCGAGGAAAACTATATCATTCTATTTCAAACCCACAAAAGAGGACTATTCATGCCTTGGGGATAAGGAAACGATCATTGCACCGCTGGATAGCGACATCTGAAATTTGTAATTCCAGTGTTTTACACACGAAAAATAGGCCAAGAGTGGTGGATAATTTTGACAGAGAATTGATCCGCAGAGAAATTTGCAATATGTTTCACAATAATGAGGCAGTGACTTTAAGGAAATTGAAAATTTGGTTAAGAAAGAATAATGACATTGATATTTCCAAATCTACGCCATGGAGGACTATTAGGAGTTTGGGATTCAATTTTAGAAAATAAGTTGGTGGCAGAAACCTTATTTGTGAGAAGCCTCATATAGTTGCAATGAGAAGCAAATATTTACGCGAGGTCAGAGAAATGAGAAGAGATTGTTATGATTTTGTGTATTTAGATGAAACTTGGATCAATGCGCACCACAGTAATGAACGAGAATGGCAATCATCTGATGGAACAACTAAGAGACTAGTACCAAGCAGCAAAGGACAGCGACTAATAATTGCACATGCAGGAAGCAGCCATCATGGGCTTCTAAATAATACTGAACTCACATGTTTCAAAATCCACAGATAATAGGGATTAATGATTATCATACAGAGATGAATGGCAAGATATTTCAAGATTGGATTGTGAATCATGTACTTCCTTCCTTGGATAGACCGTCGTGTTTGATAATGGACAATGCTTCATATCACAACGTTGTGGCACCAGAAGATAAAGTTCCTAATTCATCAAGTACTAAAGATGTAATAAAGATTTGGCTGACCAAAAACGACATTCCATTCAACGAAATGTCCCTGAAGCCTGAATTAATTGGAATTGTAAAAAAGACACAGCATACAAAGATATTTCTCATAGACAAGGCAATCCATGAACATGGTCACAGATGTTTAAGATTGCATCCTTACCATTCTCACTTAAACCCAATAGAATTAGTCTGGGCTAAAATTAAGGAACAGGTAGCAACAGAAAATAGAACGTTCAAATTAAAAGATGTTGAAATACTTACAAAAGCCGCCATCTCCAATATAGCCAGGGATTATTGGAAGAAATGTGAGAACCATGTGTTACAAGAGGAAGGGGAATATTGGAAGAATGATGGTTTGTCCTTCATTCAGCCGAGATTGATATCAATTTCTCAGAGACATCTGATTATGATTCGGATGAAATTTAATTTCTTTAAAGATGACCTTACCGTTATTTAAAAACACATTAGAGGAGCAACGTTCCATTATGATATTTATGAACCGCAAAGTGGTGATACCTATTGAAATAATTAGATCAATGAAGGTCCAGTTTGATAGCGCATTAAATGTCAGTGACAAACAATGTCACGAGTATCTCCCATGCAGATCATTTAAGAAATCATCTTCAACAGGTATTCATATGCAAACGTGATGGCCACATTATTGTAATAGTAGACACGCCTATGCCTATTCAATTCACAGAATCTGTGACTGAAGTGGTAAAATTTCTTTTCTCGATACACAATAATTATAGCACGTTTCACTAGCTTTGCCCAACTTCAAAATGCTATATCTCAGCGAATATATAACGCATATAAGTGAAATTTTGTGTGTGAATTTGAAATGGTATAGACCCTATGAATTAAATTTTTCATAAAAATGCGGCCATTGGTTTCAATTTTCGTTTCTTTGCGATATAATATAAAATCCTACTTGCCAACACACATCACACGCACACATATTGAAATGTCTACAGTAAATTATACGACCTCATTTGCACATTTTTGGATTATCAAGCAATTGGCATGATTTTTGAGTGAAATTGCGTGAAATCGCACTTCTTGAACATAAAACAGTTTATATCCGGTGCAACGCACACATTGTCAATCAGAGGTGTGTCTACAAAAATTATTGTGTGGTTAAGAAGGAAAAATGAGTCTGCGAGTACATTTTATGACATTACAGCAAATCACAAATAGGATTTTTAAGTATTTCTGCAATGAAGCTACTCGAGGAAAACTATATCATTCTATTTCAAACCCACAAAAGAGGACTATTCACGCCTTGGGGATAAGCAAACGATCATTGCACCGCTGGATAGCGACATCTGAAATGTCTAATTCCAGTGTTTTACACACGAAAATTAGGCCAAGAGTGGTGGATAATTTTGACAGAGAATTGATCCGCAGAGAAATTTGCAATATGTTTCACAATAATGAGGCAGTGACTTTAAGGAAATTGAAAATTTGGTTAAGAAAGAATAATGACATTGATATTTCCAAATCTACGCTATGGAGGACTATTAGGAGTTTGGGATTCACTTTTAGAAAATATGTTGGTGGTAGAAACCTTATTTGTGAGAAGCCTCATATAGTTGCAATGAGAAGCAAATATTTACGCGAGGTCAGAGAAATGAGAAGAGATTGTTATGATTTTGTGTATTTAGATGAAACTTGGATCAATGCGCACCACAGTAATGAACGAGAATGGCAATCATCTGATGGAACAACTAAGAGACTAGTACCAAGCAGCAAAGGACAGCGCCTAATAATTGCACATCCAGGAAGCAGCCATCATGGGCTTCTAAATAATACTGAACTCATATTTGTTTCAAAATCCACAGATAATAGGGATTACCATGCAGAGATGAATGGCAAGATATTTCAAGATTGGATTGTGAATCATGTACTTCCTTCCTTGGATAGACCGTGCTGTTTGATAATGGACAATGCCTCATATCACAAAGTTGTGGCACCAGAAGATAAAGTTTCTAATTCACCAGGTATTAAAGATGTAATAAAGATTTGGCTGACCATAAACAACATTCCATTCAACGAAATGTCCATGAACCTGAATTACTTGGAATTGTAAAAAAAGACACAGCATACAAAGATATTTCACATAGACAAGGCAATCCATGAACATGGTCATAGATGTTTAAGATTACCTCCTTACCATTCTCACTTAAACCCAATAGAATTAGTATGGGCTAAAATTAAGGAACAGGTAGCAACAGAAAATAGAACGTTCAAATTAAAAGATGTTGAAATACTTATAAAAGCCGCCATCTCCAATATAGCCAGGGATTATTGGAAGAAAAGTGAGAACCATGTGTTACAAGAGGAAGAGGAATATTGGAAGAATGATGGTTTGTCCTTCATTCAGCCGAGATTGATTTTCAATTTCTCAGAGACATCTGATTATGATTCGGATGAAGTTTAATTTCTTTAAAGATGACCTTACTGTTATTTACAAGCACATTAGAGGAGCAACGTTCCATTATGATATTTATGAACCGCAAAGAGATGATACCCATTGAAATAATTAGATCAAGGAAGGTCCAGTATGGTAGCGCATTAAATGTCAATGACAAACAATGTCACGAATATCTCGCATGCAGATCATTTAAGAAATCATCTTCAACACGTATTCAATTGCAAACGTGATGGCCACATTATTGTAATAGTAGACATGCCTATGCCTAATCAATTCACAGAATCTGTGCATGAAGTGGTAAAATTTCTTTTCTCGATACACAATAATTAGTATGCCGACAAAGATCAAAGGATTTCATCCGTTTATGGGAACTGGACAAGATGCACAGATATAAAGTATATATTTGTTGGGTCTAACCCAATATAACATCGTATGCAAAAAATGGCATTAATACGTTAGACGGTTAATCAGATAATTACATTTGTTTGAGGGCAAAGCTAGTGAAACGTGCTATAGTATGCCGACAAAGATCAAAGGATTTCATCCGTTTATGGGAACTGGACAAGATGCACAGATATAAAGTATATATTTGTTGGGTCTAACCCAATATAACATCGTATGCAAAAAATGGCATTAATACGTTCGACGGTTAATCAGATAATTACATTTGAAGTTGGGCAAAGCTAGTGAAACGTGCTATACAGAGGTTGTTCCATGCTCTGTTTGGTTTGGTGCTTGATGCAGGCTTCCTACAAGGTGATCAGCTACAGAGGTGGTTCCATGCACTGTTTGGTTTGGTGCTTGATGCAGGCTTCCTACAAGGTGATCAGCTACAGAGGTTGTTCCATGCACTGTTTGGTTTGGTGCTTGATGCAGGCTTCCTACAAGGTGATCAGCTACAGAGGTGGTTCCATGCACTGTTTGGTTTGGTGCTTGATGCAGGCTTCCTACAAGGTGATCAGCTACAGAGGTTGTTCCATGCACTGTTTGGTTTGGTGCTTGATGCAGGCTTCCTACAAGGTGATCAGCTAGAGGTGGTTCCATGCACTGTTTGGTTTGGTGCTTGATGCAGGCTTCCTACAAGGTGATCAGCTACAGAGGTGGTTCCATGCACTGTTTGGTTTGGTGCTTGATGCAGGCTTCCTACAAGGTGATCAGCTACAGAGGTGGTTCCATGCACTGTTTGGTTTTAAGGACCATCTTGATTGCACACGGACAACTCCATCAGTGCTCCGATCTCTTCCCTTAGATCACATAAGGAGGACCTCAGCACAGTGCACGAACTCCGTAGCACCGGCTAGGATGCCAATGTAAGTTTACAGAAATCGCACATTCTATAAATATTTTTGTGCTGGGTAGGTTTTCCTAATTTTATAAAATTTTGTCAGGGCAGCGGCCGTATGGCATATTCTTTACGATTTCCAAGTGCCGAGGGATATTTAACGTAGGCAACTTGCACACGGGACCATTTTTTGCAGTTATCCGAGAAGGTTAGGCATCCGATATCCGATCTCACTACCCATGATTTCGGGGGGGGGGGGGGGGGAGAAAAGTATGATATCATTAGGACCCACTGGTTCTGAAAAAATGTCACTAAATTTTATTCCCTGTATTGGGGAATTGAACCCAGTATCTTTAGAATTAAAGGTGTACGCCATACCTCTTCCCCCCCCCCCCCCCCGCTGTAAAAGGAGTGCTAAAGGAAATATTGATTATCAGGTTTATATGATTATCAGAATCAGTGACTAGCAATATTTACAATGCCCATAAATGTAAGTCCACAAGTGAAAGGCTTTGAGTGGGCATTGTAACATATACCTTCCTACTGTTCCTAGTATTAACTATTATTAGTATTATGCTGTGATGCAGATCACGTGACTTCTGCAGTTCTTAGTCTCTTCCTATTTGGTAGAGACACTGTCAGTCTTTGTTTCCTAAGGATGCCATTAAAGGCTGACTTTTGTATTTAGTAGTTTCAAGAACCTTTTAGTAGAGAGAATAACATTTTGTTCAGAACCAGTGGTCCTAATAGTGCAATGAAGATAGTCCTTAAAGCCAAACCAAGAACTTTTTTTTTGAGCGTTTGGTTGCATGAACCTCAGCGCTATTCGTTGTTTACAAGTGTTGAGTGCTATTTTGATGGTAACTATAACAGATCGTTGTGATCTTGAAGAGAATGATAGTTAAAGATATGTGCGCAAGGAGATCACGGAGTTTGGCGTCTGACAGGAGCAAGGTATGGGTGGACAGATTTTTGAGTAGTTGACGGGCAGCTGCAGTTTTGGAGAGCTGTACTGATAGTTTGTGGCCAGTGATCGTCAGTTTTTTTTCCTGGAGAACATGCGTTTTTCATTTACTAATATCAATGTATATCTTATATTCATATCTGTCATTTACTAATGTCAATGTGTATCTAATATTCATATCTGTCATTTACTAATAGCAATGTGTATCTAATATTCATGTCATTTACTAATGTCAATGTGTATCAAATATTTATGTCATTTACTAATGTCAATGTGGAGCTAATATTCATGTCATTTACTAATGTCAATGTGTATCTAATATTAATGTGTCATTTACTAATGGCAATTTGTATCTAATATACATGTCTGTCATTTACTAATGTCAATGTTTATCTAATATACATGTCTGTCGTTTACTAATATCAATGTGTATCTAATATATATGTCATTTTCATTTACTAATGTCAATGTCTATCTAATATACATGTTTGTCATTTGCTATTTTCAGTGTGTATCTAATATACGTCTTTAATTTACTAATGTCAGTGTGTATCTAATATACACGTCTGTCTATTAATGTCAATGTGCATCTAATATACATGTCTGTCATTTACTAATGTCAATGTGTATCTAATACACGTCTGTCATTGACTAATGTCAGTGTATGTCTAATATACATGTCTGTCATTTACTAATGTCAATGTGTATCTAATATACATGTCTGTCATTTGCTATCGTCAGTGTGTATCTAATATACCGACATATATGTCTTTAATTTACTAATGTCAGTGTGTATCTAATATACATGTCTGTCCGTTACTAATGTCAATGTGTATCTAATATACATCTGTCATTTACTAATGTCAATGTGTATCTAATATACATGTCTGTCATTTACTAATGTCAATGTGTATCTAATATACATGTCTGTCATTTACTAATGTCAATGTGTATCTAACATACATGTCTGTCAATTACTAATGTCAATGTGTATCTAACATACATGTCTGTCATTTACTATTGCCAGTGTGTATCTAATACACGTCTGTCATTCACTAATGTCAACGTGTATCAAATATACATGTCTATCGTTTACTAATGTCAATGTGTATCTAACATACATGTCTGTCATTTACTATTGTCAATGTGTATTTAATACACGTCTGTCATTCATTAATGTCAATGTGTATCAAATATACATGTCTGTCGTTTACTAATGTCAATGTGTATCTATGTCGTGATTCGATTGGAAATGTCTGCCCCTTTAACCTGAGTGGTCTGCCAGTTTTCTTTCTGAGTCTTGTCTACGCCCACTCTTCTGTCATTTTTACTCTTTAGCTCTAATTCTGTCGTTGGTCCTGCCAATTTGTCATGGACCAGCTAAGTCCCACCCCTTCGCATGTGCAACTAGCGGCAAATTTTGCCAGTCTTTTATTTAACGATTCTTGGGGAAACGGCAAGTCCCCCGTCCCTTTGATTACAGGGGACTTCTGTCTTTTATTTTTGCCGTCCTCGTCTTTCCTCACGAACGAAAGTCGCTCATAGAAACGGGGGAGCGCGGCAAATGTTACGTAGATTTCTGTCTCTAGAGGCGGCAGGAGACGCTCTCTGTGGATGATCTTACGTCTGTACCGTTTCATCTCGATCAGGCTGATAAATGCTTGTCGAACACCTGCGGACTATATTTTACTATTTAAACTAGGCGTCACAAACCCTCAGAACCAGTCGCAAACCCTCAGAACCAGTCGCCTCTTGAGGAATCTTTGCTGCCAGAATGACGTTATACAGTTGAGAGCTTATAAACCGTTGTAGTGCGGAAATTGTATTCCTTGCTTGGTAAGCACACGATCTTTTTATAAGTTAATTATTGGGATTCTAGCTTAATAATATAGAGCAGCGATCCCGAGTTACATTATTTTATCTTTAATGTATATTTCTTACAGTAATTTTTGTGTGACCGGGAGTTTCTAATCTTTTTATTAAGCACGATACCAATTTAACTCCACTGAGAGTTCATGACTAAAAGGGAATTTTGCAAAAGACAGAAGAGTGAGCTGATGTATATTTTATGCGACGTTTTTCAATTTTCAATATGTGTATGTAGGTAAATAAATAAATCGAGGATTCCTCAGCAAGAGAGAGGTTGGTAAGAAAACGAAGATGGCTGTATACCGCTCCACCTATGTCCCAGTCTTGACATATGGATGCGAGTCATGGGCAATGACTACAACCCATAAAAGCCAGATCCAAACTTCAGAAATGAGGTATCTGAGGAAGGTGGTTGAAGTAACAAGAAGAGACATGGTACGCAACCAGACGATACGTCAAGGCCTAAAATGCCACCCCCTACAGACCCAAGTAGAACAGTCCCAACTAAGATGGTTTGGCCATGTCTGCAGAATGGGAGAAGATCGGCTACCACGACAAGCATGGGAAACAAAGAGCCAAGGATCCAGACCCTGAGGTCGACCCAGAGTTCGCTGGGAGGACAACATTAGACAATCTTTGAAGGACAGAGGACTAGAATGGAACCAGGCCAGGAGGAAGACAGCCGATAGAATAGTCTGGCGCTCTCTCTTCCAAACCTCTACACCTCACGGTAGAAGGGGAACGACTAAGTAGTAGTATGTATGTACCACAAAGTGCCCGCTTCGTGCTGTTGAAAACGGACGAAAGTGGAGAAAACTGATGGAAATTCGTCAAGTTTAAGTCATCACTGTCCCTTTGCTATTAAGGGGATTGAAATAAAATTTATATCACAATACTCTTTATCTTCTTCTCTTTTGAAATGTATTAATTTCCGAATAATAAAAGTTATTGAAGAATTTTTTTACTAATAAAAACAAACAGCAACGTTACACGTAGTTGGCCCTGGCGCATAGCCAAATCTGAACGTTTCTGCCTCACCCCGCTTCATTCAAACGGGTTTCACTTGACCAGCAGACCTCTGATTTGCATACGGTTTTCACCATTAGGCGGGGCAGATGCATAGCTTTAATTTCGTATAATGCAAGCTGTAGAAAACAAAGTGGAAGACGTCGATTTCTCGAAGTGAAGTTGAAATTTTACAAGATTTGACATTCTAAGTGGTGTTATAATATAATTGCTTGCATGGTATGAGAAGATTTGGGAGCCATTTTTATTTATTCCTGTAAAATATCAAAGACTTCTGATATTTGCTGGTGGAGCGAATTGACTTTAAGTAATGCTCTCTCAGCTAAGAATTTTAGCGAAAAATGGAGAGCAAGGCTGTTACATCGACCGGGGTCACCCCCCGATGTCGATCAAGATCGGCATGCCACTTATGTTGGTTCGTGTTCAACCTTCATCACATCTTCTGAATTGAGGTTGACTATATGTAAGTATATCACTTATTAACACTGTTGTGAACTTCAAATGTAAAATTTACAATAGTTTTAATATTATTTAGCAATTTAACACGATCGCACAGTTTGTGTAACAGCGTGGATTGAATGTGTTATCACCACTTCAGACATTCGCACATCAATCTAATTTTTTCAAGAGCTTGAAAAGCTAAGAAAATTACCAATTTGAATAAAAAATGCATGTTTTGATTAATTGGTAATTAAATGACGGTTTCTTTTGCAACATAATAGGGTGAATTATGATCTCAAAAGCGAATGATATCGCAAGGCCCAATGCCAATGGCCGACATATTGAGTCAAGGCTAGGAAACCGGAAAATACCATAACTAAAGTAGCTGACGGTGTATTGAAATGTCCGGGCTAGCAGGCACTAGTTGATAGTCTTACCTTGAACATAAATATGTATAAACAGCTTTCATAAAATGCACTTTAAATAGTTCAGACTCGCGTATTCATGTTAATTAATATACATTTTAATTTAAGCAGGCTGTGCACTTTTCAAGTTTTAAGGTTCGTCGTGATTTTCAATGCACTACATGTATGATATAATAATAGTACATGTAATGCTTTATACATGTAAAGAAAATTCACTTCTGGAATTTTACTGTTGCATATGACTCATATTACGATGGTATAAAAAAACATTTTTTAATGCTAGTAACCAGTTGTTTTATCAAAAAATAGCGTTTAGATGTTGTTAATTATTGCCTACAAATGATTTTTAAAATGAAATATGGACAGTATTTCTTTTTTTTAAAATTTCTTAATTTTCACATTTTTTTTCTTCCCCTGCGACAAATTGTCCTCTGGACATATTTTTAAAAATTATTCAAGAACAAACAGATGTTCAAATCCTCTGAAAAAAATTGGGTTGTATTTGTGTAGTATGCAGATTAATATGTACATATATAAAGCTTGTACCTTTTATATTTTTTGAAATGTGATGATGTGAAAATTGATGTTCATGCAAAATACTACATTTTTCGGTAATTTTACTCTTGATTGTACATAAATGAGGCCTGCTCAATCCAAATATCACATTTACTTGTCTGTAGCAGCTCTAGTTTTTGAGATACAGACATTTTTGTATTTCATTAATACAGGGTGACCCAAAAGAAACGGGCCCGCGCGCACACTTATTGTGCGCGCGTGGACCCGTGTTTTTTTTTGGGGTCACCCTGTATTATTACAATATTTTCTATATAAGGCTATGTAAAAAAAAACTATTGCTGTCTAGTCCTTTACAAAAGAAAACTGCTTGTTTACTCAGTTTCAGTTTTCCAAGAATCTTCCCAGAATTGCCTTTTTTAGATTTTAAGCCACTGCATGCATGTTAGTATGCTACTTATTTTATTACACTTCTAACAGAGAATGGCATCATCTTCAAGAAGAGCATGTTTTCTTTCACCGCATTTATTTTGTTATATTTGTGGAGAGTACACTTTCAAAGAAGAACATAGGGAAGCATATTACTGTTTTTGTGAAAAAGGCATACTTTGTTTACTTTAAAGTAAAACTAGGTGACCAGGACAAGTCTTGGGCTCCTCATATTGTTTGCAAAACATGTGTTGAGCACCTGCAACAGTGGACTTCTGGGAAAAGAAAATGTTTAAAATTTGGAATTCCAATGGTTTGGAGAGAGCCCAAGAACCACTATGATGACTGTTATTTCTGTGTTGTGAATACTAAGGGAATTAATGGAAAAAATCACAAAAAGTGGAAATATCCAGATTTAGATTCTGCTAGGCGACCTGTTCCACACGGAGATGACATACCAATTCCAACTTTCAGTCAGATTTCGGATTCCCTGCTAGAAGATGAGACAGCAGTGGCATGTGGAACGAGAAGTGACAGTGATGGTGATTTCGAAGATGATTTTTCAGATGCTCAGCATAAAACCAGCTTGAACTAAATGATCTAATCCGAGATCTATATCTCTCCAAGGAATCTTCAGAACTTTTGGCTTCAAGATTAAAAGAAAAAAAATTACTGACATTTTATCGCAGCAGAGAGCAAGGTTTTATTCCATTCTTTTGTAAAGAAAACCACCTTGTGTTTTGTACTAATGTAGGTCTTGTTAACAAAATGGGTGTAAGTTATACACCAGATGAGTGGCGGCTTTTCATTGACAGCTCTAAAAGAAGTTTGAAGGGTGTTCTCTTACACAATGGTAACAAATATGGCTCAATTCCAATTGCTCATTCTACTACAATGAAGGAGTAGTATGCTTCAATAAGCACAGTTCTGGAAAAATTGAAGTATTTAGAACATAACTGGATGGTTTGTGTAGATCTTAAAATGATGAACTTCTTGCTTGGCCAGCAAATGGGATTCACCAAATATCCATGCTTTATATGTTTGTGGCCACCTTCTATTCCAGAGTATGGAAAACAACGAGCACACCAGATCTTGCTATGGCTACAGATGACATACATCGACTCACCACCAGAACAGTAAATACTCAACTTGGGGGAAGTGACCATGTACCAGTCACATTACAGATATCTGAGATAAGAAGTGCAGGAGAAATCAATGTCTCCTAGCTGGAATTTCAAAAAAGCAAACTGGGGATTTTTTAAAGAACAAGCCGACAATTTCTGTCAGAACATTGCCCACTCAAATAACATCAATAAAAACATCTCCATCATCAGTGAGGCAATCATCCAAGCAGCAAAGAAGTCAATTCCACGAGGTAAACGACGAGACTACAAACCATACTGGAGTGACAACCTGGGAAAACTCCATAGTGAATTAAATAAAGCACGGGAAACTATGGAGCAAAATCCCACATTAGAGAACACACAGAGGCACAACAGCATAAAACAAGCTTTCAATGAACAAAAGAAAGCTGAAATCCAAAGGAGCTGGCACCAGAAGACCAGCAGTCTCAACATGGAAAAGGACTCAAGCAAGCTATGGAATCTGACAAGAGTGCTAAATGAAGAAACAACAACCAACTACTGTAAGACTGTCATCAAGGAAAATGAAAAATACCACACAGGAAAGATGGCAGCAAACATCCTGGCAGATTTCTACAAGGAAGAAAGCACCACATCACTTTCACATGCACAGATCCAAGAAGTACGTAAGGAAGTAAAAGAAAAACTGAAGCACCAAAACCCAGATATCTGCATGAAGTCACCCCTTACTATGAGAGAACTCAGTGCTGCCATAACAAAACTAAAGAACAGAAAAGCTCCAGGAAAAGATGGCATCACAAATGATATGATCAAGAACCTTGGACCTGTAGCCAGGCACAAGCTCCTCCTAATCTTCAATCAGTCATGGAGTACTGGAAAATTTCCAGATCAAGGGCGAGAAGCAATCATTGTTCCCATCAGAAAGAAACAAAAGGAGAAAACAAGCAAGTCCAGCTACCGGCCAGTTAGCCTACTGAGCTGTCTGGGTAAAGTAATGGAAAGAATGGTGAACTCAAGATTACTGAAACATCTGGAAAAAAACCATCTGCTTGATAACACACAGTCAGCATTTAGGAAAAATCGCAGCACCGAAGACCAACTAGTATATCTAGCCCAGGAAGTAGAAAATGCCTTTCAGGAGAAAAAGAAAGTACTGGCGGTTTTTGTAGACTTGACAAAAGCCTTTGATAAGGTATGGAAAGAAGGACTCATTCCTTAAGATGCTCAACAGCAAAATTGAAGGGAGAATGTTCAACTGGATACGGGACTTTCTTCGATACCGCACAGCAAGAGTAAAACTTGACGGGAAACTGAGCCATCGCGTCACTCTACAACAGGGTGTGCCACAAGGAGGAGTTATCTCCCCCACACTTTTTATCATATATATATAAATGACATTGCAGAGAAACTGTCCGGGCATATCTCCAGGGCTCTTCATGCTGACGATTTTGCTGCCTGGTGTGCTGCTGAACATTTGCCTACTGCGAAGTTCAGGATGCAAGCAGCGCTAAATACCATCGGTAAATGGGCATCAGATTGGGGAGTACAGATAAACCTCTCCAAGACAGTAGCAACCTGCTTCTCTCTGTCAAATCGCCGAGAAACGATCAAACTGCAGCTAAATGGAAGTGAACTTCCGATCGAGGAAAACCCAACATACCTAGGAGTCAAGTTGGATAAGAGACTCACCTGGAAGCCGCACATAAAAGCAGTAGAACAGAGAGCAATAAGAAAGCTCTCTATTATGAAGAAACTGGCTGGCACAAGTTGGGGCGCAAATACCAACATACTTAAAAAAGTCTATACAGGCACAGTCAGACCTGTACTTGAATATGGCATGTCAGCCTGGGCCACAGCATCTAAAACAAACACAGAATGTCTAGGGAAAGTGCAAAATTCAGGCCTTAGACTAATCACTGGAGGGATGAAGACTTCTCCAATCCAGGCAATGGAGCGATACACCAACATCCGCTCTCTTGATGACAGACGTGAGGAAAAGGTATTCACTCACAGTGAGAAGCTTCTACGAATGCCAAGTCATCCAATGCATGCCAAACTCCATAGTGTGACAAAGAACAGGCTGAAAAGAACCAGCTTCCTAAACATCTCCAAACATCTGCATCGATGCCATGAAGACCTCCTCCCAAATCGATCTACTGAGATTGAAATGTTAATTGATTACGAGGAGCCAGACGACTGCCATGGAAATATATCTATCATCACAGAAGTCCCTGAAATAAAAAAGAAAGGCCACCTGACCCCTCAACAACTAAAAACTTTGGCTCAAGAAATGATTGAAGAAAAGTACAACCTGAAGGAGTGGACACATGCATACACAGATGGATCTGCTGAGGGGGCAGTAAAGAACGGTGGAGGAGGCATTTTTATAAGATTCCTAAATGGAAAGATCATCCGAAAGGCCTTCCCAACTGGAAAGATCTCCTCCAATTTTAGGGCAGAAGCTATGGCACTACTGCAAGCCCTGAAGATCCTCACCAGACCTGAACAGCAGCCACAAGCTAAGATAGTAATTTTCACCGACTGCAGATCATTACTTGAATCAATACAAAACACCAGAAATGATAACATGATGAATGAGATCAGATCTGAGCTTAACATCATCCAAAGGTCATCAACCATTGCCCTTCAGTGGTTACCTGCCCATTGTGGAATCGCTGGTAATGAGAAAGCAGATGCTCTATCAAGAAGTGGCAGTAAAATGGAACAATACAGCCACCCATTGCCCTATCGGGAAGCAAAAACCATCATCCACAACAAGTACAAAAATCAGTGGAAGGAGGAAGGGGATATATACAGCAGAGATGACCCAATCCACCATCTAAACAGATACCAACAGACGACAATTTTCCGCCTGAGAACTGGCCACTGCAGATTACTTGGACATCTCTATCACCTCAAGATATCCCACACAAATGAATGCCCATGCGGAACTGGTATACAGACTCCAGAACACATTCTCCAGAACTGTCCAACCCATGATAAATTGCGACGTGCGACCTGGCCAAAAGGTAGTGAGCTCCAGCAGAAGCTATGGGGCTACCGCGCCGACCTGGAAAAGACTGTGGACTTCGTCCTGGTGACAGGCCTGCAGATTTAGCATGACTACAAACCGAACGCAGAAGAAGAAGAATATGTTTGTGGGATAGCAGGGCAAAAGATATGCACTGGACAAAGAAACAGTGGCCGTTGAGGGATGAATTTAAAGTTGGAAAAAAAAATATTGTCAATAAGCCTTGCATTGATCGAAAAAGAGTTCTACTGCCACCATTACATATAAAGCTTGGCTTGATGAAGCAATTTGTTAAGGCACTGAACAAAGATGGTAAAAGGTAAAGGATCCTGTTACATGCCCATTGAGGCATATTGGGAATATAGTGTTAGGCCCATATTTTCTTGACCATCGGCACACTAGGGGTGATGTGGTCAGCATCACGCCGGCCGCCTTCACCTTCCCAGAGTTGCTCTGGTACCCAGTTGGGGCTGGGTCGACCCAGGAGCCGTTTGCGGCCTAAAAAAATCCCACCTCATCTGGGGATCGAACCATAGACCACTGAGCTAGGAAGCCAGTGCACTAACCACTATGCTACCTCCATAATCATTTACATTTATTTCCGGAGAATCTTGGCGACTTTAGTGAGGAGCAAGGTGAAAGATTTCACCAAGATATAAAAACAATGGAAGAGAGATAACAGGGACTTTGGGATGCCCACATGATGGCAGATTACTGTTGGACCCTTAAGCGTGACTATCCGGGCATATCACATTCCAGGAAGTCCTCGAAAAGATCCTTTTTGCGTGTTGACTAAACAAGTGCTAGTGACAAAGTTTTATTACATTTTTGGTAATATATGCAAAGTAATTACATATAATATGAATGCAGACTAAAGTCAAAATGCCACTGATAGCACGCACCTAACTCTAGGATTGTACATAACAATTGCCCTACTAATATGGTCATTCTTAGTTATCTCAAAAACTAGAGCTGATAGAAAAAATCTGATTACATTTTTGGAATCAGCAACCCAAAATTACACAAGAACAGCTATCAAAGGGATCAAATTTAATGGTGGCTCCATGCTCCTTTAGGAGCTAAAAGGAAAATGATGATACAATTGAAGTTCTGATGACAACCAGTACGTAAACAACTGTTTCTACCAGACATCAAGACTTGACACTAACAAGATTTTTTCACATCTCGAACACATCAGCTGTATCCAAGGAATTACAATTTACATTATTACCTTACCTTAAACAAACAGAACTCAAAAAATTACAGCAACAATTATGACTTTATTAAATTATCATAAAAACAAAACAAAAAACACATCAGTAAGATGTTACATCTTCGCAAATGGCTCCCACAATTACCTCAATAATATCCTCTTTGATTTACTTCAATTTTCTCATCACATCAAACCAATTTTAAACACAATCTTTTAAAAGCTGAACAGTGTGATTAAAATGTGAACAAACTTCTGAAATTCTGTGGAAATACATAGGGACCAGTCACATGGATGTCCTCTAAATTCACCTACATGAGCAAAGCCAGCCTTTGAAGAAGGCTATTTTTACTTCGTAATAACAACTATGATAAATCTTGGTCAAGTAATAACTTAAGAATAAAAATTACTTATTTAGAAAAATACACTCCTTGTGAGGTAATATTTATTTTAAATTAAAACCACTGCATCGGCATCAAAGACAGGTGATGTATGTAATTCATGAAACAAGCAAACCAAAAATTAAAATTAAAAAAATTCTGATAGAACAAATATAAACAACACTATGGTATTGAAAATGTTAGAAACAAGTTGCTCTGATATCTGATGATGCGAACAGGCAATGGCAGTTCTGCTGCTGCTGCTGTCAGAAGTGAATACTGCTCACCAGTGCTTGGTTGTGCTGAATTGATTTAGAACTTGTTCGAGTTCTGCTTCACACTATTAAAAGAAAAACACAAAGAAAGAAATTACACAGATATATATAGTCAGTATAGACATATTAAATCATACTTGACAGTTGTGCTCCATCTCTCCAGATTTATAGATGTTTCTTAGTGATCTTCCTTTGTTGTGTTTTAGACATTCATAGTGGAGTTGGGAGTAAAACTTTTCTAGCATGTCATTATTTGCTTCATATACTCACACTTGTGACCCCCTTATGTATATCAGCTTATCTTACGGTAACTCTTAAAAGATGTCAAAAGATATGTTTGCTATTTATATTACTCTAAAACAAAAAATCATTGCATGCATGGTCCAAGTATTGACACATTTTTGGCATGCATGTGTGTTTGTTCATACTGCATTCATTTGTTACTGTTCAATCCATCAATGTTCTTTAGCTCCCCAAGGAGCATTTGCCTTTAACAAACACATGCCAAGTCCTGTCACATGCCATCAGCTCAGTCCTGTCGCATGCCATCAGCTCAGTCCTGTCACATGCCATCAGCTCAGTCCTGTCGCATGCCATCGGCTCAGTCCTGTCGCATGCCATCGGCTCAGTCCTGTCGCATGCCATCGGCTCAGTCCTGTCGCATGCCATCGGCTCAGTCCTGTCGCATGCCATCGGCTCAGTCCTGTCGCATGCCATCGGCTCAGTCCTGTCGCATGCCATCGGCTCAGTCCTGTCGCATGCCATCGGCTCAGTCCTGTCACATGCCATCAGCTCAGTCCTGTCGCATGCCATCAGTTCAGTCCTGTCGCATGCCATCGGCTCAAAGTCCTTCCTTATCATTTTCATGTCAGTTCCCTTTCCCATGTGTTCTTCGGCCTGTCTCTACATCGCTTACCCTATGGATTCCAGAACAAGACTGTCTGGTAATGCTATCAACAGGTTTCCTCAATGTGTGCCCAATCTATCACCAGCTTCGTCTTTTCATTTCATGTTCTACTGTACGTGTTATCATCACAGCAATGTAAAGTTATTCATAGAGTCTTAACAAAGATCTTTCAGTTGTGTCCATGGGCTACTTTCTATTTCATTTTTATTCCCTTTTAGCTGATTCTTTCCTAGTCCAGAAAAAGATTCTTCCTCCATCGTGTCCTTTCTTGTTGCCCTAAGAGCAGGAAGAACAGGCCAACACTGCAGCCGACTCCTTTGATGGAGGCCTGCTCCAAAACACTCTTGCTGTGCTGGTTTTTGTAGCACTTTGTTTAACATGATAAAACTGTTAGCCCTATATATACACACTTAGTTTGCATATTACAATATTTTTGGTAGTACGCAGCAGGCCTAATCTTTGCTACTCAATATCAGGTTATGGGATCTAACATTGGTGAATATGGGTTGTTTTTTTGGTATGTGTGTAAAATACTGTACATCTGTATCTTGCTCTATTCTGTATTCCACTCTGCCGGTAGTCCTCCATGTAGTCCTACAGGGCATCGTGTACTACATCTTTCATATGAGAGAAGCAACTCTTCTGGTACACCAGTGTGTAAGTAACCTTCACAAGGCTTTTCCGTCTTCGACGCCCAAAGCTCACTTGAAAATGATAAAACTAACCTGGAGAGGGGTATTCCATTCAATATTTTTCTTTCTATAATATGCATTGTTGATGTTAGATCTTATACTTGATCTCCAGTGGTGAAAACCTGCTTCTTTACAGCTTCCAATAAGTGCATCTTTATTCAGTTCTCTAGAAGTAGTCACCTCTATTTTTTTGAACATGTTTCCTTTTATTTTGGCAATTGTTTGGTTTTCTTTCCATTCCTCTGTAGATTTTTCTTTCCATGCCTTTCTGAAGAGCTCAAGTAGTGTGGCTGTATCTACTTTTAAAGCTTCTTCAATGATCTTCCTTAGCAAAGGAACAGCAGATTCCTGCACATAACATACATTAGAAATTTAAATACAGAATACAAGTATGTACAAATAAATATTCCTCTTGTTATGGCACCATGCTGGAAATAGGTTTTTAAACTTGTTTTGAATAGCACAGCGAATAAAATATAGTACAGTAACAGTCTAAGTAAGATTTAAAAAAATGTTAGGCCCCACTGCAAGAAAAATGCACAACAAAAATGGAAATCCACAATTTAATAGTGACAAAGCAGAACCAATATTGCCTACATTTCTAAACCGCTACAATGAATTCACTGAAAGCTAAATGTATTATTTTTCATCAATCAATCAATACTGGATTTCCCCAATGTCTTCAGCGGAAGCCAGTAGAGTGATCAAAGAAGCTAGATTGAAATTATAAGAGAAATACATGTCTAATCAATAAATCAATACACACATTATGGATATAGTCAGCATTCGCAGATTACTGTGACGAAGAGGGAAAGAGTGTTATTGGACGTCAGGTCTCTTAAAAACTGAAACAAACCTATCCCCCCATTCATTCTTACAAAGTATTTATTTAATCAGCCACATGTTACTTTTCTAGACACTGGCTCAATCCATTCTTCAATGAGCTCATGAAATAAACTCAGTGATGTGCAAGTATGCATGCATTCCATCATACCAGGGTATGTAGCAACAATGATCCCAAATATGCACATATAATGTTCCCCTGCACTACATTTAAAAATAAGTATGCAATTTACAATATCTATCTCTGCTTACGGCAAGTTCGCTACGGACATATATGAATGTATCAGTAACCGTAGCAACACTACAGATCAATGGTAAAATATGCCATGTGTAGTTCGGGGGGGGGGGGGGGGGGTTTTCCTAAAGAGGCAAAGGATAAGCCTACTGCACCTTCAGGCATGTCGTACAAGGTGACTAATATGAGGTTGTGCATGAGGTTGGCAACCTTATCATGTCAAACAAATTGCAATTACTGCAAGGGCATGTGATTGCTTGGTCCCTGGTTCCTGTAGGTGACCAGTTACAGTGGCCCTGTGGTCCATGCAAAGAAGGATGATGGTGATGAATGGTGAAAAATAATGAATAAAGAGGAGGGACAGTTACATATAGTAAATAGGTTAGTCCAAAAGTAAGTCTCTGGAAATACTAATGAATGAACAGATGATTTCTGAATGATTTATAGCAATGGACTATTTGCATAATCATCAACTGATGCCAATTACACTGGAACACTTGGCTAAATCATACACATCTTTATAACCAACTCTACCATCAACAGCATACTTATAACAACTCTACCATCAACAGCACATTTTCACTAGCTCAGCTATCAATGTTTTTTTAAAAACATTAACATTATTTAAACTAAAACACAGCAGAGGAAGATTCACAATGTCTGAAAATAAATGACTAAAGTAGCTGTTAACATCACCATTCACAACAACAAAAATAAAAATGAAACCAAAAGCCAAAGAGAACAGCACTGCTATTCAACTATACATAAAGACAGAAAACACAAACGATTTGGTCACTTCATTGGAACATTGCCCAATAAGCTACCATCACAAGCCTCAACTTAACAGCAGATCTCTGGTTTCAGAGCAAGAAAGTGTTCAACTAGGAAGACAGATCACTAACTAAATCCTAAAGAAACATGGTTAGATTTAGTCAAAAAAAGAATGAAAACTACATCCCTTCAATAATACTTGATGGCTAAAATGAAGGGAAAACACTAAATTAGTTATCATTATTATTAGTACAGCTTGCAACAGGAACCATGAGTGAACTTGCATTTACAGAAGGGAATGCTACCAATCCTGTATGGTTAAAACAAAGTTCTACAATTCATACCAAGCAAAAATCCAATGGTAATGAAACTATGGGTTTATGATCCTTTGAGCCTATCTTCATTATCCCTGAGCTCCACCGAGTGCAGGCCTTCAATAAATTTAAGCCAGGTCCTCCTGTCCTGTACCATCTGCTCAATGTCCTTCCATGTCTGTCTCCAGTTCTCTTCTCCATGTGTTCCTTGGTCTCCCTCTACTTATCACATGTTCCTTGGTCTCCCTCTACTTATCACGTGTTCCTTGGTCTCCCTCTACTTATCACGTGTTCCTTGGTCTCCCTCTACTTATCGTACACTGGGGATTCCAGAACAAGGACTGCCTTGTAATATTATCAACAGGTTTCCTCAATGTGTGTCCTATCCATCACCAGATCATCTTATTTTATCCTACACTTTGTTAGAATAGTAAAAAGACTTTAGCAATGACTTTCAATCTATTATTAGATTGTAATCCATCCTGGGTTAGAATGACTTGCCATTAGGGTTGTTAGTAAGGAGAAGGAAACAAAAACAAAAATGGTTGTTAAGTAAAGCCTTCTACAGGGTAGATGCATGCACCAAGCTGGTCAGGGTGTTAGATAGCGGCCGTAGTCATAGAAGATTGTGATTTATTGTTGGTCATCTGGCAAAACAACTAAATCACTAGTCTTCCAGACCACAGCAGCCAGGTGAGGTTAGTGCAGCCATTAAGTCAATCAAGGATAAACCACCACCACCAACAAATGATAAGGTTAAATTACAGAGAAAAGTATCCGGGTGGACAAAATACATCAAACCCAAGCATAGTCCACCACCAACTTGATTTAAATATAAGTTAACATTAAGCCAAGCAACAGTGTGAAAAGGAAGTTTTTTTTTGGGGGGGGAGAGAAGAGAGAGAGAAAGAATAAGAAGAAAGGAAAGGATCAAGAGTAAGTGGAGGAAAAAGTAGTATGTGAAATGGAGGGGAGGGGAATGCAGAAATATAACGAGAATTCAGAAAGAGGAGAGGAATGTAGAATGAGGATGATGTAATGAGAAAAGCTGTAGAGAAAGGAATGCAGAAACATCCAAACATGTTTGACACAGCAAGAAAGAGAGAGAACAGAAAGATGCAGAGTGGAGGGAAGATCTAGAACAAAAAGAGATGACGACAGGAAAGATCTACAGAGAGGAAGACACAAATAAAACAGAAGCCACGATCTAGACATGAAGATGGGGAAGCAATAGAAAAATTCAGAGTGATAAGGACAAAGAGAAAAGAGATGTAAGTTAAAGATACCAGATGATGGAGCAAGAGACGGGAATGTAGATAAACAGTATGGAGGATTCAGAGAAGTATGCATATATAGAGGAACTGCAAATAAGGTGAAAAGATGTGTGGATAAGAGGGATGTGGAGACACATAGGATACAAACAGGTAGAAAGATGTAGAAAAAAAAAAGATGAACAAAGAAGAATAAAGAGTGAAGGCATGAAGTAGTACTAAGTACTGCTGAAGCAAAACTACACATAAAAATGTTAATCACCGGAAGAAAAAAACATGCTGTCAGACCAAGTCATGTTTGTAATGGGATGATGAAAGAAGACAATGTCAAAAAAATAAATAAAAGGACATGGCACACGGGCAACAAATCTCAGCTGTTCATATCAGAAAAGGGAGAAAAACAGCATAATGTTAACTTCATAGGTAATAAAAAATTATATGAAATACTGCAATCTCCCTGTCTTCTCTCTTCTTATTTGCTTTGTCATGAGTTTCATTAATAAATCACTTTACAGCTGACCAGGAAATATCACAATGACTGGGTTAGCAAAGATTGAAATGGGGAGGTCAGTTGCCAAATAGTTACCACTAAATTGTTACATGAAGTAAGATTTGGTTTGTCTAAAGGTAAAAGGTTACAATTATACCCCCAGCCGCCTTTTTTTTTAAAACTTCCGTCATGGTTGGCATGGCTTTAGGGAATAGACTATAGGGCCATCTCTCATGTTTTTTCCTTACTTGCACTGATCACCACTACAGTTGGCCTTATTGCAGAAGCCTACCGCAATGCATGTCATTTGCTCTTGTTGTGGTGGTTTTTCTAGCAATTTGTCTTATGTGAAACTTACACTTAAAATATGTAGGGAAAAACCTTTGTAATTTGTCTGTTAACACATTAACTACCGAATTGAAAAGCACACTGTGGCCGAATTAAATGTTTTTCCCATTTTCATCCTGTAAGTGTTTGCACAATGTAAGCTGTAGTTTTCGTAATTGTTTACAGATTTTTATGAATTACACGTCATTTTAAAGATAAATGAATGTACTATTACAATAAACACCGGTTGTAACTCTAATAGAGGTTGTTGCTATTTAACGGCCCTCCGATGGCCGACGACTTGCAATATTTTCACAATTATAACTGCTTGCGCCCCATCTCTATTAAAATCACAATTTCAATCAATGTGCACACCGTTTTCACTCTTGTCCTCGTCGCTAGATCAATCAGTCAATTGTTGAAACACGTTTCTATCCTATTCAGCCGTTAGACGAGATGTACACGCATTTTTTGTAGTCCTATCACTAGTTGCAACGGTAAACAGTTTTACACGATTTGGTAACTAACCCAAAACGCTGAAAAATATGAACATAATATCAATTTTCCAGTGTTCTACAACTACCATGCTTTGGGAATTTGTTTTCCGGTGGCAACTCAAAATCTCGAACCAGATCAGAGAGTGTTTCAGTACATTTTTCATTCGTTTTATTACTAAAATTAGATTGGCGTTCTGAGCGGCTTGCGGTCCGAATGTGATTATTTTGTGAGCCGGTGACAGCGGCTTGCGGTAGTTAATGTGTTAAACTTATATGAGGGGAACAATAATTTGCAATTTGCTTTCTTAACCACAGAGAAAAACAAATTTGCAATGTGGTTTCTGTGAAACTTAAAATATATAGGAAAATATTTCCAATTTGTTTTCAGATAAACTTTTGGCTTAAAATATGCTGGAAAAAAGCTTTTTCTATAATTCTGCTGGAAATGGGAGATTGTGGTGTTTACACGGATATAAGCAACAAAATATCACATGCGTGTAATAATGTATCAGATGCTTGCAGCAGTCAGAACATGTTCATTTGCAGAATGGGTGCTGGAGTTACATTAACTTCCACTGATGTCTACAGCATTCATGGGTGAAATGTGAGTTGTCCAGTGTATTTCCCTGGGATCTCTGAGGAGATAATGAAAGAATAAGCCCACTGCTCCCACAGTCATGTTATTAGAGGCGACTAATATGAGGTTGTGTATAGGGGGCTGGCAACCTCATCACGTATAAAATTTCCTACAGAAACCAACACCGCAAGAGATCGTCAATGCTTTGGCTTCCTCAAAGGGGACTAGATAAAGCGGTGGCTGCATAATCCATGAAGAGAAATATGGGAGATGATGAAAAGACTAGAGAACACAGTAGGGTGTAAAAAAAACTTTCATCACTGACCATAGAACTCAGATCATAGGTGGACTGGGAGTTGCATTAACTTTTTCCTATCCATTAAAATAAAAATGTGTCACATCTGCCCAAAAACAGAAGTTTGCCCCTACAGCTTTTTGTGTGTTTTGTTCTTTTTGCCCCTCCATGTCTTTAATTTTTTTAACCCACTCTCTAATTTCTTACTGTGATGTGTAATTAATAACAAATACTATCTAGACAGAAAAAAAAAGGATACACATACAGGCAGGCAATGTGACACTAGGAATCACCCAATGCAGTTCACAATTATTTATAACTGTTGGCCTATGGAGTTATGTTTTGGTGGTGTCTTTTTTTAAAAACTCCACAGATTGTCAACTTGTATGACAAGATTGCCATGTAAAGGTCAGCTCCTAGCTATGAGTCAATATTATTTCTACTTTGCGTAGTTCTCCTGGGTGTGGCATTTTTCAGTGTAGTGTTTGTTGGGTCCAGCTCAGTATGGGGAAACAGCATGTTGACATCTGTAACTGTAAACTCTGACACATTTAATTCCATCTTCTCATCTGTACTATCCAACTCTTGTTTGGCTCTGGATCAATGACATTTCCCTCAACAATATTTCGCTACTGAAATCAGTTAGATTTGAATAACCATCCTCTCAAAAATCTTTGAGCATAGCCAACATGAAATCACACTTTTGGAAGCCACTGTGAAAATTAGATCTAGGACAAGCTATTCCATTTGCCAGTTTGACTGTTAAGTCTGCCTAAAATCCTGATGATGAACACATTAAATAATGAGATAAAATATCGTTTTCTGAGTATTGTGTAGTATTTTGACACTAAAAATATTACACAAAGTAACAGATTAATACTGATCCCTGCAATGGAAAATTACGATATGGAAAGTATAAAAAAACATGCATGTCCCTGTCTTCAGGGACAAATGATCCCAGAGCCTACATTTTTCTGAGCGTTACGTCCTTGAAAATTGGCCTAAAGTAATGTTAACATTAACAACAGCATTCATGTGTGGACTGGGAGTAACATCAACTTTCATTGCTACTAAACACTATGTTCCTACAAATCACGAGGCTTTAAGTCCAACCTGAAAGTTATTCTTCCAAAGTAATCAATGTCATTCGCTTCAGCTACATCTACACTTACAGTATTGATGTACCAAGAACAGAAACAAAATTACAAGGCTGCCAAACTGAATAAATAACAATTATCATTGTGAAGAATTCAGTACACAGTGCGTTCTCTCCTTAGGTTTCTGGATGGCACGGAAGCATCAAAGGGGAAATGTTCAGCTTCATCTTGAATTGAGCTTCAATTTTCTTTAAATAAAACTCAACACTTTACAATTCCCGTCATCAAGTCAGGATGTAGCAAGCAGTGATTCGTTGGATGTGTCCTCCTATTTCAATGTATCACCACCCCCAGGGCAAACAACAAGAGGGAACAACCATTACTATTACAATTATCTCGTTGGGATAAGTATCACAGCTCTGCTCTCTGAAATAATCGCGGGGCAATTTTATCTCTGACAAATCAATATTTGTTTTAATGCACAACCAGCTTCCATCTCTAAATGCCATCCAACCACTGAATAGGTTATTGAATAGTCCAAATAACAATTCTTTGTATATGATTCCCCAACCACGGTTTTCCTACCTTCCACCCCCCACACCCTTCCAAACCAATGACCCCATTTCTTCTTTTCTCTTAAATCTATAGTGTGCTAACTTTGTGGGAGAAAGATAATTTACAAGTGCTGCACTATCTGGCAAGCAATTAAAATGTTCTCCCAAACTGTAACTTACTATAGCATGTAACTTAGCAGGATAGAGATAATACATATGTGTGTGATTTACTATTGGACAAGCAATTAAAATATTTCTGTTACCCTACAGTTATACTCAATTATAATATCATTTCCAGTGTGGCTCCCAGCGAAGCATGCAGATACCACTCCAGCTGGTCCTGTGGAAGCCTGCATCACTACATTCACATGCTCATGCAGTGATAGTTTCTGTGGCACATTTGTCTTACATGATAAGATTACCAGCCCCATGAACAACAACATGCAAGTCACCTCATGCAACATGCCCGGGGCAGCTGTAGCCATATTCATTCTTTGTCTTCTCAGAGAACTCCGGGAACCACACAGGAAAAATCATATTCTTACTGAATTGTTATTACAGTATATACATCCTTCTTGTAATTAACCAAGCTACACATGGTATACATATTGTTGATGTGCTCTCCACATAATTAACACACTCGCTGTGACATTCACATAATCTGTCTTCATCCTCCACAAAGAACTCTGGACAATGATTATAAAGTTATCACCAAGCCACTTTCTCTAACCCAGTACTTTTTAACCAGGAGTGCACGACCCGACATCTAGAGGTGTGAGACATGCAAGTCATAAACGCAGTATAATTCACAGAACTCAAATGTATTTGTACAAAACAGAACACTGACAATGTGATTCAATAACTATGTTGTACTTACAATATCAGTTTTGAATACTAGTGCGGGTTATCTTTAAAAGAATTATTTTCATTATGTCTACGTTATAAAATTATTCTGGAAATTAGAAAATGTACTTCTAACCCATGTGCCTCCAACAACCAGTTTTTCATTTTTCCTGGCTCACTACATGCATTAAATATATAAAGTGATACTTTTCTTTTGTAAATATTTTTTGCATTTGTGGAATATTTTGTGAGTTGGAATATAAAGGGGTGTGAGGCCTTTTAAGATGCTGTATATGGGTGAGGGACCCTAAAATGTTAAGAAGCAGCTCGAAACTGTCATCCATGTTGAAATTTTCATCAACCAGTGTTTCTTCAGAGGTCAAGAGACTACAAAAATGGCTGATGCATGAATATAGGGATGATGCTACAAAACTGCCACTCCCAGGTTGTGACTTCATGATTTCCACTGGTAATTTTCTTATATAAACAAACTGATATGGCTTTCAGATACATGCCTCTATATGTGTGGAGAAGTATTCTGTAGACACTTCAGATGTCTAGATAACAAAGGTATCAGTGTCTATTTTTGTAAATGGAAAACAAAGACACTTCTATCTAGTCCGGGAGATTTTACCAACAATTTAAGGATTTAAACTGTTTTCCCATAAATCTGCCTATAGTTTGGGATGGTTACTGAGCATTACGGTTCTTGTGCGTTAATTCGCCGCTAAAATCAAATTGTGGAAATTTATTACCCAAACTGAGAACCATACTTTTTCTTGACTGAAAAAGGTTGATTTCACATTGTGGTTTGGGAGGGCAAGTTTAAAAAAAAAAAAAAGTTCCTCGTGCATTCATAGTTGATACGCTTACGACAGAAACCCCCCCCCCCCCCCCCCCCCCCCGTATTTTAAGTTTATAAACCAATAAAACGGTATTGAATCAGTTCTACAAGTTAACAAGGGAAGTCGCTGCCTTCTCTAACTCAAGATCAGTCAGGTACCCATTTACAGCTGGTTAGACTGATGCGTGACACTACCAAGCTCGAGAGGTGGGGCCTACCTAGCTATAAATGCGTGACACGTGTTCCCTTCCTCACTGTCGTTGCCTTATCTAACTCAAGATCAGAGTCAGGTACCCATTTACAGCTGGTTAGACTGATGCGTGACACTACCAAGCTTTGAACCCGAAACCCGGTAACTCATTGCGGTAGTGGAGCGTTAGAGACTTCACTACACTAGGTCCAGCATCGAGAGGTGGGGAGACCAGTTTCCTTCCTCGCTCTTTTCCTTCCCTAACTCAAAGTTAAGTACCCATTTATAGCTAGGTAGGCCCCACCTCTCGATGCTGGACCTAGTATAGTGAAGTCTCTAACGCTCCACTACTGCAATAAGTTACCGGGTTTCGGGTTCAAAGCTTGGTAGTGTCACGCATCAGTCTAACCAGGTGTAAATGGGTACCTGACTCTGATCTTGAGTTATAGAAGGCAACGGCAGCGAGGAAGGGAACAGGTGTCACGCATTTATAGCTATGTAGGCCCCACCTCTCGAGCTTGGTAGTGTCATGCATCAGTGTAACCAGCTGTAAATGGGTACCTGACTCTGATAGGGACTTGAAAGCTGATGATGATGATGATTATGATGACTAGCAATTCCCTAGACTTAAGGGTCTTTTATATTTGGACATGGGCCCTAATATAACCGACTAGGTTGAACGCCTCACCAAAACGAGACAAAAAGTGTTAAAAAAAAAAAATCAAAAAAAAAAAAAATCGAGTAAGTTGTATTTTTTTTGGATTACAAAAAAAAAAGAAAGGACGGACTGGGTAAATGTTACAACTCCATGGCCTAGACTGCGATTGGATTAAGGCGAGAAAAGAATTTTAAGAAAACAAATGTAAGAAATAGTACGGTTCTCGGTTTGGGTAATAAATTGCCAAAATATTAATTTGACGATGAATTAACGCACAAGTACCAGCATTACTATTTCATTTCCCTTTGATAATATATGTGCCAGGAGAATTAGATATTTATTTCTATATGGGGCATATTTTAAAGCCAAGCAGAAATGCAATCAATGTCAAAATGTTTAATATTAGAGAATAGTATTGCAAACATTATGATCATCATCTGACATGTAAGCTTTCATGCACTACATCTGAGATAGTTTGATCCGAGTCATCTCACATTTAAAATGCTGAATTCAGATGATGGATGTGGTTAAGGGAGAGTGATGTGAAAGCATCATTTCCCAACATGTTAGTGTTTTAAAATATCACCATGCTGTAAATACATCACCTCTTCACCCCTAAATGATTACAGTACCAAAGATTCTTTTTTTTAATTAAGATGTGCAAGAAAAAAGTATTAAATATCCATAACATCTGACGATTCTCAAGTACTTTTACTGAACTGACCATATGGAGGACATAAGAGGGGGAACTCTGCCAGATTACATAAATCTAAAATTAAACTAAAATGTACACTCAGAAATAATACATAACAGGTGGGCAATAAGATTTTGAGTCAAGCCACAGGTGTCACAATTTCATGATTCATTCACCACATCAAATGACAATAAAAGTTTTAACTATTTACATTTAAGGGGAAAACCTGACATTCTTTTAAGTGACTTTGTTCAAGCATTAATCTTGCTTATAAAATCAAACACAAATCAAGAAAGCTCTGCGATTAAAAAAAAAAAAAAAGAAAGAAAGAAAATTTGCTGTGAAACCTTACAACCTTTCTGTCTGACGAACTGGTTAAAATTTGGCTGAATATCTGAATTCACTCCACATCTCAGCTCGTGACTCCAAATTCATGTCCATTATATGTGACAGACTATTACTGCTCATGTGTCCGTGTGTTGGGGGGGAGGAGATATAAAGAAAACAGTTTAAGAATGAAAATAAGAGTAGGAACATTACCTCATCTGCAGCAGGTACTGAGCATTCTGTATTTGATCTGGGGTACCACTGATACTGATGATGCGGTCATTGGATCCAGGCAAGGGTTCATCGATAACAATCATGGCCCCTGACCTTCGCCTGATGTCTGTAATACGACTGCCACCCTTTCCAATGATTGCTCCAGCCAGCTGGAATGAAAGTCAGGGTGAGTGAGCAATTCGTAGCGTTAAATACAGGTGAAATCATGAAAGAACCAAGTATGGCCAAAAAAAAAAAAAAATGCAGGATCTCTGTCAGAATAATTGAAGACTGGCAACCAAATACAGTTTGTGATTGGAAACAAAGTAATAATAAATAAGACAATAACATCCTTAGTAAAACTTTGTTCAACATTTGGGTGCCTGTCTTTACTTTGTTCTAAAAAGGTTTTCTATAAAGTAGACAAATGGTAGTGTGGCTGACAAATCGAGTGACTAAACCAGTAGCAATTTACAGAAGACTGTTCCAGATGTTTGGAGAATAAAGCTTTCCAAAATCTTCTTAATCTGTGGAGTAGAATTTTAAGAAGACTGGGATTCAAAGTGATCTACAGCCTGTAGGTTACTGTCTCTAGACAACTTTATATTCAACATGCTGAACAATCTTTGACAATCATCTGTGACTGGCATACATGTTTTTAGGCTGGTACGACAATGAATGCCGTATCTTATTGTGACCTGCATTGTGGTACTGTTGTCAGCCATTTGCTAATGCCATCCTGATCTACTGTCATATAGCATGGCCCTGTTGTATGATAATGAGAACACAGCCAGTTGCACTATTTCACCTTTAGCAACAATCGGATGGTACGTCCTAAATCACCTCTCTTCACTTTATAGAATTATCAGTATGTGATTATCCTATGTTTAGTGTCAGCCGTCGAATATTCATTATTACGAAAACAGTGAAAACTGTTCTTCTCCACTGGCTTTATAGTTGCCCTCAAGTAGCAGAGATTACACTGAAAATCAAAAATGTTGCAACTGGCATTTCATAAATGTAAAGTGCCAGTGAGCCTTGAACTTTTCTTGTAAGTTTTTAGTCTGAAACATGAAGTTCAAGATCTGTCATGCATCTATACTGCTGCCAGATGTTCAAATTTTTCAGTATTCCAAACATTATAGGCTCTTCAAAAGAAAAACAACATAAAAATAAACAAACTTCTCAGCCTACCCACTATCTCCGATTGCAAAAGACACCACCTCTTACCAGTCTATTCCCATGATGTTCATCCAGGTCTTAATTTTTTTTTTTTTTTTGTTGCATGCGCCTTGATTTTGTGCCCCGAATAACAGTTTATTCTTAAAAACCTAAACACTTAAAACACTAACATCAGTTCACAACAACATACATTACAAGCTTACATCTTTTGGAATAGTCACTTGTGTGGTCTCACACTCCTCATCACCAAAAGCCATTCCTTGACCACCACCCAAGCTTGTCTGAAAGCATGGCATGAAGAAAGAAAAAAAAATCTTTACTTTTTCTATAAATTCTGAACAAAGTGTTTTTTTTTTTAATCAATACATCCACTTCAGACGCCATACAAACTCCAAACTCTAAATTACAGTATTTATAACATGTGATGCACTTCCACAAAACCGGTTTATGCTGGCATTTTTAGATCATACGTTTTGGAATACCGGCAAAGGCAATTCTAAAACCTTCGCACTGGCAACACAAATGTACTGAAACGAGATAATCTGGTGAACATTTAATCTGTGCTTCAAGTGAGTCTGCCTGAAATGTCATGCTAGAGAAAATCACATTTAATTCATCAAACATAGTATTTCAATGACATTGACCTTTCATATTACCTTGCATGGCCAATCAATATCATTTCTGACACTTGTGATATAATAAAATATATACTAGAAAACATACTTACTCGTTCCTCTTCTACCCTGAGGTGTAGAAGTTGTTATACTAGAACACAGCAAAATCTCAAAATGTCCACTTTCTAAAGTGCTATAAATTACTAAAATCAAATTGTGAAGATTTCCTTAAATCCCCTATTTGGTGATGAAGGTTAATATATCAGCTGTAAGAACAAAAACACAACAAATATTAACAAAGCCAAACAACACATACCATGTCACCACTGAAATCTTGCTGCATGCCTCCTCCAAAACCACCAGCTCCAAAACCAAGACCTAAGAGCAAAAGCATAGAGATAAAGATGACATGACCTACAACAAACAATGACTCAGCAATAGAAGAAAACGATCTAGTTCTCCACAGTAAAGCTTCTCAGTCAACTGTAGTTCTCCACAATAAAGCTTCTCAGTCAACTGTAGTTCTCCACAGTAAAGCTTCTCAGTCAGCTGTAGTTCTCCACAGTAAAGCTTCTCAGTCAACTGTATCACATCCAAGAAAGAAAGTATTACTACTCCCTCAGGCACGTCACACAAGGCTGCACACGAGGCTGGCAATTTTATCTTGTAAAACAAAGAGCCACAGAAACCGCCATTGCAACAGCATGTGAATGCTTGGTGCAGGTTTCCTGCAAGGGGACCAGCAGCAGTGGTGGTTCCATGCTCCAAGGGAGCAAAAAGGGAAATAACGGGCATATATATATATATATACACACACACACATGTATATACATAAAATGAGACGTGCATAAAATAAAATCTCTTACTAATGTCTGAACATAAAACTTGTGCGAGTGAACAATCAGTAAGCAAGAAGGCATACTGTATGCAAAATTGCTATCACAAAGCACAATATATGAGTTCTCATGCACAACTTAAACCAGTGCTTCTCAACAATTTCAGATGCACAGACAATCTGAGAAGCATAATTTCATGCATTACTCCCTGTCAAACACTGATCTACCACGAAAATACAGACTAAACAATAGTAAAAATATGGCAAAGGAAATCACTATACACACTATAAATCACTAAACATACATTTTCAAATATGGTTATAATAAAACTAACTACAACCTTGCTTGGAAAACTTAGGCACAGTGATGATATGTGGGAATTCACAGACTACAAGCTGATTTCAAGGTATTTTCACACTACACAGAATGTAAGTCATGAACCAGGTGGCAGCAAAGGAAATATAACATGCATAATGAGAACATCAATAGTGAACTAATATCTGAATTACAAATTTTCAGTTTTACAAACTCACCTCGAGCTAAGCCAAGATTGTTGGCGTTTATGTTTCCCCTGTGAATGTAGTTAAAAAAAATTGCATCAATATTACAAGTTATAACTGCTTAAACAATAATAACTTATTTAACTGCTGTTTCAACACTGCTAGCATAAAATAAGTTTCTTTCACTCATTCTCACACACACTATATTATAAAAACTATGAATGTTATGTCAAATATTCATTCAAAGTACCCAGTTAACCATTGAAAAAACTTAACTTTCACAGACCCGGGCTATAGCAAACTCTTTTGTTTCCATCTTTATTGAAATCATTGCTTCTGAAAGTAGTTAATTAATCAACTTACATCCCACTTAGAAAAACTAAAGCACAAACATCACCACACGATAAAAAATACACGTCTGTATAAAACTTTCCAACCAAACTTCAGATCAATCACAAAATTCCCTAAACACTTCTTAAAAGCTTGTAATTAATGAAGAGTACAAGAAAAACAATGAGACCATTTTGAACATGACTTGTGCTGAATCAAATGATTAAAACCATTGTTTTCTCCATCCTAGAAATCAGTACGCAACAATAGAAGTTACATTAATAAATACTCTTATTGAAAATAACAATGCCCAGAATTGTGTATCACCTGACAATTTTTCTTGCACTTTTTGTTACATTTCTTTTACTAGAGAAAGCAAAACTCCCTATGGAATTTTTTTCTTTTCAACAAGTTGTTAAAAACCAACTACAAAATGGAATAGGGAGAATGATTTATAAACATATCCTAAGCCAAAAACTCCAACAGAAATAAAAACCGTTGCTAAGAAAATCAAAGTGAAGAGACTAAACAGATGCTCAGCACTGTAATTCTCTCTTAGGCAGAAAAATTATAATGCAAGGAAGCAAGACTCTGAATGACCTAAAAGAAGTTCAAAACTGAGAGCCCAAATACCAACACATTAGGCTACAGCTGCAAGACATATTCTGACTTAAACCCGACTTACCAAAATCAACAACAACAGACGCGAGCAAGCAAATGTGAAAAATTGGGCAAAGAGAAGCAGAATTAAAAAAAGACCCACCTCAGACCTCCACTTCTGCCAAAAGCTGACCCTCTATTCAGGGCTGGTTCCAAGTCACCTCCAAATGCCTTTCCACGTAAGCCCCCTCGTACGTTTCCCCGTAAACCACTACGGCCAAAATCCAAGCCGCCACCCAAACTGAATCCCTCCAAGCCCCTGTAGATAACAATGGTTTCACAACATAATACTATACGAGTAGTCAAGCCATGCCTATTGCAAACAAACCAAATCACAAGCTTTAATAAAAAGATTGCTACAAAGGGAAAAAAATCTTAAGGCTGTTTTTAACTACTGGCATTTTAATGGAAAAACCACATTCTACACATAATGAAACAGGAAGATGTGTACGAACACAACAAGAATGGGCTTGATCTGGGTTAAGTATACTCTTAAACAGGACATAATGGTCACCATATGAACCACAATAAAGTAGATCCTGAAAAGAAGGAAAGAGGAACATCTAAAACTATCTGGTGCAGAGCAGTGGAAGCAAACTCAGATGTGAACACACCAGCTGGGCACCATACAAAAGACAGTTATGAAGCAGGAAAGGTGCAGTAGACTTATCCATTGCTACACAATTGCAGTGCACTTTTAGGTATTGAGTAAAAACATTTTTGCAACAGCCCTTAATATATAAATTAGAACTTTAACTACATCTAAAAAAATAACAAGCTCATTTTGAAAGCATTGTCTCAGCATGTGCATGTGTTAGGAGAAAATAAATGAAAGCTTGTTACAATGAGATGTCAGAATTTTCTTTTTTTTCAATTCGTTTTAGGTAATGTTGGCTCATGATAATTACATCTCATAGTTTATATGTTGCAATAAGTTTAAATATTATACACTCTTTAACACAAAGCAAACAATATGCTGTTCTTACACTAACACCAGATTAAGGAAAGTTTTATAAACCCTCCCTTGAGCACAACTTTTTTTGGTCATATAATTAAACAAAGTGTTCTCCTTGCTAGGACATTAAACTTTTTTTTTGACAAGCTGAGTAGTTAAAACAAAGTGTTTCCCAGGTATATAGTGAAATCAGGTGTTTACTTACCATGTTTTACTTATTTTCCATCTGTGTATCAATTTTCAGTAGTTAATTGCAACATTTAATCTTCTATGTCAGTTCATTATTCAACACAGATTTACTTTATTCCCTACAGATCTACCATAATTCAAACATAATTTACGGGACCCAAAGACGCAGCAATAGAGAATGCATTCAGTGACCCATAGCTTGACTGCTTGCATCAGGGTCAGCGAACCAGAGCTGACCAAGACCCTACTCCACCTCCACGTGGTGGTCCTGGAAACAGGCTGCATCACTGCAGTCTGGCTGAGAGAGTAGGGATCGAAGAGGGAAGGCAAACCCGGTCCCAAAAAATGCCGTGCTGAAGTCGGATGTGTCGGCCGAAAGGCGCAGATATCACAGCTCCGCTGTAAACAGACACAACGCAACCACCGTCCTTTTCAGGATGAACGAGGAAGAAGAAGAAACATAATTTACTGCCCCGCTAAATAGTAATTTGTTTGTGAATTAATCAATATAATTCTTTAACACAATCAATAAAAAGATCATTTATGCCTCAAAGCAAACACCTTTGGCACCCTTGGATGCAGAAGCCCATGCTTCCATGATCTCACTTGACGGTCATGTCATCTGATAACGTGTCTTCCCTCTATCAAGAGACACCATGAAAGTACTGAAGAAAGATGATTTACTGAAGGGGCAGAGAGTGGTAATAGGATGAGACAAAGTATGTGTTTGCATACAAAGGAGCCAAGGCACTGAATACCGCACACTGACCCTGCATTATTACAGCAAAGAAGAACCTGAGATCTGAAAGTTATGAACTTACATTCTTCCACGCAAAGCACCTCGTAGACTTCTCGGGGGTGGAGCAGCTCCTCTCGGGAGACCTTTGCTGGCACGGATGTCTCCAGTGATGAAACCCCCATAGTCTGGAGCTAGGAATTCATCACTGTATGATGGATCATATAAGTTTATAGGACCTTTCGGAGGAGCCTGAAGAGTACAAGAGATGTGTATATTCAGTTCTCAAAGTACCATCTTAAAAAAAAAACAAAAAAAAAACTGTGGTTATCTTAATTCATAATCATTCAAAAAATGAGATTCAAAGCAAGAGGAAGATGTGTTACGTCAGAGAAGCTCAATGGCATTTTATTTAAAATGTAAAGAAAGTTTAGAATGGCTTTGAGTGAAAGACAAAAAAATGTGTGAAGTGTAGTTTGATTCTGAATGACATAAGCAGAAAGTAAGGAGTGCAAGATCTCTAAATGAGATGTATTAAAACAAAATGTGTGTGTGTGCGTGTGTATATATATAGTATACACACATTGTTTTTTTTTTAAGGAGTTAGTTAAGACGGAAGAGTATTTTAAATTCAGGAGTGTGGAATACTTAAAAAGTAAAAGACTGTAAGAATATAATAAGTGAAATACCTGCTGCAGCAGTTCAAGAATTTCCTCAATACAACCAACAACCACCTTGGGTTTACCATTGATTGCTACCACTCTGTCAGTTGAGTTTGGACAACACGTGGAGTAGACCTTGATGTTGGCGCCAGTTTTCTGTCCCAGGCAGAAAGAATTACAGCTTATCGTGAAAAAAGGTGCCACCACAATGGCAGATAAGTGCATTAAACCAATATCTTTTTAGACCTAATACAACATAAATCATCACTAAATACATTGCCAACTGACATAAGTGATCATGCTCTCTCCATAACTTCTGGTCACCGTGTTCTCTATTCAAAGTGTTGCTGAAACTCCTCCATGGTATGTTGTTTGGCTGTCTAGTATCTTTCTTTCTCATCCTTTATCACTCTTCCTTAAGCCAACTTTGAAGTATCATAATGTGCTCTTTCTTCTCAAGTTTTGCCCAATGAAGGTAAACCCCAAAACACAGGCAATGCAAACAATATGTACCATGATATGCTAAAGACTAGAAGATGTAAATGTTTTATATGGAAACACATAAACACCTATTAAAATTTACCAACAGTTTTCAATGCTACCCCCCTTTCAGCCTGCAAGCTTACTCATCTGTATAAGAATTATACCTCTCTCAGTTCCTTGACTTTGAATCCCTGTCTGCCAATGATACAACCAGCCTGGCTTTGGTGGACAATCATCCTCAGCTCTGACTCGGAGTCATTTCTCTTATTCCTTGACTAAACAGAAAATACACAATTACACAAACTATAATAAAAATAATATACACTGTATTCCTTAATAAATAGTCCAGGTTATAGATACAGTAGAAAAACTGATGATGCCAGTACTGAGGAACGTTCTGCACTGATACATATATTTGGCCTGCTCCTTTGCACCTATCCACATAATATGTATACCAATTTTATGTGTCTACGTCATACTGGAGATCTAGACAGTGTATGTGATCAGAAATAACCAAAAAGAGATTAAATTTGGGTACTTATTGTCATGTATGACCAGGTGATGAACAGTAAAATAAAACATATAAAAATATATGATTTAAGACCAATCTTTAAAATCCATACACAAGGTGAAGACTCAGATACATAAAAGACTATTTCAATTATTATCTATGTAGAAAATAGTAAGCCAGGGTGCAATGAGTTCACCCTAAACATTAAAAAAAAACTACACTATTTTAACTTGTGCTTTAGAACATATTCTCACTGTTAAAAAAAAAAACTACACTATTTTAACTTGTGCTTTAGAACATATTCTCACTGTAAAAAAAAAAAAAAAAAACTACACTATTTTAACTTGTGCTTTAGAACATATTCTCACTGTAAAAAAAAAAAACTACACTATTTTAACTTGTGCTTTAGAACATATTCTCACTGTAAAAAAAAAACGACACTATTTTAACTTGTGCTTTAGAACATATTCTCACTGTTTAAAAAAAAAACAACAACACTATTTTAACTTGTGCTTTAGAACATATTCTCACTGTTTAAAAAAAAAAAACTACACTATTTTAACTTGTGCTTTAGAACATATTCTCACTGTAAAAAAAAAAAAAAACAACCTAACTACTGATACCAATTAATTTAAGCTTTAGCAAAACAAGTGTGTTCTACTTTCTCAACAGCTTACAACATAGGCTATAGTGAAATGTATCATGCTGCTGGTGACATCACCACCATCATTATAAAACTCCTCTTGAAATGTATCACACAGTAACATTTAAAGCAAACAGAATTAAATGAAGTAGAAATGTAATGCAATTAGTGACACAATCAAGCCACACACTTGCTATTAGAGGAAAGCTGTGTGGCATGAAAGAGTAAAGAGGTGGCTGAAGGCAGTGGAGAGAGTGGGCCGAAGAAATTTCCATAATTTCTTCAACCTCTTCATCAAGGGCTGCAGGTTTTTCATAAGGGTAAACAAAACCTTACTCTGAAAATGTTGCTTCGTTAATGCTGACCTCTGATTTAAAGAAATTGTTAATTGTGTAATGCCTTGCTTCCTTCAACTCTCAAAGAGAAATCTGTAATTCTCCAAAATAAGCATCTGTTTAGTTTTCAATCGCCTTTCAATATTTCTGTCACTTTACTTTACAATGTTCAAAAGTTCCAGTCAACAGTCAAATATTTGCTGGACGGTCCAAAATTTCTTTTTCCTGCTTCATTCTTCTTTTCTTTCCTCAGCTGACCCTGCCCATCCAGCTGAATCAGTTCTTCATGCATCATGAGTTAGTGCATGAAGCCAGCACCTATTTCAAGATCTCTTAATTTACATCTTTGAACTGTGCCTGCATTGTCATGACTACAGTGTTTGTCATGCATTGTTAGAGATCTTCAAACATTAGCATAATGTAGGCACAAATTCTTCCAACTGCATTTATCATTTCATGGGACATCATCAACCACATGGCAACAATAAATTCCATAGGGATTTCATAGCATTTTCAAATATGAACTTCCACATCTCTCAGGCTGTTGCTGTTTTTACTAACTTCCTCCTTAGTGAAATATTTCATGAGCATTTGAAGGAGCCGATTAAGCTTTGAGCCATCCACTGCAGCAATAATGTGATGTTCGCAGGAAAAATAAACACCGACATTACTGGCATAATCATTCCCAGGGATGGGATGTCTGGGTGCAATGTCTAAAGCAGCTATTTTAAGAGGGGGATTCACTGCTCACTCAAATACAGAGTTTCTTAACTGAAAGGGCTGGTTATATGAAGAGGGCATACAATTTTTGAAAAATGGAACAGGCACTGTTAATGCTCAGTAAAGTGAAACGTTTGATGCTGAATGTCACCATCAGTGTACTGATGTGCCAATTCACATCTGACAAGTGTGAAGCAAGATATGGTCCTCCTCAACTTTTGGCTCCCTGTAAGGTCAGGCCTTTAACCTTACACACGCTGCAGTCACAACGTTGCGCTGCAGTCACAACGTTGCGACAGAGGTACTTTATGTTCTGCCGGCTGCGAGCGCAATGCTGCTACTTTCGGATAGAGTTGGTTTCCTGCCATATAACATGTGTACACGTCATATTTTCCCCGGATGTTTAGTTTTAATCTTATTTGCGAAATAGTTCACTTCCTATTCTGATCGGGACCCAAAGATGCAGCAATAGAGAATGCAGTCAGCGACCCATAGCTTGACTGCTTGCATCAGGGTCAGCGAACCAGAGCTGACCAAGACCCTACTCCACCTCCACGTGGTGGTCCTGGAAACAGGCTGCATCACTGCAGTCTGGCTGAGAGAGTAGGGATCGCAGAGGGAAGGCAAACCTGCTCCCTAAAAATGCCGTGCTGAAGTCGGATGTGTCGACCGAAAGATGCAGATATCACAGCTCCGGCGTAAGCAGACACAACGCAACCAACGTCATTTTCAGGACGAACGAGGAAGAAGAAGATTCTGATCTATATTTGTGACGGGTGTGTCAGCGTTTTATTTTCTGTGCATTTTTCAAATCGAAATCAATCAGCATGGAACAAGCTGCCATTTCGCTGAAATTTTCATGGATTCTGACTCCGATGATGGAGGAGTATGTTGGCTTGACTAGCGCTGATATCGGTTCTCAGAATATGGGTGATGGCGGAGATGGGTACGACAGTAGTATGTCTAGCATTGTTGACGACAATTTTGATGAAGTTGATATTCCCAGGGCCCCTTCTGGATACAACCACGACTGGCTCCTCAACTTTGACGAGATGAGGGCATTTGTTGCTTTGCTACTGATGATGGGTGTAACGAAAAGATCGTCATTTGATTTGTATTGGTCAAATGACTTTCATTGAGATGCCAGGGTTCAGGAATGTGATGAGCAGGGACAGCCCCCTCCCCCTTTTCCATCTCTCTCTTCCTATCACATCTAACACATACACCAACAAAACTTATATCATCAGATTTATCATTCATTTATTTATATACATTCCAAAAATTATAGCAATTGACCAAGACACAAAGAAACTATAGACGTTACAAGTCACCCACTATAAAAAAAAGGGGGGCGTTGTGAAAAAGAATGCAGTGGCAGGGTAAATTTCCGCCATTATAATGAAGCGTGGTAAAGGTTAACCAGACTTTCAACAAGACCTTTTTGTATTGGGCAGTCTACTATTTTTGCATCCCGTCTTCTCTTCTCTATGTGATTCGAGGGCATTCTCATTCTACTCTAGGCATACCAAAATAAGAACTGCCTTTAGCTGTTAGGCTAGGACTTTCTCAATGTATCCTAACCTCAGCAATCTTTCCCCACTTCTTGTTCCAAGTGAATATCTTCTTCTTCTTTGATCCATAACCACCAACCGTCAAAGCAGTCAGCGGCCATCACGCCTGGTGGCATCTTGTAGGGCAGCAACAAATTGATTCCACTTTGCTCGGTCGGCGGCCATCCTTTGTACAGTGCCCCAACTGTGGTTCATTCTTTACATCTCAGCTTCCACAGTTCTCCGCCAAGTTGTTTTTGGTCAGCCTCTCTTTCGCTTTCCCTCGGGGGTCCATAGCATGGCTGTTCTTGTGATGGTATCAGGGTCCCTTCTGAGGACGTGGCCAACCCAACTCCAGCGTCTGCCAGCTATGATGGTGTGCATGTCCTCCTGGTTACTCCGAATAAGTAGTTCTTGGTTGCTGATGGTGTTTGGCCAAAAGATTCGGAGAATTTTCCTTAGCAAGTGAATATGACTGGTTCTATACACTCAGTTTCACTTTGATGATCCTGTCATACTGCTTTCACCCTCCCCTTCTGCATCACAACCTATTTACACATGTCATGGTTACTGGTCCAGTTAAAGTGAGACAAATGTTGCAAAAGTAACACACACATACTTACATCCTCCATATCAGGCAGGACATCAAGCAGTATGTCCAGGACTGTGCCCAATTCGGCTCCAATGGACAGAACTCTGAAGAACACATTATAAGCAATCTAAAGATTTGATTTCATATTAAAGCAGGTGAAAGTTGTAGTTTTGTCTTTAACTAAGAATTTTTTTAAATTTAAATTGTTAAAGTTTCTAATGTGAGCCTAAAGTCTGATCATTTTTTTTTTTAACAAAGCAGTCTTCTCTAGGTCTACAATCTTGCTTCTGATTATAGTGTCAATAATTTAAAGTTACATGAATTTGCATAATTTTTTTTTTCTTCAGTTAAATTAATCCCTTGCCAACTGAGCGGTTAGATCGCCATCAATTCCATGTTTGCTCCTCATGGAGTCATCATCATGTGCTTTTGTAACAATTTATTTACAACATGAGGTTGCCAGCCTCATGCAAACCTCATATTATTCACCTCTTACAGTTTGCCTGTGTCAGCAGTGGTTCTATTCTGTCTTTGTCTCCTCGGAGAACCTCTAGTAACTACACAATGCACATGAGCTGATTACATTCGTTTAAAAACCCCAGTGGTCGATAGATTTATGGCTTCTTCTTCTTCCTCATTCATCCTGAAAAGGACGTTGGTTGCATTGTGTCTGTTTACGCCGGAGCTGCGATATTTGCGCCTTTCGGCCGACACATCCGACTTCAGCACAGCATTTTTTGGGACCGGGTTTGCCTTCCTTCTTCGATCCCTACTCTCTCAGCCAGACTGCAGTGATGCAGCCTGTTTCCAGGACCACCACGTGGAGGTGGAGTAGGGTCATGGTCAGCTCTGGTTCACTGATCCTGACGCAAGCAGTCAAGCTATGGGTCACTGACTGCATTCTCTATTGCTGCATCTTTGGGTCCCAGATTTATGGCTGACAAATCTGAGACTTCATAGGAATCACAAGATCGCAGTACTGAAGTTGCTAATAAAGCCATGAATAACTTTTTATTTTATTTTAAAAAAAAGCTCCATTATATTACCAAAAAAAACCACCAGATTAAATCCTGCAACACACACAATGTAATATTAATTTGTTATTCTAACAAGAGATATTAAAAATTGCAGGAAAAATATTTTGAAATTAAAATCTCTTAAGTCTTTAATGAAAAAGTTGACATTAGGAAATATTGGATAGCAGGCAAACTGGTTATTTGAGTCTCTCTTCCTCCTAATGCATTTTCACAGAGGCACAAGCTTTAGTTGTCAATGATTTGGTTTTTTAAATGACCACTATTGGATAACACTGGCACTTCTGATTTTTTTATTTTTTTTTTGTAAACAACCCGCTGACTGGAATTTTTCTTTCTTTAGAGTATATTACACATCTTGATGAAGTCACAGCAAATCATGCTGAATTCAATCATTTGAATGGGTTAATCCAAACTGCCTCATTGCCAAAAATTGAGTATTTATTATGTTTAGCACTCACTTGACACTTGGTTTTTGCATTTTTTTCCTCCCGTTAATTGTCCCCATCAATTGATTATACACTCTGCTTTCAGAGTGAGCACAGAAGCCAAAAAACTTTTATCCTGTAGATCCTTTACAATGGAGTTTTTCAGAAACAATTCTCTTAATTTTCATCTACAGCGTCCAGTAAAAAAATTCCACCAATTCCTTCCAAAATATTCCCTCCACGCAGAATTATAGGTGTTAATTTCCAATTTTATGCTCAAGTAGCAGTCATCGTCGGCGTCTGTGGCCTAATGGATATGAACGCAGTTTCATAATCCAGATATACCAGGTTCGAAACCTGCTGCAGGCGGTTTGGTAGCAGATCGCTTTGTGTGGATTTTTAACAATGGTATAAGCGCCGTACCGTTCAGAAAGCAATGGCAAACTACTGAATGAAAAAAATTGCCTAGAAAAATCACAAACAGCCAATAAAAGCTGGGGTTGATTGCCACGTCCTGTAAAGGATAAGCAACTAACTTTTTTAGCAGTCATCAAAAATGGATATGTGGAAGTAAACACATGCCACTCGAATACTAGTGCGCAGAGTTGGCAAGGGATTATTGTAGTTTTTTAACTCTTAAAGGCCGGAACGACGCTGGTAGCGTACATCCACAAAACCCCTAGAAGCCGAAACGACGTTGGGAACGTCACTTTTGTGTTCTGTGAAATTTGTTCCGTATTTTCATTATGACTCATAACTGAATACTATATGTAGAACATCACTAAAAATCCTTCATATTCTAATTCTACATTCATTTATCTTTACTGTGATGTATAATATGTGTGTCTTTGTTGTGTAATAACTCAGAAACTTTAGAATTTATAAAGGTACTGCTTTAAGGTACAAAAATAATTCTGGCAAAACTGATGAAAAAATTCCGGCCTGCAAGAGTTAAGCTAACATTCTGTGCACTTGTTAATGTATGCTTGCGATTTCCAAAAGAAACATCATTATAATGATGCCAATAGATTACTTAAAGGACAAAGATACTTAAGTAAAAGGAAACTAAGTTTTAACAAATCTAATGCCTAGCATATGGTGCTATGAAATTGATGTGAACTGTTCTGTATAAATGTTATAGCTGAGAAATATGAAACTCCTAGAGTTGAATGAAAAGCAGATGATGAGATTAAGGGAGAGGGATGGAGTGGACTGGGTGGTGGAGCTAATGGGTTTGTGGTGATGGTTGTGGCGGTGGAGTGACAGTGTAAAGGAGATGAGAGTAATGAAAAGCAAAATGTGTTTCTCTTATTTTAAACTATTCATATTTAAAAAAAAAAAAAATTTGACAAATACTGGATGTCAGGGTATTGGTGGTTACCGTTCGGGACCGTTGCTATCTGGCACTGTAACACTGGCTTTGTACTGCATCGGAGGAAGGGCCAGGACCGGGACCAATCCAGGGTCGGGTCAGGGGTCGAGGACCGGGATGTTGTTTAGATTGGGAAAATATTGTAGATGAAGGGAGTGGAAAACGTACTGAGTTAAGCAACAAATGTATCATCAGATTAAAATGTGGCCAATCCTGGGTTCTGACAATGTTTTAACCAACCACCCACCACTAAAAATTTCAGAGCTACCTTTCTCTTCCCCAAAATGTCACCCATTATTAAAAAATGAGCATACTAAAGTCTAAAACAAAAGAAAAGGCCACACTAAATTCAATCAGAATAAAGAAAATAAAGATATTAAAAAAAAAACTGCATTTAATTGGTCAGACGTCCGGCGCAAGCAGTCATCTGAAACAGAAGGGACCTAACTGGTCATGAATGTGGGCTTAGGTCAACAGTTCCCTTTGTGGAACCCAGGGTGCCCGGATGGACCATATGGAGAAGAGACCATGGGTCGTGGGGTATTTCTGGACCTTGGGAACTGGAGAATCAGCATTAGTGTCAGAACGGTAAAGACAGTCATTTTAAAAAATCAAAGTAAACCCATCCTACATGTGTAAACTATACCAATTGTATTTTTAAATTATAAACTATTTGCCACTGTGTATATGAAGTACACAGGAAAAGGTAAATGAGAGTTTACAGAGAATGATAAAGCATAATATTAGTGAGAAGCTGGGGACAGGACCAACAAAACAGCAATAGCAAGAATCAGTGTGGATTAGAATGAGCCGCCAGAATATGTAAGAAAATAAGGTAAGGTTACTACTGGTTGATACTGTGAAGACTGGCACAATTTAATGGCAAAGAGACATCACAGTAAAGACAGAATAGTGAATCATCTAAAAATGCAGTATCAAAGACAGTCAACAAAAGAGAATACTAGGAACAGAGGAAGAAATAATAAAGCCAATGTTTCTTCTTTTCCAGTTTTCTTTCTTATGGAGCATAGAGCTGGAGGTGCAGCTGGTCCACCCAGTTTTCTGTCTTATGGAGCATAGAGCTGGAGGTGCAGCTGGTCCACCCAGTTTTCTGTCTTATGGAGCATAGAGCTGGAGGTGCAGCTGGTCCCCTTGCTGGAAGCCTCCATCAAAGCATTCATGTGCTTCTGCAATGGTGGTTTTTGTACCAATTTGTTTTACATGAGGTTGCCAGTCCCATGCACAACCTCACGTTAGCTGCCTCTTATGACACGCCTTAGAAATCAGTTGTCCTATTATTGTCTCCTCAGAGACTCCTGGGACCTACATGAGACAAAGCCAACGCTAGTTGGTTTATATTTATCAGATCAGAGCTTTTAATGGTACATCTAAGATCTCCATGTTATTGTCATCCTTGACTCAAATTATGCTTGTATAATTCGAATAACCAATTTTCATTGAATATATAGCTCTCTATGTTAGTTCTCTCTATTACTATTTAAAATCATTAACCAAAGTTAAAAAAAAAAAGAGAGAGAAGGAAAAAAAAACACATATAAACATAAACACAGAATTAGAAAATTACAGAAGTCTTGTAACTGGACGAAAGTCTGGCAACAGAGTGGCACTGAAATAATATGTAAAGTACACTGAGTTTAAGACGTGTAGGCATTTAATAAAAAATAAAAACCAAAATCATCAGATTATAAGAGACAGCACACAGTAAGTATTTCAAAACATTGCAAGTTATTGTCATGTTTCATGTATGAATTACTCAAGGCACATGTAAAACAATGTACAATTTAAGACTCTAAAATTCAAAACACCTCAAACATCTAAAATTTGTTAGTACTCTATAACTAAAACACAAACATGTATTCATGTAGCCATGCTTATAACATTGTCAACAGTATTAATAACATGAAATAAAAAATATTTACTCTGAATACTGGTGTTATAAACAATTAAATAATAAATTATTTTTTTTTAGTATAAACACAAACAGACCAGCAATTCAAATCAAAGCCACACCCTCTAAAGTATAACAATATTAAACATAATTTTTTGACAGCATTTCAATATTGGGATATTTTTATTTTTTATTGAGCATTTATAAAACTATATTCAGTTATAGGAATCTGCGCTTACGAAATAACATTCTCTGCTTATTTCTTTCAGTAGTATTTGCAGAGTTAGCCCTTGTGTAGGATCTGACCCCATGGAAGTGCTGGGAAGAACACAGAATTACAGTATACTCACATCATTTCTCAGTCTGTTGATGTTTGCTCCACCTTTACCGATGATAGCACCAGCATTCTGAAACAGATTTTGCAGAAGCAACTGCTATGATAATTTATTTCTCACTGATATTGTTGTGTGCAGTGAAATGCCAAAACTAAAAACTAATAAGCCTGGGAAGTGGCTTTGCCATTATGGGCAATATTATTACATATCAGTGATTTAAATATAAACTAATCAATTCCAACTGGCAGAGTCAACAAAATGATAAAGTATCACGCCAAAAAATGAGGGGGAGAAGAAACAAGAGAGAAATGTGGTGTTGGTTCATAAAACATGTGTGTCAGAAAAAAGACAATAGAGATCAATATTTGAGTAACCACTCCTCCCCCAACGACCATGTCATGTAGCTACAGACAGATTTGTCAACTGGCACAACATGCTTGAGGGAGCAGTAGCGTTGTTCTCTGTCTCCTTACAGAACTATAAAATGATGACTAGGCTGGGTGATGTCAATCACATTTTCTACAAGAACAATCGATGCAAGAGTATGTGAATGCTTGGTGCAGGCTGCGTCTGTGGCTCCATGCTTCATAAGGAGTGAAAAGAAAGATGATGATGCCAATAAGAAGAAGCAGCAATCTGAGAGAGATTCCAACACCCGACATTTAGTCTACAGTGCCTGCTCCTCTGCTCAGATTCCTGAGCCTGCTTCCAAATACAGGTAGGCCCCGATTGATTTACGCCAGGGTAATGCTCCACCAAATCGCTTTGTGTGGACTTTTAACAATGGTATAAGCGCCGTACCATTCAGAAAGCAATGGCAAACTACTGAATGAAAAAATTGCCTAGAAAAATCACAAACAGCCAATAAAAGCTGGGGTTGATTGCCACGTCCTGTAAAGGATAAGCAACTAACTTTTTAATGCTCCACCTCTTCAGGGGTGTAAATTGAGGACAAATTATAATGTATATAATAAATGAGATAGGTTCCTTCACTGTGAAAACTGAATCAAAAGAGTTAGTGTTTTTATAATAAATATTTGTGGTTATTTTATAATTATGAGATATAAATAATATTTATAGATAAAATATCAGTAATAAAATAAAAATTTAACTTAGTACTTCGGTTCTATAGAACATTTTTGGAGTATGTAGTTACACCATTGTTATTCTCTCCCCACCCACCATATTCATGTTCTTTGACAGTGGCATAATGTGGTGTGCCTGATGGATGGTTGACAGGTTCTGCAGGTTCTTTGGCCTTAGAAAAGAACTGTAACATTGATCTCGGGTGAGTCTTCCTCTATCTAACATATTGTAGGAGGGCTTCAATATGTTAGTAACAGCTCTTTGGGTGCACAAGCAGTGTTCACAGTCTGGACATTTATAACAAAGTTTCACAGTCTGTTTGAAATTGTGCCAAAGCTGACAGAAGAGTCTTTGTGGTGCGGGTCCTAATTGGCACAATCTCCTGCTCTTCCTTCTTAGAATCCTTGTTTAGTCCATTGTGCAACCAGCTCCTCCATGTTCCCTCTGTGAAAGAGGCGCACCATGACTTTGCAGCAAATCACTGATAGGTACCCCTTTTCCTGTGTTGCATTTACGCTTGCGTTTTCAAATTTTCTTTTTTTATATTTTTTCATTATTATATTTAAAAGGGTGTTGATGTGAAATTGTGTATAATAAAATGTCATAAAGCGGGGCCTATCTGTACTCATAATTAGGGCTAGGATTTTAATACCTAGAAATTGTTATAAAATGACCTACAAAAATGCATTTATAACATAAAAATGCCCTATAAAATTTAATAAATGATCTAAGAAACACAACTTTCTTTTTTTTTTTTTTAGTTTCCGAGCTAAACTAAAACTATTTTGCATTATTAAAAGAAGAAAATGAAAGGCATAAAATAAAACAAAAAGAACCTAACAAATATAATTTAGTTTCTTGCTGTTACTGTGCCTAACTGAAATTCTTTATGTTACTAACCAAAGCAAATGACCAATAAACAAAGCAGGCAAAAGACACAAAAATACGTTTTTTTTTTTCATTCTCTGTGTCAACATGCAAGTCTATTTCATTAACCAAAAACATGCAGTCTAATACACAAGCACTCCTGAAAAATGCAATTTATAATTTTCACAGTTTCTGTGCCAAACTTAAATTATTATATATTTTTTTAAACAAAACAATTCCTTATTAAAAATCACAACTGAATATTTTTAGTTTCTATAGCAAACTGAATTTTTTTATTTAATGAATTAAGTATTTTAATGCACAATGGAAATCGTGCAGATTTTTACAATTAAAGAATTTTTGTTATTAAATAAAATTTTGCTTCGTTTTGGAGAGATGTGCACCATTCAACCGAGACCACAGGGTCCATTGGTTATATTAGGGTGCATGTTCAAATATAAAAGACCTTGTGGTCTGGTTATTGATTCTCAAAAGAGAATAACTTTCTATTGTCTCCTTTCCACTATTACTGACACCACAGAAGCATACTTGAAATAAGCTGTCAGTCCTGTGAAAATTCACCAAGAGAAAAGTGTGGAGTTAAGCACAGCTTTTCATATCACACATTTTTGTTTCAAAACTTGCTCAATTATCTTTTGCACATCCTTTTTCACATCTCCATTCACACCGTCTCTCACTATTTTCTACATCAAATCTATCTGATCCACTAATAGAACTGCTGACTTCTGTACGGAAGTATTGGCACCAGGCACAAATCCAAAATTTGACATTGTGTAGGAAAATTTATCATCAACATTTGTTTTCAAGGGTTTTGAGAAAATGATTTAACAGCATGGAAAAAAACAGTGAAGTACTTTGTAAAAAAAATAAAAATAAGAAAACACAAAAAATGCCTATTTTTATTGACAATATGCATAATGACTGGAGGAAAAAAAATGCTGTAAAATGACCGAAAAATCTCAAAAAATGCCTTAACATGCCAAAAATCGCATAATGCTTTACAAAAGTCTCTTAAAATAGCTTAGTTTTTGAAACACATTTATATTCAACTGAGCAATGTTTTGGTGATACCAAAAATAGATGCAAAATCATAATAAAAATCCTAGCTCTATTCATAATCAATTGAAGCGGACAAGAAACTGTCTGCAGACCACAGACAATAAGGCCAGCTGCCTGCAGGTTCTAGCAATACTGCTTCCCCTTTATACTGAGGACATAATATGGGCTATAAGTCTATAATAGTGAGAAAGTAGGTGATACAGCGACATCTGATTCGCCCGCCAACAATGACAAATATCGTGCAACAATGGGTGTCATTTCCAAGCTCGGAGTTGAGAAGGCAAGAGGAACCGATAAAAGGGTACAAAAGCAGACTTGTGAATGCAGGAGGAACAGTTCAAAAAAGGAGGGGTGTTGAATGTGACAGCGGTAGTGACTCCGGAAAGTTTTTCGTGAGATTTTGTTATATACAGTATAACGCGCTGGAATATACCCTCTCTCTCTCTCTCCCCCGTCACACACACACACACACAATATTGTCATTTGTTTTTTTTTCTCCCTCTCACAACATTGTACATAACGGGCGTCCTTATTTATGGAATTACGAGAAAATGAGACGAGGTAAAGTAAGACCGCAGCAGGCGGATTTATGGGCGGATGGACAAACAGATCACAAGAACACTATGATACCGGGCGATGTCATGTTGAGATAAACACTATTTATTACAGCCACAGTAGACCAGACAACGAAAGGGAAAGGTTGACGTATGCGTCGTAAATAATGAAAACCAGCAGTTTTCTACTAATGTACTGGCCAGCAGAAATTTGCTCCCAGTGGGCAAATGGCGTTGGGCGTGCCGGCATCATCTGTACATTAGAAGCGAAAAATTACTGACTATAAATTTTAACAGCTTACTTTTCAATTTCTGTATTTTAGTTACACTATATTTTTTGGCATGCTTGCATAAGTGTATTTTAACTGTATATGTGTATGACCTACTTTACATTCTTATATTGGTTATTGCATGTTTTACGATTAATTTTTCCACATCTGTACGTTGTTATATTTTAAAGACATAATTCATATGTGCATTTAAATTGTTAAATATTTGTATGACTTCCCCACTTTTGTAAATTTGTTATCAACATACAACTCACGATGCGATGCGATGTTTGGAGGAAGCTGAGGTTTCAGCAGTTTTTCTCCAGGAATCCGCATTTTTTTTTTTTTTTATAACTTGAGGAACGCTTTTGTTTCTGCTCTCAGAATACAATTTTTGGACGTTTTATTTAAAAAAAAATATGTGCTTCACTATTTTACTGGTGACAAGATTAGCAGCTAATCATGCACAAACGCCAGCCATGATTACTCTCTTTAAAACGAACAAAAAGAGATACTGCATTTTCTCCACAGCGTCAGACGCGAGAAATGAAAGGAAAAATTTGAAGTAAAAAAAAATATAAAAAAAACTACATCACACACATTACTGTCGGTGTTATGCTGTCCGCCCAACAGACAGTAACACACAATATATTTTTTTTCCAGTAATAACTGGCACGGGTTTCGGGCCAATGTAATGATTTAAGCCGTTTTGTGGAAACACTAATGGATAATCTTAAGATGAGCTGACAACAAACACCAAATAATTCATGCCCACGGGTGCCAAACAGAACTGATTGAAAATTCATTCGTGAATTAATGATGAAGATCTCAGACATCTAACCACGACTAGGAAGAGACTGAGAAGGTTTTCAATAAAAGTGCATTTAGGGCTATTCATTTCAGCTCCCAGTGGAGTATAGGCCGTCAACACATACACGCCACGCTTTTATGTCCTGTGCTATCCGTTCAAGGTCTTTTCGCGTCTTCCTTACCTCCTTCATGTCGTCTAATTTACGTCTCTGTGTTTGTGTGTGTGATTTGGTCTCCTATTTCTCCTAATCTGGGGATTCCAGAACAAGAACAGCAGAACACCACCTACTACTGTGCCCTGCACTCCAACTTTCTAGCTGTTGTCACTGCTGATCGAGTGCCGAAGATGACCATGTAAGTATGTATGTATGTGTGTCTGTGTATATGTGTGTGCATTTGTATGCAATGTGTGTGTGCATGCATGTATGTGTGCGCGCGTATGTGTGTGTGCATATATATATATATATATATATATATGAGGGACGGTCAAAAAGTAGTGCCTCGTAATTTTTAATTTCATTCAATAGGCAAGAAAACAGATAAAATTCACATTGAAATGTGGGACCCCAAGATGCAGCAATAGTGAATGCAGTCAGCGACTCATAGCTTGACTGCCTGCGTCAGGACCAGCGAACCAGAGCTGGTCAAGACCGTGCTCCACCTCCACGTGGTGGTCCTGGAAACAGTCTGCAGCAGTGCAGGCTGGCTGAGCGAGCATGGATCGAAATGGGAAGGCAAACCCGGTCCTTAAAAAATGCCGTGCAGAAGTCGGATGTGTCGACCGAAAGGTGCAGATATCACAGCTTAAGCGCAAACAGACACAACGAAATCACCGTCCTTTTCAGGACGAACGAAGAAGAAGACACTGAAATGTAGCCCCAAGTCTGAACTTCAAAAATTTATTTCTCAATGTAGTCTCCGTTATTTTTACAGTTTTTGTCCATCTTCTCACAAGGGCATGTATCCCCGCACGGTAAAGATGTGTGTCCTTTTTCCTAAACCACTGGCGTTCGGCGCGTTTAAGGGTCTCGGTGTCCTCAAAGTGATGTCCGCGAAGATCTTCTTTCAGTGGTCCAAACAGATGGAAGTCAGAAGGTGCAAGATCGGGACTGTAAGGGGGATTTGGTAATAATGTCCAGCCAAATTCTGGTCTCGCCTTCAGCATTGAGGAATTCTATGACAACGTTGTTTTAACCGAACGTCTTTGGCAGCCATTTTTAAACTGTTACAGTGGTGCCACCTGTTACTGTAACAGGTTGGTAATGCTATACAGTGCAGAAGAGTGTTTGAGGAATCCTGCTAAATTTACAAATTGCACACCGATGCAGTATTTACATACATAAAAAATAGGAGGCATTACTTTTTGACCTTCCCTCGTATATATGTGTGTGCGTGCGTGTGTGTGTGTGTGTGTGTGTGTGCGCGCTGCCGTCCTCGTCACTGCTCCAGATTATAACAAATTGAGATGACTACTATCTGAATTCAGGTTATATTGAGCTGTACGCTTTCAGAATTACCAAACATAATGATGTGATCAAGGAGTTGAAACACGAGCGGTCTCGGCAATAGCCGTTACTGCAGAAGTAAGAAAGAGGCCAAATGGCTGTCTCAGTATATGATCTACTGAAAGTATTGCAAGTAATGGACCTGACAGGAAAGTCGAGAATAAGAACTCTTGGTGCTGACTTGGTGAAACTGTGGAAAAGCCGTGGCGCTGGCTGTGGAACAGCTGCAATGGGCAACGGAATTCGGGACAATAATCAATATATAGCAAAACTTACTATCACAGGCCCGACAAGTCGGCAGAATGGATAAAACCAGAAATAAATAGCCAATTTGAAAACTGCAACCTATGTAAAGCGCAGGCAATTAAAAAAAAAAATTCGGAGTCACGTTACAGCTTGGACCCTCTACCAAGAAAGTAAAAGGGGTCGAAAAACGTGTTCGACGGGTAACTCTACCTGATAACCAGATGGCTTCATGTCGTAATGGTGGCCATAATTCCCCGTCATAGCGCTGTGCACATGCACACACAAACTCATTCGTATTCCGTAATTACAGGGATGGTGACCAATTTCCCAAGCACGTTACCCAGGCATGCTGTCCCCTAAATTGACTCCGGGATGTCTTTCTCTTCCAAGTTTACATAATTTACTTGCTTTGACCACGTTTCGCTTTATCTTTTAGTTTCTACCACCGCATTTACGTTTAGACTGCAACCACTCGCCGAAAACATCGTGTGTGCAGAGGTCACTGTAACAGTAAACAAATTGGGGGAAAAACGCAATGTTTCGTGGTATCCGTTCACGAGGTGCCTATCACTGTAGTAGTAGTGGTAGTACCCCCCCCCCTCCCTTCAGTCATGACTGGCTATGGGAATGTGCCCCTGAGGTGATAGCCCTGAGCCGCTTTTTTTCCCTGGCGTTCCATTCGGCCTGTTCTTTTTTCTTCTTGTTGAGAGAGCTTTTCGCCCAATCTGAGGTGACGCCGTAGTGAGCATCGCCAATTGCTGCGATCGGCAGCTTCATCCTTCCCGGTTGCTGGATTTATGTCCAATGCCTTAATGTCCCTCTAGCACACAGCTTTGAATATCAGCGGCGGTCGCCCAACTGTTCTTTTGCGATCTGCCAGTTGTCCGTAGAAGATATCTTTACAGACGACCATCTTCCATGCGGCGGACGTGACCAAGCCAGCTGTCTAAGCAGTGTAAATATGCTTTGAAAGCCAGCACGTGACAGCTCTATTTGTCACTTTGTCCTTCCACGAAATACCAAGTATGTGACGTCGACACTGTAGATGGCAGGTACTGAGCCTTCTTTCTTGCTTAGCATATGGTTGTGCCTATCATAACAAAGCGAATATAGAGCGAACCCCTGGATTTCAATCCCCATATGGAAATGAGTGTTTCGTTGTAATAATCGCATAAATTCAACCCAACCAAGTGACCCATGTCATTACGTTTTGTAATATCTTTGGATGGCTATGGTGAAGCTGGAGAACGCGAATATGAATAAAATAGTTAAAAAGCTTCACTGCTGACAAAATTACACAACAGTTTAAAGTACAGAAAAATACGACTTCCTTATATAAGAAACGTAAGAAAAAGGGCGACCAATACACCGTCATATCAAGGAGAAAACAACGATGACATACAATACAGTGAGAACGTTTATGCTCCCAACTTTATGAGATAAATAGAATGTGAAGATGTGGCAGTTCCAAACATGTCAGATTACGGAAACATGGTTAAGGGCATGTGTCCTGTATACCGTAGAGCAAGTCTGTGTGTATGTCAGTCTGTTTGCTTGGGGCGGGACAGAGAGAGAGTAGAGATAGATAGACAGGCCGTACCTTGCTCTGCATGAGGATACGTAGCTCGATCCGAGGTCCCTCCCCTCTTCGTCGCTTAGGCAAGTCAACCTCCTCCTCACCAGCCTCCTCATCTCGCGGGCGTTTAATCCGACCTTCAAATAGAGAGGGAAAAAAATGTAAATAGTGTATTGTTATAACAATGTCAAGATATAAAATGTCATTTAAAAATTGCCATACACTATCCAGATCCCGTGTAGCTTCAGATGGTTTCTGGGCACGCAAAGAGGACTACGGCACCTTCAGGTATACCATGAGGTTGTGCATGTGGCTGGCAACCTCATCATGTAAAACAAATGGACACAGAAACCAGAGCTACACGAGCATGTGAATGCTTGGTGAAAACTCCCTGTAAGGGGACGAGCTGCAGTGGTAGCTCCATGCTCCGTAATGAGCGCAAGGGACAATAATAGTGATACACTATCCAGGCGTAGGACACCGCAATAAGGCATTCAAATGTTCACGCTCTGTACTGGATAATGTAAACATTTCTTAAATATACCAGAGCTGATCAAACAGACAGTAAGTGGTGGACCAATTAACGAACAGCTTGAATAAAGCCACGACGATTCTACCAAAAAGCCTCTGCAATGGCAGCCTTTTTTTTTTTTTTTTTTTTTTTGGTGTCAGGGCGGGGTATGAAGAGAAAAGCGATGTTACTCGTCTGGCATTAGAACATGCTTGTGCGCTGCTAAGTTTGGGACGAGAATATAGTTTTTGAACAGCAACTGCAACAAACACCAGGCTTAGCTTTGGGCGTAAAAGACTCCGAAGAGAGAAAATTGCTACAGTTCTGAGCACTACAAGAACGAATATAAGAATACTCGTTTAATTTATTTTTTAAAATCAGATGAGCATCACAATTTATTAGATTTTGATAATCATACTGTTCTAGACCGTAAAATATACTCGTTTTTAGTATCAGAATGATACAGACGCCATAACATTATTTCACTTACATCAGACTGTCAAATTAAAAGCTCTTCAACGTCTTTGAATTCTTTTTTATTTTGTATTTGATTTTGTAAACACTTTGACATTTTACGTCATTGTAAAGAACGGCGAGAGACGGATTCTGCACATCATGGTATCAAAATATTAGGACATAACTTTAATCGGAGTTAAACATGGGAGCATTCAGTTATAAACCTGTTGTGACGGCTCAAACTTGACAAACATCATGGGAGAAGGTAGTGGTATTTGGCTGTGTTAACCCAACAGGCAGACGAAAGGCGGAACATGAAACTCATGACGACAACGCCTAGTTTGTAAAGCACGCGAACAATGAATTGTAAAACTTATCCCAGTATGAATAATTTTTTTCCCAATAAATCGGCTTCCTATAAACATCGACAACCAATACACTTTTATAATTCAAAGAGAAGCTAAAGGGAAATTACAGCCACCCGAAACCTTGAAGGTCACCAACGTGAAACTGATGTCAAGAACCAGACAAATGCCAGTGGAGCGAGCAAGAGATGAGAAGATGACGCTGGCGATTGATAGGAGACACACTGAGCAAACATTTTGATATCATTACAAGGCAGTTTTTGTTCAGGAATCCCTAGGGAAAGAGAGGCAGAGGTAGACCAAAAATTTACGGAATAAACTGGAGGCAGAAGTGAAATGATAAGACGAGGAAAGAACTTGAGCTGATGGCACGTGACAGGAGGATTCGGCATGTGTTTGTTGAAGGCTTATGCTCCCTGGGAAGCTAACGGACATTGCCTGATTGATTGAAACCCTGATATTACAGTATAATCGCCAAGAGCTAAGTTTAATACAGTACAACGTCAGTGGCCATTCAGTGTAAAACTGACTTCACTGACGAGACTGTAACCGAATGGAGCCAAAGGTGCGGGTGTCAGCAGTATCCTGACACACATTATTTTCTTCCTCTCGTTTTGACTAAAGTCTGCGAGTTTTATCTCCCCTCCCAAAGCTATGAATACAGTCAATCCTCGCTTTCGTGTGTTCCGTATTCGATCATTCGCGCGAGATAAGTGTGATCCATTTTTGACATTCGCGGGTATTCGCGGTTAGCAAAACATTTTGAAACGCCTACAGCGCAGCAAGGAGAGGCTGGCTCATTGTTCTAGCGGCTTTCGCCGTGTTTACATGTGTATTTGTCGAGCCTCTATTCATCCACGTTTTTGCAGTTTTAAGCTTTCATTTTGGGGAATTAATAACGGTATCTAAGCGTAGTGCAAGTGTGTTGGCGAGTGTGCCTAAGCGCAAGAAGGCTGTGATGAGCCTCAGTGATAAAGTATGTGTGATAAACTTCTTTCTGGGGTGTCTATGAAATTTTCTTTACTTCTTAATTTTAAATGTTCTGTGTAAACGTTTACAATTTTTGTTTTCCGGGAATTTTGTAATAATATATGTGTGTGTGTGTTTGCGTGAATGAGTAGTGACAGTGTGAGTGAATGGGTGAGTAAGTATAAGTACACCAAAAGATTATACATGCTGTAATAATACAAAGAAAACTGTATAAAATACATTTATAAAGGAACAGTATAATAAATAAGCCGTTTTACAAGAAAGGTACACTGTCGTGGAATATTCTAATCCACATATATAAATTATTAGGTAAATATGAAGCCTAACAAATAAAATTAATAAAGAAAAGAGCAATGGTAAAATAACAGTGCTGTCACAAAGAAGGTACTCGAAATCCCCCTTGTTTTCTGCTTCGTCTGCAAATTGTAACGCTTTCACGTTGATAGTAAAAGCTTACTGTATTATACCCGCTTTCTTCAATGAAACGTGTGCTGTATTTCTTGGAAAAACATTGAGAGGCAGACTGCGTAATGACCTAAATTAATCCTAACATTAATTATACTGCGTTACCAAAACGAACGAACAGATGGACTCAAATAGAAAGAGAGAGGGGCGAATAAAATCAGGAAAGCATGCAAAATTAAACACGCGTCTCGCTATTAATGCCACCCCCAACAAGCGTAACGCGATACACAATTACTACTATCACGCGTGTTAGGCTACATGCACTAACTTTTTCGGACGAACAGTGATAAAATCCATTACCCATCCCAGAGTTAGGTTTTAAAATCCTGAAAAACGCTTATAAGGAAAGATGACAATAGATGGGTTTACGTTTGAAAACATTACAGTACCCAGACAGCACATCTTCGAAACAGGAGGTAGAAGGAATTGCATATTTTGAACGCAGCCACGTAGCTCTTTTAAATTTGGATATTTGGGTTCCTTAGGGCTTGCTGACAAAGAATATGTAAAACGTTACGCAAATAGTCCAGGAATTAATAAATTATAACCAAAATAAAATAGTGGGGATGCCTGACAACATGAAATCATTTCTGCTCATAAAATTTTTTTATAACGTGTTTGAAAAAACCTTACGTTACAGAAATAGCCTACCATGTAAACTCCAAATTGATTGGAGCGCAACAAATGAAAGACTAACCACGATTGGTCGGGCTATAAATACTATCTATCGTTGTTAGGGGAGACGTGGAAAGGTAACATTTTTTCAAACACTTGTCGAAACGTGGCTCCATTGGCTAGACTCGCTGATATACTCACTTAGGAGCGTTAGTTCGAGACCACTAGTGCAAATAAGCTTGATAAAGCAACAGTGCGTTGAAGCCAGCTCATATTTGTGTTAAATAAAAGCCTGGAACATAAGCAGATGGGAATTTGTGCCAGTATTTTGTGCCAGAATTCATTGCTAATCAACGTATCTGTGTTTGTTTCCATGAATTGTGGTAAGCTTGAAACATTCAGTATCTTTTAATGAAAATTGAATGTGAATTGTTAATTTATGCCTGTATATATGTGTAGTTCAGTAGCAAACATGATATAAAGCCTATAATGCTCCAGCCTGAACAGAAGGTGTCGGAGGAAAGTAAAACTGCATGGAATGGCCAAACAGTACACTGACACCTAGATTATTGATTAGACAGAAATAATGCTGGAAGTGCAGAGGCGTAGTAACCATTAAGGAGGTAAATACTGGTATAAAGTATTTCAGATGAAGCTGACAGTTGGCCTAACGCTCTGAACTCAATGTTTGTGATGTATTGTGATCAGTGTAAAAAGAGAGTATAAGTTAGTTATGAAGTAGAAGGTACATCCTTCTTGTTTACAGGGACCGTGGTCTTGATGGTATTGAGCAGCACCTGGTCAGAGCTTTGCTGAATCCAGAGTCGGACAGCATACTCCTTGGTCCATTTAGCTATCAGTGAGGTGTCTCCAGAGCCGAGGGGAGAGTCGAGCAGAGGAGTCTGTTCCTGCCGCCATCACGCCAGATAAGCTGATGTGGCCAGCTGAGCTCAAAATTATGTCCCCCCAGCTTAAAATGACCTTGTAAAAATAACATTAAGAGGGGAATTAAATTGTGTTAATATCAGGAACTGAGAACATCTCCAATAATAGTTCCCCTAAAGACAAACTATTGAAGTCATGATGACAAATACCAACAGAGCTTGAACAAAACAAAACCAGTATTACCTCATATTACTACTACACAACTGACACACATAGGATACTTTTAATAATATATGTCACTACAATATTCATATTGATAAATTCTGTACATATAACTTGTAAGTAAAATTGATTGTGATTCCTGGTTCCCTTTGTAATTGAATCAGGACACATATTCATTCATAACAGCAATGAATACATATTGTTATTTGAAAAGTTATCAGTGACTCCTTTAAGATATCCTTTAGAGTGTTATATGTATGTGAGTGTCACAGTGTTGTCAAGTGTGGTGGAATAAATTAAATTGTTTATCTGTCTGTTGTTGTTATGACTTACACTTCATCATACACATACCCTAGACATACAACGTAGTCATCACACTATTCCAGAATAATTCTGACTGAGATATATATATATGTGGCAGCAAGTAAGGTTATCTATAATACACTACTCTTATTAGATATAGATACCTTCACAGCTGATCTCAGTCAGTACACTAAGTCCCCTATAAATATTTATAACATCCCACTTCACCACATATATTGGGGTCTCGCTCTTGGGATTTTGAATCTTTCCCTATTAAAAATATTGGGGGTAATTCACTTCAGGGAATATAAGAATTAAAAGGTATCCTTGGGTGGAATTAAATAAGGTTGAGCTCACGGTGCCTGTGTTGTCCATTAGATATATTTAGAGATTAAATTGTTGGTTAGACATTGTAGAAATTTACCTGATAGACAATGGCGGACCTGGCCAAGTTTCGATCTGCTGCTGTACAGACTGCAAAAGAGTTAGGATTAGATGGGCAAGTTATGGTTGCCTATGTCACTACGGAATGTGACAAATTTATTGAACGCGAAGAAAGAAGATTAGAAAAAGAGGCCGAAAGAAAGTTAGAGGCTGAGACTAAGAGGTTGCAAGCTGAGGCTGAGACTAAGAGGTTGCAGATTGAGGCTGACAAAGAGGCTAAAGCATTGGAAGCCGAGGAAAGAAGACAGGCTGCAGAAAGGGAAGAGAAGAAATTAGCTGCAGAAAGGGAAGAGAAGAGATTAGCTGCAGAAAGGGAAGCAGAAAAGGAGGAGAAGAGATTACAAAGGGAACATGAGTTACGACTAAGGGAGTTTGAGTTTCAGGCCATGCTCCTGAAAATGGTGCCAGTCCCTTTGCCTCTGATGCTACGGTTACTCAAGGAGCCTCAACCTCAGCTATGAATTTTCATTTAGATCATTTTGTTGAGAAAGACGATGATATAGAGAGCTACCTAAATAGGTATGAACTATTAGCTACCACGTATGGGTTAGAGAGAGAAAGGTGGAGCTTAAAGTTATCTCAGGGACTTCGTGGGGCAGCTTATGAAGTTTTTGCAAAAATGAGCAGAGGTGATCAGGAAAATTATGACATGCTAAAGCAGGCTCTTTTGTTAAGATATGAAAAGAATGCAGAATTTTATAGGAAAAAATTTAGGAATGCTAAACTACTGTCAGGTGAAACCTATCACCAGTTCTCTGCACGAATAGAGACATACTTGGAGAAATGGACTTCTCTGGGGAAAACCCAAGATCTTAAGGAAATGGTCCTTATAGAGCAATTAAGAGAGTCCATGGCTCCAGACCTGAGAAAGTTTCTCATGGAACAAGGTGCAGAGAGGCTGGGTGAGTTGCTAAATGTTGCTGAAAGGTATCAAGCAGCTCAAGCAGAGGTAACAGGTAATAAAAAGAAACAAGTGGATAACTTTAGGGCACCACAGAACTTTAATAAATTTGATCCTAAGGATCAAAATAAAGGTAAGCACCAATTTGATAGGCCACGGTATGAAAATAAAAATAAATTCCCACAATTCGATGAAAGGAAATATGATGAAAGAAAATCTTTCAACCAAGGAAAAAGGTGGTGTAAGAATTGTCAGATGGACAATCATGACACTGACCGTTGCAGAAGGAAACCTGTGTATATGGCAACCCTTCAGGTCAGGTCGACCTCAAGACAGGAGGAGGATATTATGTTAGATACCACTCCAGAAGAGATGAGGAAGGCACAGGCTGGGGATAAAACACTCAAGCCTTGTTTCAGAAAATTGTCAACTTGTCATACAACTCCAGGCAAGGGAGATTTTTACATGAAAAACAAGTTGATGTATAGGAAGACTGGAGCTAGATCCAAAGGTCACGGACAGCTGGTTCTTCCAAAAAGATATAGGGCAGACTTAATAAGGAGCCTACATGTGAAACCAGATGGGGACCATGAGAAGATAGGTACCATCATTCAAAAGGTGGCTCACAATTATTATTGGCCCAAAGCAAGATGGGACATTGAGAATTTTGTAGAAAGGTGTAGCATAGCACATGAGGGAACACCCACAAGTGGGAACATGGATCAGGACCTGGACACGCCACGGGGCAAAATTAGGCCTGATAATAAAAAGAAATATAGATTTGATAAAGTGGACCAAATGGAATGGGAAGCCCCTTTTCACGGACAAGCTTCACTTAACTGTTTTACAATGGCCACTATGCGGAGAGTGCAAAAAGATGTCTTACCCCAGGATAAGCCGACAATCCCTCAATCGGACTTAAACAAACTGGAGGAAGAGGATGTAGAGAGGAAATCTCTCATCAAGAATTTTAAGTGGGGAGAAAGCCCCAAAAGAAAAATTGGTAGCGGTCGTTTTGTGAATGATAATTCTGGGAGGAAAAATCATCACTATAAAGCTTCGAGTGGAAGAGACCATACCGGTGCATGGACAAATAGGTCCACACAATTAAAGGTCCATATGTAGCTTTGTTAAGAACGTGGACTGATGAAAAGGCAGAGGAAAACATTACATCTTCATACCAATATGTGAATGAGCTGACCACTCGTTTAAAAACTGGCTGGAAACTTGCCAATGAAAATTTGAAACAAGCCAGGAAGAAACATGCTGCCTATTATAACAGGAAGGCGAAAGACAGAAATTTGGCTGTGGGAGAGAAAGTACTGCTTCTTTTGCCCGGGAGTCAGAATAAGTTACAAATTGGATGGCAGGGTCCATATACAGTTTTAGAGAAGGTGTCTAGAACAAATTATAAGATAGATAAGAAGGGGAAAGAAAAAATCTATCATGTGAATCTCCTGAAGAAATATTTGGAAAGAGAACATCAGGAAGAGACACACTTGTTGACCTTGTCCATCGCCATGGAGATGAAAAAGGAACCACTTTCATCATTTGAATATCCATTACACCCCTGTGAGACAGCAGCACAGGTGAAAATCAGTACACATTTAACGAAAACTCAGAAAGAGAGAGTGCAACAGGTTCTAAATAATCATGCAGAGGTGTTAACAGACCGACCAGGGCATACAAACCTATTGGAATATGATATGAAACTGATAGACCCCACACCTGTCTGTATGAAACCATATTCGATTCCGTTTGCTAAGGAGAAAGCTTTGAAGGAAGAGATAGACTATCTGTTGAAGGAAGGAATTATTTCGCACAGTGAATCTTCGTATAGTTCCGGTGTTGTACTCTTAAGGAAGCCCTCTGGAGAACATAGACTCTGTATAGATTACAGGAGACTGAATGCTATTACAGAAGGACAGGTGGATCCATTGCCGGATACAAATCAGCTGTTTGCCAGACTAAATAAAGCTAAATATTTCTCAAAAGTGGATCTGAGTAAAGGATACTATCAGATTCCAGTAAAGCCTGAGGTTAGACCATACCTAGCTTTTAGTACCTCAGAAGGACACTATGAGTTTAATAGATTGCCATTTGGATTGAAGAATGCGCCTAGTGTCTTCTCTAGAATGATGAGAAAATTATTGGATCCTCTGAATAATCCCTGTATAACAAATTTTATGGATGATATCCTTATAGCAACAGAAACATTTGAGGAACACATTGACTCTCTGAACATGCTGTTTAATCGACTTAGGGAGGCAAATTTAACAGCCCGACCAACCAAATGTTGCGTTGGATGTAAAGAATTGGAATTTTTGGGACACACAGTTTATCAGGGAAACATGACCCCTGACCCAAAGAATTTAGAGAAACTACAGAAAGCCCCGAGACCACAAACCAAGAAGGACGTGAGATCCTTTGTCTCATTATGTGGTTTCTACCAGAAGTATATCAAAAACTTTAATTCCATATGTGCACCGTTAACTGAATTGACACGTAAAGGACATCCAGATCGCATTACATGGACACCACAATGTGAAATGACTTACCAAGAATTGAAGGAAAAGCTCACAAGTAAACCCATTTTGAAATTACCTGACTTAAGTCAAGAATTCATAGTAAGGACGGATGCAAGTAATATTGGGTTAGGTGCAACTCTACTACAGAAATCAGATGCATTGGATGGGGAATTAAGCCCAGTGGCATATGCTAGCAGAAAGTTGAATAAAGCTGAAATCAACTACTCAACTAGCGAAAAAGAATGTCTTGCAGTAATATGGGCGATAAAGAAATTCAATATTTATATATATGGGAAGGCATTTAAGTTGCAAACAGACCACAAACCTTTATCGTTTCTAGCACAGGCTAGGCATGAGAACTCCAGGTTACTCCGATGGTCTTTACTTTTGGCTCCATATAATTTTAGCATTGAGTATATATCTGGAAAAACCAATTTGGGAGCGGATTTTTTAAGCCGCCATCCGTGTGATGAGAATCACCGTAAACCCCAGAAAGAATAATAAATTTCTCTATGTGTATATAGAATAAAGGACTGACATATAATGTCTGTTTTAAGAGGGGAGGTGTCGTGGAATATTCTAATCCACATATATAAATTATTAGGTAAATATGAAGCCTAACAAATAAAATTAATAAAGAAAAGAGCAATGGTAAAATAACAGTGCTGTCACAAAGAAGGTACTCGAAATCCCCCTTGTTTTCTGCTTCGTCTGCAAATTGTAACGCTTTCACGTTGATAGTAAAAGCTTACTGTATTATACCCGCTTTCTTCAATGAAACGTGTGCTGTATTTCTTGGAAAAACATTGAGAGGCAGACTGCGTAATGACCTAAATTAATCCTAACATTAATTATACTGCGTTACCAAAACGAACGAACAGATGGACTCAAATAGAAAGAGAGAGGGGCGAATAAAATCAGGAACGCATGCAAAATTAAACACGCGTCTCGCTATTAATGCCACCCCCAACAAGCGTAACGCGATACACAATTACTACTATCACGCGTGTTAGGCTACATGCACTAACTTTTTCGGACGAACAGTGATAAAATACATTACCCATCCCAGAGTTAGGTTTTAAAATCCTGAAAAACGCTTATAAGGAAAGATAACAATAGATGGGTTTACGTTTGAAAACATTACAGTACCCAGACAGCACATCTTCGAAACAGGAGGTAGAAGGAATTGCATATTTTGAACGCAGCCACGTAGCTCTTTTAAATTTGGATATTTGGGTTCCTTAGGGCTTGCTGACAAAGAATATGTAAAACGTTACGCAAATAGTCCAGGAATTAATAAATTATAACCAAAATAAAATAGTGGGGATGCCTGACAACATGAAATCATTTCTGCTCATAAATTTTTTTATAACGTGTTTGAAAAAACCTTACGTTACAGAAATAGCCTACCATGTAAACTCCAAATTGATTGGAGCGCAACAAATGAAAGACTAACCACGATTGGTCGGGCTATAAATACTATCTATCGTTGTTAGGGGAGACGTGGGAAAGGTAACATTTTTTCAAACATTTGTCGAAACGTGGCTCCATTGGCTAGACTCGCTGATATACTCACTTAGGAGCGTTAGTTCGAGACCACTAGTGCAAATAAGCTTGATAAAGCAACAGTGCGTTGAAGCCAGCTCATATTTGTGTTAAATAAAAGCCTGGAACATAAGCAGATGGGAATTTGTGCCAGTATTTTGTGCCAGAATTCATTGCTAATCAACGTATCTGTGTTTGTTTCCATGAATTGTGGTAAGCTTGAAACATTCAGTATCTTTTAATGAAAATTGAATGTGAATTGTTAATTTATGCCTGTATATATGTGTAGTTCAGTAGCAAACATGATATAAAGCCTATAATGCTCCAGCCTGAACAGAAGGTGTCGGAGGAAAGTAAAACTGCATGGAATGGCCAAACAGTACACTGACACCTAGATTATTGATTAGACAGAAATAATGCTGGAAGTGCAGAGGCGTAGTAACCATTAAGGAGGTTTTTTTTTTTTTTTTTTTTTTTTCGTACGCCCGCTAATACTCGAGGCGAAATCTCAGGTTATTATTTATGTCTAACCTGACATTGATTTTTACGTGAGTATCCCTTTATTTCTTGTACAGAGACAAGTGTCCCTCGCCATTCAGGCAAATACTCTCCGATTTCGGAGGTACCCATTGCAGCTGGGTCGGCTCAGGAGCCGCCAGTCCCTGGTCGACGACACTCCTTCAAATGTTCTCGCCAGGTCTCGAGTTAATCCAGTCCAAATCCCGGTCGACGAAAAATCATTAAGGAGGTAAATACTGGTATAAAGTATTTCAGATGAAGCTGACAGTTGGCCTAACGCTCTGAACTCAATGTTTGTGATGTATTGTGATCAGTGTAAAAAGAGAGTATAAGTTAGTTATGAAGTAGAAGGTACATCCTTCTTGTTTACAGGGACCGTGGTCTTGATGGTATTGAGCAGCACCTGGTCAGAGCTTTGCTGAATCCAGAGTCGGACAGCATACTCCTTGGTCCATTTAGCTATCAGTGAGGTGTCTCCAGAGCCGAGGGGAGAGTCGAGCAGAGGAGTCTGTTCCTGCCGCCATCACGCCAGATAAGCTGATGTGGCCAGCTGAGCTCAAAATTATGTACCCCAGCTTAAAATGACCTTGTAAAAATAACATTAAGAGGGGAATTAAATTGTGTTAATATCAGGAACTGAGAACATCTCCCATAATAGTTCCCCTAAAGACAAACTATTGAAGTCATGATGACAAATACCAACAGAGCTTGAACAAAACAAAACCAGTATTACCTCATATTACTACTACACAACTGACACACATAGGATACTTTTAATAATATATGTCATTACAATATTCATATTGCTAAAATTCTGTACATATAACTTGTAAGTAAAATTGATTGTGATTCCTGGTTCCCTTTGTAATTGAATCAGGACACATATTCATTCATAACAGCAATGAATACATATTGTTATTTGAAAAGTTATCAGTGACTCCTTTAAGTTATCCTTTAGAGTGTTATATGTATGTGAGTGTCACAGTGTTGTCAAGTGTGGTGGAATAAATTAAATTGTTTATCCGTCTGTTGTTGTTATGACTTACACTTCATCATACACATACCCTAGACATACAACGTAGTCATCACACTATTCCAGAATAATTCTGACTGAGATATATATATATGTGGCAGCAAGTAAGGTTATCTATAATACACTACACTTATTAGATATAGATACCTTCACAGCTGATCTCAGTCAGTACACTAAGTCCCCTATAAATATTTATAACATCCCACTTCACCACATACACGAAATGATGAGTATATGGTGATCAGGGTCCCGCAGGAACACCCCCCCTCCCCCAGGTAGGATCAATGGTTCCGTATTCGCGGATTTTTCAAGGACCCCCCCCCCCCCCCCCCCCCCCAAAGCGAGGAATTACTGTATATATTTTAGTAGATCATCAAGTATGTGACCACTGTTGTAGTTTATAACCGCATATTGTAACACTAACTGCTACTACAGAAGCCATTGCTTCAAGAGCACGTGCCTTTATGTATGCTTCTTCAGGAGAACTATCTGCAGTGGTGGTTCCCATAAGCAGCTAAAAAGGGGTATGATGCTGGTGATGATGCATCTGTCTTTGCAATAAGTCAGTGGGTCCCAAAATACAAAATAAAATATATTACTGAATAACATGTGAAAACTTCTGGAAAATTCTACAGGTCTCTATACATACATTCCCCTTACTGTATCACACGCAACAAAATAAATTTAACAAAATGAGCATATTTATTTTTAGCATGTGAATTCTTTTTACATGTCTCTAAATTCTCCATTGTCTTTGAATCTTCCCGCCATGCCTGCCACCCTCTCGCGCCGCGCCTCACCGTTTTGGAACCACCGCATGATTACCGTAAAATCTCGCGTATAATACGCACACTTTTTACCCATTTTTGCCCGCTAAAACTCGGGTGCGTATTATACGCGAGTACTAAAAAATACGTCATTTTCGATATCGAAAGTAACCTACATTGGAAAGTCTGTCAAGTTTTTGTCACAATTTGACAGTGAAAATGACGTGAAATTGAATGTGCCATGTGTTTTCTTATGTGTCAGACATTGTTGCAAAAGGCATTTCGCACTCTTGGTCTTTAATCTGTTTTGATAGTAAGCTTGGTTGTGAAGTTTGTCATTTTTATTATTTTGAGCCCTAACAATAAATTCGGGAAGATGTTATACTGCAGCAGAAAAGCTCTTAGTGGTAAAATATGCAGAATCTAACGGCAATCGGGCAGCAAGTCGACATTTTTCCATTAACGAGTGCAACATTCGATTATGGCGAAAAAAAAACAAAGAGGCGCTGCAAGTGTTGCCTAGTAAGAAAACGGCGAATCTTCCAGACCTAGAAAAAATATTATTGGTGTGGGTAGTGGATAGAAGGCAACAAGGCATCGGTGTTTTATGCACTGAAATCCGACTTAAAGCTCTGGAACTTAAAAATCTCGTACAGGCACAACAGCATTTAAATCGTCATATGGATGGGCAGTTCGTTTTATGAAGCGACGTGGTCTTTCAGTTCGTCGAAGAACTACTATCGCGCAGCATCTTCCAGACGACCACGAAAAAAAAGCTTCTGGAGTTCCAAAAGTTCGTAATCAAATTGAGAAAAGAACATATCTATGACCTTGCACAGATTGGAAACGCCGATCAAACGCCTCTGGCTTTCAATATGCCATACGACAGGACCGTAGACACGAAAGGCATAAAAACTGTGTCTATATGTACAACTGGACACGAGAAGTCTCACTTCTCCGTTATGTTAGCGTGTACTGCAGATGGAGGAAAGTTGCCGCCTTTCATAATTTTTAAGAGAAAGACTCTACCAAAAGGAGTACAATTTCCGAAAGGTGTACACATCCGTGTTCATGCTAATGGATGGATGGATGAAACACTAACGGTTGACTGGTTAAAATGTGTTTGGGCAACATGTTGATGCTCGACTCGTTTCGGTGTCATCGGATGCCTTCTATCCAGAAGGAAATGAAGAAAATCAAATCTGATCTGGTTATAATTCCAGGCGGCATGACCCGTCTGTTGCAGCCTTTAGACGTCGCTGTTAATAAGCCGATGAAAGATGCTATTCGACGGTAATCACACATATACTGCTGGTGGCCGTATGCGTCAACCGACTCTCACAGATGTCGCAAAGTGGGTACTTGCTACTTGGAAGGAATTAGATAAGACTATAATTCAACAAGGCTTCCTCAAATGTTGTATTTCGAATAAACTTGACGGCAGCGAGGACGACGTTTTGTGGGAGAAAGAACAGGTTCCATCGGATGAAGATGATGGCGATATGTATTATGATGGCACCAATAATGGCATTGACTTGACAACACTAGATGAGCTTCTTTCTAGTGAGAGTGATGATGAGGGAGTCCAAAGTACCTAAAATTTAGGTGTTGCGTACCTATTTTTGTTTGTTATTATACTTTTAGTTTTTTAACAAATGTTTCATAAAATAAAATCTTGAAAAATTATGATGCGTATTATACACGAATTTCCGTTTTACCAGAAAATTTTGGGCTAAATCAAGCATGCGTATTATACGCGAGATTTTACGGTAAGTGGTGCGCGTGCATTGCCCGTGTATTTAGTGGTAGGAAAGAAACAACAGCTGAAAGGCACCACTGTAGGTCATCCATCGTGTCGCTGAAGTAAACCCATGTAACGGTTTGATAAAAATGATCAACAGCGTGACCATACACTTACACAATAATTTATTTCACCGACATAGTACTAAGGGAAGAACTATAGTTATCTGGCTACTTATAGCTGGCTTATCGTCCACCCAAAGTCAACAGGAGCTTCAGAGCTTGATGAATTGCTTCACCCAAGCATGCAAGGACTTTGGCCTCACAAAGTCTAAAGAAAATAAATGTGCTGAGTCAGGATGTGGATGTTGCATCAGTTATTACTATCGATAACTATGAATTGGCAGTGGGCACCACTTCACATACCTGGGGTCTACCATCAACAACAAACTCTCTCTGGACACAGAAATTGACAGCCGCATTGGCAAAGCTGCAGCCACCTTTGCCCGCCTCACAACGCGTGTTTTGGGAAACTCAAAACTCACAACGAAGAACAAAGCTGCGGTATATAACGCCTGCGCCACCAGCACATTCTATATGGCAGCCAGACATGGACAAACTATGCTAAGCAAGAAAGAAGGCTCAATACCTTCCATTTACGGTGTCTAAGCCACATCCTCTGTGACAAATGTCGAGGTGTTGTCACGTGCTGGTATTCAAAGCATGTTTACACTGCTTAGACAGCGCAGACTACGCTGGCTTGGCCATGTCCGACCCATGGAAGATGGTCGTATCCCTAAAGATATCTTCTACGGACAACTGGCAGATGGCAAAGGAACTATTGGACGACTGCAGTCGAGGTTCAAATGTATGTGCAGGAGAGACATGAGGGAACTGGATATAAATCCAGCAACCTGGTAGGATGAAGCTGCCGATCGCACCAAGTAGCGGTGCTATGGTGTCACCTCAGATTGGGCGAAAAGAAGCTCTCATGGCAAGCAAAATAGAGAAGCAAACGTCCGATCAGGAAAAAAGCAGATGTGGGCTGTCACCTCAGGGGCGCATTCCCATATTCAGTTATGACTGAAGGGGCTATTATTATAGGGCTGGCCAATGACTTGACCGCAATGGTAAGTGCACTGGCTTCCTGGCTCGGCGGTCCATGGTTCGATCCCCAGTTGAGGTGGGATTTTTTAGACTGCAAACGGCTCTGGGGTCGACCCATCCTCATGAATTGGGTACCAGAGCAACTCTGGGAAGGTTAAGGCGGTCGGCGTGATGTTGACCACATCACCTCTAGTGTGTCGATTGTCAAGAAAATATGAGCCTAACATCATATTCCCAATATGCCTCAATGTGCATGTAACGGGATCCTTTACCGTTACTTTCTATATGACTTAAAACACCAGCACAGCGGGTACAGGGTCTGTCTGATCGAGCAGACTTGGTTGCATCAAGAAAATAATTAGCTGCAGGAATCACGAAACACTGTCGTACCGAATGTGTTGGGCGGGCAGAAAGATAAGTTATGTTAATTCTAAGGCTTCAAAAACGGGGGGAGGAGGGAGAGAAGAGAAGCAAGAGATGTTACGGTGATGTGTACTTTTTAATTGCCTTCATTTTCAAAATGAGTGTGGTACACGTCCTGCATGTGCTATTCAGCTTAGATCTAACTACGGCGTCGGTATGGAAGAAGTGATATCTGTCAGAACGGTGGAAATGTTGGGTATGAGTATGCTTGTGAATGTATGATGTACGTATGATATGATATATGATATGAAAGAAGTCTGTGCCATCAGATCGATACTCCACTGGACCAATGATATCTGATTACAGTCCTCATTCTCTCCCCCTTTTTTCCGCGTGCGTAAATGGACATACTGGGAATAAAAGAAGCGGCCGTAAAATGTGGCCGTTCGAGTCTCGTATCAAATTAGTGTTGGATTATAACTGTGATGCATAAAGACGCACTGCATCTCACAAAAGGGGCCATTAACATGGGCTAGACAGATTAATGGCAACATAATAACTATCCAAATTACATACAAGCATATACTTAACAGCGCAGTGGTCTATGGTTCGATCCCCAGATGAGGTGGGATTTTTTTAGGCCACAAACGGCTCCTTGGTCGACCCAGCCCCAAATGGGTACCAGAGCAACTCTGGGAAGGTTAAGGCGGCCGGCGTGATGCTGACCACATCACCCCTAGTGTGCCGACGGTCAAGATAATATGGGTCTTAACACCATATTCCCAATATGCCTCAATGGGCGTGTAACGGGTTCCTTTACCTCTTTTTTTTAATACATAACACATACATATATAACACCACACACACATACTGAAATATGTTTAAAGTAAGAGAAAATAGTGTACGTGCATTAGAATAATGAAAAGAACCATTGTTGAGCAATTCTTTTGGCTATCGGTGTACAGTCTAGATGTTTTTGAAGCATCTGCTCTTTGTGGGACGTTCATAAATTAAATCATCCACTGAAACAATTTCAATACGTAATGTACTCCAATACAGATCAGTCATGTGAATCAAAATTACCAGCGGAAGAAGAAATAAGAAGAAAACGCTGGCGATAGCCTGGGCACACATCGAGAAAACCTGCTGATAGCATTACCACGCAGTCCTTGTTCTGAGGCATTTTTTTTTAAATAGTATCCACAGGATAAAAGAAAATAGAGGCAGGCTAAAGAACGCGCAGACAGAAATGAAAATAATGAAGAAGACGTGGAAAGACACTGAGCTGATGGACCAGCGACAAGAAGACTTGGCGTGCGTGTTAAAGGTCTGTGCTCTTTGGCGAGATAAAGGGTAATGATTGATTGATGGAATGTGAACACATCTTTTTCTGGGTTTTTTATCCTTTCAGAACTGCTTACCTTACGGTGGGGATAGTAGTACATTTTTTTCCTAAATCTGTCCCTTGATGAGATATTTCTATTCCAACTTTTATTAGAAACAAGCAAGCCAGTATGAAGGCCTGCTCACATACTCAGCTACTGTTTATGTTTGTAGCTCCGCTGGTGCTGTGGTTATGAGTTTGGTGTAGGTATTGTATTGTTATATATACTACCTTTAGTGCATGTAGCTCTCTACGGGTCGATCTAACCTCGACATCCAGTTAGTATCCTGTTTGTGTTGTCTTGTTCCAGACTGCGTATTAATATCAATTTTGCCCATCATTCTTCAAGTAATCCGCCATTATTCTGCCAACTGCACAATTACGTTCACACTGTGAATACTTATTTAACTATAAGGGTGGGTGTGTGCGTGTATATTAATTATGTGGAAGTGCAGTGGTGGTGTCCAGATGCGCTCTTTTTACACTGAGTAGTACAGACTGTGCAGACAAAGGGCTTCGTTCAGAGGGAGGGCTGGGGGAGTGTACAGAATGCGCTCGTGAAATGCATACAGAGTTACAGACGGTGGGGTGAGATACCCATGTCAGACAGGTTTCTCGAATACTTCAAACAGAACCGGCAATTATGACTGTACTGTCTAAAAATTGTTTGACAAATGTACACTTTCGATTTTGAGCATTCAGACGTATCTTAACAAATTAAATGAGTCAATTGGGACCTCAAGACGCAGCAATAGAGACCGCAGTCAGCGACTCATAGCTTGACTGCCTGCGTCAGGACCAGCGAACCAGAGCTGGTCAAGACCGTGCTCCACCTCCACGTGGTGGTCCTGGAAACAGCCTGCAGCAATGCAGTCTGGCTGAGCGAGCACGGATCGCAATGGGAAGGCAAACCCGGTCCTAAAAAATGCCGCGCAGAAGTCGGATGTGTCGACCGAAAGGTGCAGATATCACAGCTACGTTGTAAACAGACACAACGCAACCACCGTCCTTTTCAGGGCGAACGAAGAAGAAGAAATGAGTCAATTCAGCATGCTGCAAACATCTTAATAATGAGTCGATTATGGAAACATCAAATAATCTTGTTATAACTCTTCAGGAATGAATAATTCAAATACAGCTTACAAGTAGAATGCCACAGGTTATAGCCGCTTTATACTTATCTGAAGCTGGCACTAACTCCACTTGAATAGACCTATATGTGGTTTTACACAAGAATATTAAGAGTTCCAAGAACAGCTATCAAAAATAAATACAGTCAGCTGAATGTCGTCAACGTACAAAAGAAGTTTAAGATAACACATGAGACGAGGACAATCTGTTTCTAATAGTACTTACTTACTTACTTAGTCGTTCCCCTTCTACCGTGAGGTGTAGAGGTAGTTTCTAATAGTAATGTTCTGAAAAAGAGAAAACTCAATGCATTCTGGCAATGAGAAATCTGAGGGGGTAAAAACAAATATATAAAGCGGAGAAAATACTGGTCAGTTAAAAGAACGGGTGGGGGGGGGGGGGGGGGGGGAGAGGGGGGGGGTGGGGGGGGGAGAGAGAGGAGGAAAAGATGTAATCAACCCTGAGAGAACAGATAAACTGCACTAAAGAACAGAACATGTAGGCAGCCATGATCCCTTGTCACGTAAAGAACATTACTTTAAAACAGGACTTCTGCTTCATGCATGTTGTGAGAGGCCACTGGTGTGAATTTAAACATGAAGCTGACAACCTCAACGTGTAAAACAAATTGCTACAGAGACCACCACCGCAAAAGCACATGAATGCTTATGTGCAGGCATCCTGCAAGAAGACTACACGCAGTGGCGTTCCACGCTCTAAAAGAAACGAAAAGGAAAGTGAATGAATAAATGGGACCGAAAGACGCAGCAACAGAGACCGCAGTCAGCGACTCATAGCTTGACTGCTTGCGTCAGGACCAGCGAACCAGAGCTGGTCAAGACCGTGCTCCACCTCCACGTGGTGGTCCTGGAAACAGTCTGCAGCAGTGCAGTCTGGCTGAGCGAGCACGGATCGAAGAGGGAAGGCAAACCCGGTCCCAAAAAATGCCTTTAAAAAGTCGGATGTGTCGACCGAAAGGTGCAGATATCACAGCTTAGGCGTAAACAGACACAACGCAACCACCGTCCTTTTCAGGACGAACGAGGAAGAAGAATGAATAAATGAATTTCAACCAAAAATAACATTGAAAATAGTAACGTTAATTTTCCTAGACGGTTATCTTACCTGCCGTTGCCACATGAACACAGTTGAGTGACATGTACTCTCAGACGCTCCAGATGCCTTCACTTTGTCATTCCATTCTTCCATAACTGAGTCAATCGAAACTAATCTGCTTATATCAAGGTGCCCTACTTTTTGTACAGCCGGTCTCCTGGCAGAACCACTGTCAAGTCAATCATTCGCTTCCGCTTGCGTGATCATCCTATTAAGTCTATTTTTTTCCCAATTACTTTCGCCTGATTCGGTTACAGCATTTACCTAGTTATCACTGTAGAGTCCATCAAAGACCAAGAGAGGTCAACACTGTTTGCTTACGGCTGTCTTATTGACTGGCGCCCACGGTGTTCCGCGTAGCACAACAACCTTGAAGTTGCATAACATCTGGAAAAACGCTACACCCGCTCGGTATACTAACTCTCCACTACAAACCTGACTAGCCGATTAGGCCTGAAACAATGTCACATATACTCATATCTAATGATTCTTGGAACGGAAAGAAAGTGAGGAAGCGGTGATGATGTCAGCCGCAGACGCGATACCTCTCTCACAGACTGAAACTGCAGGAAATACAAGTCTTGTATACGCTCTTATTAAGCGGCAAACGAAGGCGAGGCTGTGGACAGGAAGGAGAGGACTTAACGGTTCACAACGGGCGTGGAAGCAAGCTGATAGAAGGCTGAAAAAGGTGGTTGGGGGAGGGGGGGGGCGCCGCCTTTCATTACCTGGGCGTGATGGCCCGTCTACCTGCTCGGTACCATCTTGTTGATAGGCAGGTTGCCATGCGACAGCCAATCAAACTATGCCATGTTTGCCCGTGCTCATCATTTCTGTCACAACGCGCACGAGCGGCTCTCACGCGGCTTGTGTGTTCTAGCCCCTTCCCTTTCTCTATTAAAAGAGACCACAAGGGTGGGTGAACGAAGCCGCGGTTGCTGTATCATGAGGAGGGAGAAGCAGACAAGGGATGGGGGAGAAGAAGAGTAGACGTGGGAGAAGAGGAGTAGATGAGGGATGGTCGACAAAACAAAAAAATCATAAGGTAAACTCGACTCACTGTTCACAAAAAAGCAAACCAGGTACAAAGAGCATTCTTGATGTGCCCTTCTCCCATTCAAATACCAATATACCACGTGACACCACTATTAAGCCGCCCTATTTCATCAGCACAATCAGTACCCGTCAATTTCTTTTGGGGCACAGGTCATCAATCGGTTGCTGTTCGATGCCACTCGTTCTAGTTCACTTCCATTTTCCCCAATATTTTTGGCCCAGCCCCAATTTCTGTTTGAAGTTTCATAATTCGATCTCTTCAACATATTCATATCGTAAAGAAAACAGCGCTTAACAAAAAAGAAGAAAATGTACTTCACTAACAGGTGCCACTTTCTATGACAATCATATGTGCAACTTTAAAAGTCAACTTCATGACTGCATCGACAGTTTAGTTGACAAGATGTCTGTGTTGGAAAAATGTGCGCACGTGGCAATGGGTAGGGGAACTTCAAGCCAGGTGATAATACTGGTCACATGCCACTTTCTATATGTTGCTGATATTCCGAGAGTCCAGAACACTAACAACGCATACAGAAAGTAATCATGCTCATCCAACTCAGGCAAAGATACAGCTTCCTTTCTGCGTACTACCAGCCTTTGTTTGGACGAGCCTTAGTATGGTGCACAAGACAAAGAAAATTGGACAGAAATAAAGACTTACTGTGATGACCTAATGCTACGCGTGCACATGATTTAATCTTAGTCCAGATGTTGGCTGACTGTTCACATCTACGCAGGAGACACTGAACACACAGACAATGAAGGAAACCGTAAGGAGTGGAAAGACGAGTTCGTCTGCAAACATGGAAGACACACCACTAAAGGGAACTTCCTGAAATGGATCCAGAAGTTGTCACAGGCATTCGATTACAACGATACGGAACCAGAGATAACGAGAACAGAGAGGGAGAAACGTGGGATCAGAGATCGATCGATCGAAAAGAATAGTATCGGAGATTGTTTTAAAAAGATACACATGGGAGAAATTTCCTGAGATGGATTGGGGCGGTGGGGAGGGGGGTAGGGATGGGCGAGAAGAGAGAGAGAATCAATGACAGATAAGATTGACCATAGAACCGGCAAGGCAGACAACAGGAAGGGATCGAAGTTAGATCCAGGATATCACAATAATCTTTAAGTGTCGTGCCGACTGGCACCGGCGAGTACGTCACTCTATTACAAACGGTCCCTGGTGTCTTGAATCAGCTGTTTCTTCAATCTCCTCATATGCTTTGCGGTCAGTCTACCGAGGTATATTTCATCCAGTCTTACTCTTCTTTCTAGAATATACGGAGACACTGATGTCATGGCCCATACAATGCGTGGACTACTAAAGTAAAAGCAGTCTAATAGCGCGTGTTGCCGTTGGGGAATGAAGTGTTAGACTTCACCTTAATAAGTCCAGTTTTATGAGGTGAGGTGACCAGCCCCCTCCTCGCTGCCCTTACGTTACTTTAAGCTGAAGAGCAGAGTAATGTTCCCATTTACAGTTGGGCAGACTGGAGCCAGACGACACCAAGTTTCAATCCGGGAACCCTGTCGCGAGAGGAAAGCGCCACCAATCGGACGCTCAGTGCAAGGACTATACTAGTTCAATCTGACAGCCAACTAGAGTAACGGTAAACATTAAATACAAGGTAAATATAACACATACACTTATTATACAAAGCACTACAGTATGACCCGATGTTCATTTATACACTGACTGTTTTCATATTTCACCCTCCAGTGCAGGAACATAGTAAAGACACCAGCGCAACAACTGACTACGTGTATTAAGAATGGGGATTTTTATTTTCAAATGTAGAGCAGCCTGAGGCAAACGTACAAACCAAAGACACAAAGCACGCCTTGCTGCTTTGTTTCCATCCCCTGCCCCCCCGTACTTCTTTGTTCTATCCGCTAAAGCATTATTATCTGTTTGGGCATGCACTCCTAAACGTTTCGTTGCCCGGCGACTCACTGTTTTCAGCGAGTAGCCAGGCAATTGCATTGTCGACGTAATTGTAGTTTGCATGTGCACGCGCCCACATACACTGACAAAAATATAAAATTATTGTTGAACAACTTAAACGGATAAGCACAAAGACAGATAAATACAAAACACTCAAATTAACTTACCGTCCTCCATGTCAGACATGACTATAAATTATCTGCTGATGTTTCAAGGGATCTTTAAAATCTGGGGAAGACAGAGAAAGGGGGGAGGGGGGAAAGAGTCGTATAAATGCAATAATCAGCAAGGCAAAATATACATTTTAACAAGACGTCAGCTAGGTAATTTGATGTTTCTACATTTCCAAGTTTTCTTTTTGTTTATTTTCTACTGGGCTGCTGCGTCTGTAGAAAATTGTTGGCTATCGACCTCGTAGATGGTGAGAACAATCTGAGGAGGTATATTTTCTATATAAAAAAAAATGTACATAAAAGCTAATAACGAATTGAAAATATATTTGGAAAATTCACGTCGCACTGTCTTCTTTACCTTGTCCCTTATTGTGCCTTATGAAGCATGACGCCACCATTGCGGTATGTCACCTTATAAGAAGCCTGCATAATTCGTGTGCTCTTGCAGCGATGTTTACTGTGGCCATTTGTTTTACATGATAAGATTGCCAGCCGCATGAGCAATTAGTCAGTGTTGCTCGGTACAATAAAATAATCATATAGCCTCGGAAAACACATCTCTGGGAAATATGGGCGTCATCTAATCTAACTTGTATCAGTCGTCTCATGACGTTTTGAAGTCAACTGCCCAAACACGAGAATCTGATTAACGTAACTAAGCATGCTGTTGTATATGATTCACTCCCTTGCAAGAAAACGCGGACAATTTATAACACAAAAAACAAACTAACGATCGAAGACTGAAACAGATTTAAGAAAATGTTTTACGGATACAACTGTATACCACCAAAGCCGTGTTGACACACGCTGTTAAGAAAATACTCCAATATAAAACAGAAGTGGTAAACTGCACATTACAGACACTGTATCAGAAACGGATTAGGTAAATTCTTGTTGGAAGGTAAGCTCCAGGGCAGGACTACTACAGCAAAACAGTTACATTATGATGATGACCTTTTCAACATTTTCAGCTGTTTATGCCACGTTTTACAGAATGTCAAGAAAACTGGACAACCTCGATAAGACCCCTCCCTGCTCAGTTTCCTCTAACATTTTATGTTTTACATAAGTGCACGTTTCTTTATAGATCGACAGTAAAGACATACAAATAAATACCGCAAAAGAAATGTCGCAAACTGCAGCAAAATGTGTGTCAGCGTTATAAAACAAACATATTATTAGCATAAAAGAAAGACAACTGAGCACTAAATCGCATGTCAAATGACAATTATACAGCGTTTACGCTGCGGTGTCTGTCAGTGACAGGTAAATAGGTATTCTCACGTCCACTTCAGTCATGAGTAAAAGCATTTTACCGGCACAAATGTTAGGTCATGCTGCCAGTTTAGCAACAATATTTCCGAGATATGGTATGCTGCACACCCAACAGCTTTTCCGATTTATGGTATGCTGCACATCCTACTCGCCGTATAAGATTTCCCGACATTCATAATTTCGCACGGGCTGAAGCGCAGTTGGTGGACAGGTCGCCTTCCTTTTGTCACTGATGATGAGTTATAATTCACGGTGAGTGAAAGAGTAGAGGAGGTCACGGGCGTCGCGGTGTGAGAACGACAGACAGAGCAACACAAAAGATCAAGACGTCAATTCATTTTTTTTCCTTTCCCCATCCATAAAATATTAATACCAAGAATGAGGTGGGTGAGCAAGGCGTCAATACGCAGATCGAAGGGGCGCGTGCTTGGGTCCCAGATGAAACAAAAGCCCCGGCTCTGCCGTAATGAGCACGTGAAGTACTGCAAACACCGACCGCATTTAATTTTAATGGAGCCCGAACATCCAGCTATCGATAACCGATGGCCCGACTCCACTCCCAGTATTGACAATCACATTTCCATGGGTTATCGTTAAAATAGACCGGCAATGAGTCAATGCGTTCCGCTTTCCCGAGGCGATGAGAGTGAAATAAAGCACAGGGCACTCTATGGTCAACAAGCATGACCGAGGTCGTGAATAAGCATGACCGAGGTCGTGAATAAGCATGACTAACGAGTATCCAGCACAAGTGTATGGTTAGCAATACTGTACTGCAATAATATATATGCTCGTTTTTTACCTGAAAATACAGAATACAAAACACAATTGCCTTTGTGTTATTATATTAGATGAACTTCAGGCTTCAAACATATAATAACAATAAATTGATGGTTACGCTAACAGATATTAAAGGTATAAATATTTATGGGATTGAGCCCGTCTTTTAATAAATACGTATAAGCCGCGGTCTCACTCCGACAAGTGTGTCCCTTTATCTCCACAATTCTGTGGTCCACCTTGTCTAAATCCTCGAAATCCCTTTACGGCAAATATTAAGAGATGGAGATTAATTTAACCAGGGTTTCTTAACAAGTGATCCACGTACTCCATGAATAGATTCTAGAGGGCAAGCGTAAGTAGTATAAAAATTTAAGATGTAGTTTTTTTTTTATACCACTGTTATGTACATTTTCCAAGTAGGGGTCCACAGCCTTCACGGGACAATCATGTGGGTCCCAACCTACCAAATTGCATAATGAAATGTTAAGAAACCCTGCATTAAACGATATTCCTCAATCCTCGTGTGTATTGCGGTTAGTGGGAGATGAACAGAAAGGGGAGTTATTTTAGTGAATAGATTAATTCAACAGTGCGCAGCTGCAACTGCGTCTGATTCGAGCTTTTTCAAAGTGGTAGTGTGGGTCGGTGAAGAACTATTAGAATCAATCACTCGCCGAGAAGCAAGTTTCCCTCCCTCCGTTCAGATCATCCCCAGATATACATATTTATCAATCAATCACATATCTCTCAAATTAAAATCCACGGGGAAATCTGTTTAACAACCCCAGGGAAATCTATTTGATGATGTAATTCCACCAACAAGCGCCGACATTTAAATGTACAAAAATTACAATCCGCTCACACAATTGTAGCAATGACAGGAATTATACCTGGATAAATACACCTGCTCCACTTGGCTTAACAAAGAGGAAACACCGCCAGAAACGGCTTTAAAAAAATTAAACAAAGAAGTTGGAACCACAAATCAGAACAAAACAATATCCTTGGTGACCAGGTGGAAATTTCCAGACAATGTAATAACTAGGAAATTTATTTAAAAGTAGCGGACTGAATATGGAAAGTCAAAAAGTAGTGAGGAGAGAGACAGGACCAAGTATAGTTTTATGATAAACAAAAAAGTGGCAAAATATTCGTACTTTCAATACACTTCTGCAGACACAGACCATAAATATGTTCTATTTGAAAACTGCTTTCGCATTTGCGATAGATACAAATGCGAAGTAACCAACCTCTCTGAATGTGGACCCATCTTCAAGTCCTCTGCAATATTAAGTCATACTTGCCGCTCAGCATAACAAATTCAACCATGTTTTTTGCTCTTTCTATTTCTTGTTCCTTTGTTTGTAGCTGTGGCTGACGAAAGGTGAAACCCGAAACGTCCTGCGTTTCCAGTTAATTTGTAAAATTTTGTAATATATATATATATATACGAGGTGTGTTCAAATGAAACCCGTCCCAGTGGCTTTATAAGAAATATATGTAAGGTACATCAGCAGGAGTGGTAGAATTAAATACAGCTATTGTTATGAAGCAAGTACTCACTGGGGTTCTTTAGAAATAGTCACCATAGGCATTTAGACACGCATCCCACTGCTTGGGTAGACGGCGGATGCCGTCCGAGAAAAATGACTGGTTGCTTATTGAACCATTTGGTCACCGAGGCCCTGACATCTGCATCGGAGTCGAATCGTTGTCCCTTTAGAGATATTTAAGGGTCCGAACAAATGAAAGTCACATGGTGACAGATTGGGGCTGTAGGCTGGTGTGGCAGAACTTCCCACCTTTTCCTTGCTAACGCTTCCTGCACAATGTTCGCAACACGTGGACGAGCATTGTCGTGCAACAGAATCACACCACGCGAAAGCATGCCGGGTCGTTTATTCTTGATGGCTGTATGCAGGTTGTCTAGTGTGTCTTTGTAACGGATGGCATTGATGTTCCGGCGGAAATCTGTGACTTTAATTTTTTGGGTTTAGGTGATCCGGGATGTTTCCATTGCATGCTCGCTGTTTTTGCTGCACGGCGCAAAGTGGTGGCACCACGACTCATCGCCTGCCACTATGCGCAACAGAAATGCATCACCCTCCTCTTCGTACCGCAGCAGGTGGTTCAAACTCCACCCCATGCGTTCTTCCTTATGGTGATCGGTCAGCATCCTTGGACGGATTCCGTATCACACCGGCCATTATTTTAACGGTCTGCAGCACAACCAATGAATACTAGGAGAATGAACACTTACACACTTGTACATTCGTATGCGCTTATTACGTCAGATGTGACGTCATCATGCTCCTCCTACAAATGTTCACTTGGCGAAGCACGGTCGGGTTTCATTTGAACACGCCTCGTATATATATATATTTTTTTTTCTTAACCAGCGGCACTTGAGCTTTCAGCCCTTCGGCCCAATGACATGTCATTGCGAGGCTGGGGAACCTGAGGACTTTCCTTCCAACCCGGTCAGGAGCTTTGTTCCTTCCCATCCACAGAGGGTTTATCACAGGAGCCGTTCAGGTTATTCAGTCAAATTTCCGGCCGTAAACATTTCTTCAAACGCTGACGCCCGGGTTTGAACCATGAACACCTGGTCGCCAGTACAACGCCGTAGCCATTACACCAGCGCGGCTCCCATATATATATATATATATATATATATATATATATATATATATATATATATATATATATATATATATATATATACACACACACTAGCAATAACCCGTCAATAATGCCGGAAGTAAATCAAAATCTGTAATACATTTAAAAAATATTTTTTAATTCAATATAAAAGTTATTTGATGACAACATTTTTTGTGACAGTGCATGGATTTGTTTCACAGAATGTTCCCTGATAAAAAGTGTTTTTAAACAAAAACTTTCAAGTTTTCATGATTTGTTCCTCGGATGAGGGTGTGACAGACGAATTCAGCCGACCCTGAATGACCCTGAAGTGTTGGATGATATAGTACGACCTTCGTAGCGACCCCTTGGATAACATCAGTGCCCCCGAATATTGTAACCTTGCGTCAAACGGGATTTTTTTTTTCACCTGGACTCATTAGCTATGCAACCGTTCCACACAGAGGGCAAACACGTTTGCTGATTAATATGTGGACAGTTTACCTATCGTTCATTCTGGTCATCGCATTGATTTAAGGAGAGATTAAATCACGCCCATGGACATCTCTTGAGCAATATGCAGTATTTTCATTAACTTGGCCCAGAAGGGGCGGCAACAGAATCAAACAGATAGTAGCGACAACGATCAAAGACACGGACTGGGGGATCTCAGGAAAGACTAGCGCCACGATCAAAGACAGTAGTGGTCCCTGAAACGAGCGACGCAAGTTCCTGCAGGTATTTCGCATCTCGGTGTTAAACACAGAACCGATCGCAGCAGCGAGCGGAGATACGAAGACCAGGGGCGGCATCTCTCTTTAGTCTGGCGGTCAGATCCCCAAAAGTGTCCTGAGATCTAAAAAGGTGTCAATTTTCTCATGTCCCACTCATCTTGCAATTTAAGTTAGATATATACAGACCACGTAGAAATATACTTTATCACTCATTGGCCAGACCTTTACATAAGCACTAGCTATATTTGAAATCCTGCCAGATTATCCCCTGGATTTTTATATATATTTGCAGTGAATTCTATTTCTGTGCAAAACGGTAATATATGTATTGTGTAAAGTAATCAGTGGTCTAGTTCATTCATTCTATTTCAATGGATTTTGTGTTAATTTAAATCTATTAAATTAAACAATCTCAATAGTTCCAGTTGTAAATGTAATGATATATCTGCTATATTATTTCCAAAAAAGATAATAGAGGCTGAAAAGCTTTAATATATATATATATATATATATATATATATATATATATATATATATATATATATATATATATATATATATATATATATATATATATCACCCGTGTGTTACCGGGGCCCGAAAGGGGAGCAAAGAATAGTAACACTGCACCCTACCACGCATGTCGTAAAAGGCGACTAAGGAGGGTATGGGCATGGGGCTGTTTACCCCATCCCGTAAAAACTTCGCACAGTGGGCTGATCACCTGCTTGCCAACCAATCTGATTACGGAAACAATGATAGATTGTTTGGTCTGTTTTTGTTCCACAAAGACGCCACTAGGCGTGGTGGAAACAGCGATAGATTGATCAATTTGTTGTTGCCCTAAGACGCCACTAGGCGTACTGGCCACATACTGCTTTGCCGGTTGAAGGCTAAGGATGGAAGAAAGAAAAAAAAAGAATATATATATATATATATATATATATATATATATATATATATATATATATATATATATATATATATATATATATATATATATATATATTGAAAAGGGGGATATTCGTGTACTGGTCATCAGTGAAAGGTCTTCTTTGGGTTACCACTGCATAAGTGAATCAACCGGTCAGGTTGACACAGAGTGGGAGTGTCAGGTAACACGAATGGTGGAATGGTTCTGTGTAGTTGACCACTTGATAATATTACACTCACACACTCTTATGCAAGTCAATGATGACTGGAACTACAGCTGACATTTCACAGTTTAATAAGGACGCACACATCTGGACAGCATGGAACATAGTCATAGGAACATGTTGACATGTACATCATTAGGCATTTGAATAGTAGATCATATTTGATGCAGCATTCAAATATGATGGGCGATATAAGGTAATCATTCAATGTTCTGGCAGACTATTGCCATATCCCCTAACTGACTGAACGCATCAGTGGGTGTGGGTGTGTAAACATATAAAGAGTTCACTGGACGAACTTTTTCCTTGGCTAAGTTCTCCAGCGGCATATATCAAATGTTTATGTAACAAAGTTAAACCACGATAGGGGTTTTCATATTAATAAGATCTCCATATCACTGTCCGGTAATAAGTTTGATATACTGTTCTCTTGACAGTGATCCATAACGATGACAAGAATACAAGATGGCTACCTTCCTGAGTTTCGCTCACTCACCCAGAAAGAAGGATAATGAATAAGCCAAATTAATTCACAATTTGAATATCAATAATTTCATAGAGTTTTCCCTACAGTTCCACATTAATAAGGTTGCTTCATGTAGACATAAGCTCTATTGGGAAACCTGTCATCTTCAACTGTATATATAAACGACCAACGATGCTCGAAACACGATGTCCATCTAGGTCTAACCAAATAGAGATCATCAAAAAGAAGGGTCTGGTATTACCTGGAGTCCGAATTAATAATAAAGTGCATGAGGAGAATCTCTGACAATTGAATGTCGCAGGGACACGGTCTCCTTCTGAATAAGTATTCACAAAGCACTTTTCAACCTTTAAAGGACCAGCCCAAAAAATACACACGGCCATTCTCAGCCGGCTTTGTCGAGGCGCAGTACGCCTCCGTAGGACAACGAATACCTGCCCCAGAGTTCGGCATAAAGAATATAGTCCGACCTAAACATACGAAGATATACAATATAAGACTGAATCTTCTTGCACTAGACAAGTAATACATATGAATTCAGGCCATAAACATTCTAAGCAAAATCAATCTATTTTCTGGCCCTAACAAATGAGAAATGACATAAATTCGGTATTCATATGCTAAATCAATATTCAAGGGAGATCATCCACATAATCAAAAGTATAAACCAATCATGGATTATCTAGCTTTACAAAGGAAAGCATTTTCGTACACTCAATAAATACAAATATATATTTTTCCATATTAAATAGACATACAGGATGAAATGTATGCCTCACTGCAGTAATCCGTGCGTCACACAATACCATACAAAAGAATATGTATATACACACACACACATATATATACACACGCGACCATCACCAGTGTTTCTACACCGAAATAAATTAGTGGTATCATAAGGTATTGAGTTTAAGCAGGGACGATGGAAGGCGTCATTCGTCATCTTAAAGTTTACATGGGAGAAGAATCCTGGTGGATCGCCCAAGGGTGATTACAGCAAATGCGATTACTGCTGAAGAATTACTGCCACAAATCGTTCTATTAATTAACGAACATCTTGGCTCTGGGCAAGGTTTGAGGCAGCAAAATTTATGGCGGGATCTGGTGTCAAACAACTGGTGCTTATTGAATTTGAGACAGTAGGCTGTCTTTGCAGCAGAAATGACATCAGGTAGTACAATAACAATATGAAACTAAGGAGAAAAAAAATATCACTGTGAGGTGTTTGATCCAGTACTACGATAAAGAATCAGAAACTCTATGAAGAAAAATAGGACAGTTTGACATAAAGGGCAGACAACTAGAAGGTAAATAATGATGACGCCCCATAATGTAACTATGACAGATAAAAGCAACTAAAAATCGATGGAAGTACCTTTTCTAGTTCAATTATCTCAGCTAAAAGCCTTTCGTATTCAACATTATCAACGGCTGTCCTTAACGACACAGTGAAGGAAGATCTGATCTGCGCCACTAAGTACAATGGGAGAAATCAACCTTTTAAGTCACTGGATGAAACTTCTACAGCACGATACAGTTTATTCCTGCCAGTGGAGAGTGGGTAGGATGCAGGGTTGGCATATTGTAGGAAATCTTTCAACAAATGTAAGCACATGCGCATCCACACTCAAAGACTTAGTCAATACAGTATCAATAGAACATTTCCACCAAGAATGTCGGCTGACAATAGTGAAGCCTGACAGCATCACCTTCACAGCCCCCCCTCTTTTTAAGGTAAGTCTAGGACGGCTGCAGACCACTAAGTTCCCCTCCCCCAATTAAAATTTACCAGCAATTAAAAAACCACACACACTCATGTCATTAAAATGTGTGTTATGTTATTAACATAAGCCTTTAAGAGAATCCAGTTTCTAGAACAAATGTACTTCAAACTGTGTTCATGTTGGATCTTTTTGTTGCTTTTTTTTTTTTACATAATTTGTTCATCACTTTGTTTAATACAATTTTAAAAACAAAAAGTACGTATTAACGTATTAAAATCATGTGAGACCAGTAGCACATAAATAATCATACCTTTACAACAAAGGTGTCGTTATTAATTAGTATCCCCCACTGTATCTGATGTCTGCTATGTACCTTACACCTTTTAGGGACGCAAAAAACATAATTCCCACCACAAGCACGTTATTTTTCACTGATAAATAACGTGCGCCAAATTTATATGCACTGCACACACTTGGACAAACATATACGCTAGATGCAGTCTTTCTTACTTAATTAGCCATTCTTCTTCTACCCTAGGGAGTAGAGATTTGCCAGAGAAAGCGCCATACTATCCTATTGTCTATTTCCTGGCCTGGGGTTCCAATCTAGTCCTCAGTCCTTCAGAGATTTGTCTAATGCTGTCCTGTCAGCGGATTCTGGGTCGTCCTGGAGGTCTGGATAGATGTATTCTTATATATAATCTACCACACCATCATATGCCACGCCTAGAGGCGTTTACTATTAGTTCTCTCAACAAGTATCTGTTGTTTGCCCATTTCTGTGCATTAGAAACTCATATTTCCCTAAGCATCTTGCAACACCATACCACATTTTCCCCTGCCTTCTTGTACTTCTACGCCATTCAACATTTCCCGTGTTTTCCAGACCATCATTATAAGTATGCAGCCAATTAGTTTTGAAATACAGGGTGTCCATAAAGTCTCTTTACAATTTAACAAATTTATTACAAAGGCAAATGAAAAGACAAATATGTGGAAATTATTACAAAATGAGAAGTAGATATTGAAGTTTTTTGCCTCATTTAATACACCTCTATATGTGCACCATTAGTTGCACGAAGCACATCAGGACGGTACTCGATTTCTTGCCATGTTCGCTGTAGCATAGCCTCATCAATGGTGGCAATGGCATCAGTGATCTTCTGCTTTAGGTCAGTGATGTCCCATATCTTTGTTCGATACACGATATCTTTAACATAACCCCATAGAAAGAAGTCCAGGGGAGTGATATGTGGTGAACGAGGTGGCCAGGGAATTGGGCCATCCCTTCCAATCCACCGGTCTGGAAATGTTTGATTTAGGAACCCACAAACATGCAGTCCCCAATGTGGTGGTGCACCATCTTGCTGTAAAATGATGGTTGGTTGAAGGACATCTAGTTGTGATTAAAAACTTTAATAACCACTGAGTACATAGAACAAATCTGATTAAGATATCTCATCAATTGCCTTTGTAATAAATTTGTTAAATTGTAAAGAGACTTTATGGACACCCTGTATAAATGTAATAACATAGTTAAGTCAGTTTCTGTATAGTTCAGTTTGCATTAAAACAGTCAATACGCCAAACACGCCATTTAATAGACTACGTTTCAAATTGAGGCATACAAATGAAAGACATACACAAGTATGAAGCACGTATCATAACTTTTATAGAAAGTGGTCTTGCCATCTCAAGAGAGTGGAGTCAGATCAGTTACCATTACGCGGATACAACAGTAGAAGATCTGGTTTTAGGGCACGAGGAAGACCAAGACGCATGGATAGGCAATATTACAGAAATCCTACAACACGAGCTCACATCAGTAAATGCCACACACATCGCTCATGAAAGAAAACTTCAGCTCCCAATGCCGGGTAACGATAGATGGACCGTAACTAAACAGTGATAGTCCACATGTGGCAAGACACGGAAAACAAAATCCGATATTGGGGGGAGGGGGGGAGATTGGATGTTTTAAACAGCAGGCTTCTTCACGCGTTATTAGCACACATCGCATCACTATTTCTACTATTTCTCGCACGTAGACACATGGAGAAGAAAGGAAAAAAATAGCTCTGCGAGAATACGACGATACAGCTCTGGGAAGAAATAGATATCAAGCTCCAGGTCAGGCAAAGCAACATGGAACTCGGCAGGCAATGTACCGCACTTGGGCCAAGACAAAACAGTAATTTACTAGAACAGAGAGCACAACGTGGAAGGTTGGCCCAGGGAACAACACAACTATGCTGGATCGGTCAAATGTGCCCTCCCCCCTCCCGAGAATTTTGATGATTATTTATATTTGCACCGTTACGACGAACACCTGCGGCAAGTCAATTTTTTTAAACCTGCGTCGTTAAACAGCACAGAAGAGCTTCAAGCGGCCGATTGTGAATAAATGATGAACCGCACTGAAACGACACCATTTTACCGCAAGTGCTGCGTCTACGGTACTTCTTTGTTTTCAAAAATATATGCTTGAAACAAGTCCTTGAACCGAATCATGGTTCATACGCATTCTTTGCGTCCATTAACACTGAGCCAAACCATTGTATCAACTGTTCAACTATTAATGAATAGTGTAGCAATAATTAATTATTAAGATAAGATAACCCCTGGAACCGGTTCGGCCGATATATATAATATATATAATATATATATATATATATATATATATATAATATATATATATATATATATATATATATATATATATATATATATATATATATATATATATACAGTAGAACTCCATTTATCCGAACCCCAATTATCCGAACATCCAATTATCCGAACACTTTTTTTAGAAAAAAAAAAAATCAGGCGCCACCAGTCACGTTAGACTACATTTCTGAATCTTTTGATGCGGCAAGCTTCAAATGTGTGCGAACAATTTGTAGAGGATGAGATGGGCTAATGGTCGGTCGCTTACGTACAGGAAGTCAGTTAGATCATAAAGTCAGTTAATATCTGGTTTACCAATCCAGTGTACGTGTGCGTTCTAGGCAGAACACTGGCTAAACAGACAGTTCAACTTAAAATAATTGTGTCTGCTACTACAGCAGAATAATTTTGGTGTACAAGTATTTCTCTGTGCGATATGGCATCTTCCAGTAGGCCTAAAGCATATAAAAGGAACCGCAATGTTTTGTCAATTGAAACGAAAACAGAAATTATCAAGAGACTAGGAAAAGGTGAAACTGTGTCTTCACTTGCGAGGATTTTCAATGTTGGGAAAGCTACCGTCTCTGACATCAAAAGTAACAAGGATAAAATTATGAGTTTTGCATCGAAATTGGATAGTGAAAATGGGTCGAAGAAACGTAAAACCATGAGAAATGCGAAAGATTTGAAATTGGAAGAGGCTTTGTATATATGGTTTGTGCAAAGAAGAAGCAAAGGGGAACCTATCTCTGGCTCTCTATTGTGTGAAAAGGCACTTCAGTTCAACAATCAACTTGACGGTCCTCCTGACTTTAAGGCTAGCCAGGGATGGTTAAGAAACTAGAAATCTCGTCATGGCATACGAGAATTGGAGATTCAAGGGGAATCTTTATCTAGCGATGCAACTGCCGCTGAAAATTTTAAAGAAACATTCTTGGCTTTTTTGGAAGAAGAAGGTTATTCACTCGATGATGTGTATAATGCCGATGAGACTGGCTTATACTGGAAATCATTGCCTCAAAAATCACTTGCATCTCAGCGCGAAGCAGCTGCCCCTGGGTTTAAAAAGTGCAAAGAGAGAGTAACAATTTTGGTAGTTGCGAATGCCAGTGGAAGTCATCGTTTACCGGTGCTAATGATCGGCAAAGCCAAAAAACCACGTTGTTTAAAGAATGTGACATGTCTCCCATTGTGCTACAAAGCACAGAAGAGTGCTTGGATGAATAGTGAAATATTTCTTGATTGGTATACAAATCAGTTCATCCCAAATGTGAAGAGGTTGAGAGAACAAGAAAAGAAAACTGGAAAAGTAATTCTTCTACTGGACAATGCACCATCTCATCCAGAGACGGATACATTGAATGCAGTTGATGCAAATTTTAAAGTAATTTTTCTGCCTCCCAATGTAACAGCACTGATTCAACCAATGGATCAGGGTGTTATAGCAAAGCTTAAAAAGATGTACAAGAAGGAAGTCCTGCGTCGTTTATTGTTGGCTGAAGATGAAGAAAGTGTGGTGGCGTTTTCCAAAAAGCTTAATCTCAAAGACTGCTGCTATATGTTAGCTGATGCTTGGACCACCCTGTCACAAGATAATCTCAACAAGGCTTGGAATAGATTGCTTGGGAAAAAAGGAGGAAATGAAACTACTGCAGTGGACACAAATGATGATTGTATAAATGAAGTTGTGGAACTGTTTCAAGCAATGCCCGGATTTTCGGACTGTGACAAAGATGATGCACACATGTGGCTAGAAGATGATAATGATTCTGGTTTTCAGTTTTTGAATGACGAAGAAATTTTGTCTTTTGTGCAAGAAGAAAACCAAATACATGTAGTGACCGATGATGAAGACTCCTCAGAAGTACATGATGTACTTGTAGATTATGAAGAAAACCCAAAACGTCGACCAAGTCCTGAAGAGGCCTTTATAGCACTAGAAACAGCGATGGCTTGGTACGAGCAAGAAGATGACAGCTGTCCTACACAGCTTCTGCTGTTGAAGAGAATGCGGGACTTAGCAGCCAAAAGGAGACTATCCAGTTTGGTGCAAAAGAGGATTCCTCATTATTTTAAATAGTGGGCTACATCTGTGCAAGTACATGTATACGTAAGTTGCGCCTGGTTTTGAATCGTTTGTAATGTTATTTTGAAAACATTTCTCTTTCTTAACAAAAAAAAATAATTAATACAAGTAGTACATGCACTGCAGTGTAATGAAAGATTTTGGTGATACAGTGATCTAATACAGTGTGGGTATTATTATTACAGTACAAGTAAATATGTTTTATAGTGTATTTTCCTTGTGATGGTTAATTATTTTTAGAAATATGTGTACATGTACTCGATACATTATGTAATCCAATTATCCGAACATTTGATTATCCGAACGATGCTCGGTCCCAAGGGGTTCGGATAAATGGAGTTCTACTGTATATATATATATATATATATATAATATATATATATATATATATATATAATATATATATATATATATATATATATATATATATATACCAGAAATAAACATATTCTAAAATTTAAAACCAAATACCCTTAAAGATAGGAATATCGCTATTAAGTTCAGAAGATACGAGGGAAGGTAAAAAAGTAATGCCTCCTAATTTTTATGTATGTAAATACTGCATCGGTGTGCAATTTGTAAATTTAGCAGGATTCCTCAAACACTCTTCCGCACTGTATAGCATTACCAACCTGTTTCAGTAACAGGTGGCACCACTGTAACAGTTTAAAAATGGCTGCCAAAGACGTTCGGTTAAAACAACGTGATGTCACAGAATTCCTCAATGCTGAAGGCGAGACCCCAATTCGCATCCACGAACGCTTGAAGAATGTTTATGGAGATTCAACAGTGGATGTTAGCACTGTCCGACGTTGGGTACATCGTTGTGACGAAGCTGGAGTAGGTCAATCCTCAATGGCTGACGCAAAGGGGACTGGCCGTCCGTCTACCACAGTGACTCCACACAACATTCATCGAGTTGATGGAATCATTCGTGGTGACCGTTGGGTAACACTGGATGAACTTTCTTCCATGTTGTCCATTAGTAAAGGCAGTGTCCAGAACATCATTAAAGACCTGAGTTATTCAAAAGTTTGTGCACGGTGGGTACCCATTAAAAGATCAGAGAACTGCACTACTGTTGCACGATAATGCCACGCCACACACCGCTAAACTCACCATTGATGCGATTGCAGAATTTGGCTGGACATTATTACCACATCCCCCTTACAGTCCCGATCTTGCACCTTCTGACTTCCATCTGTTTGGACCACTGAAAGAAGATCTTCGCGGACATCACTTTGAGGACACCGAGATCCTTAAACGTGCCGTACGCCAGTGGTTTAGGAAAAAGGACACACATTTTTACCGTGCGGGGATACATGCCCTTGTCAGAAGACGGACAAAAACTGTAACAAATAACGGAGACTACATTGAGAAATAAATTTTTGAAGTTCAGACTTGGGGCTACATTTCAATGTGAATTTTATGTTTTCTTGCCTATTGAATGAAATTAAAAATTACGAGGCATTACTTTTTGACCGTCCCTCGTAATTACAAAATGTGCCTTCAAAGCTTACAGACGTATTAAAAAATATGCGACGTGTGTGTTGCTGTTGCACGCTCTCTCTCTCTCTCTCTCTCTCTCTCTCTCTCTCTCTCTCTCTCTCTCTCTCTCTCTCAGCGTGTGTTCATTCAAAGCAGAATTTAAAAAATGAAATAAGGAACCTAAAATCACGAAATTAAACATCGCTAAATAAGACGTGAAAGTGGTTAATTAATAAACAGTGTGCATGAGACTAACAACCTAATTATGTTAAAAAAAAAAAATTGCTAAGGAAACCACCGTGATGCAGGCTTCCTACAAGGGAACCAGTTGCAATGTTGATCCCATACTCCATAATAAAAGTGAAAAGGAATAACAGGAAGAACCGGAAAGCTGTAAATATGAAACTGTTTCAGGTGAAGGCACAAACGGGAATTAACGACTGTGTCTGAGAAGCCCGGTAGAAGGGGAACGACTAAGTAAGTAAGTCTGAGAAGCCAAGGCAGAAACATTGCGGAAATGTGCATGAAGATACTGTATATGTACACGCGTTGAACGGGAGGATGACCACACTGTTGTGCTAACATATTCTCAATCAACCAACAGGGAACATAACTCTAAACCCGGCATTACTTTACTTCTGCCTGTGACACAGGGAAAAGCAGAAGCAGCTATGCTTAAGAAGCGGAAAGTTACGGCTAAATATAAAGGCTCACTTCAAGTAAGCGTGACGAAAAGATAGAGTAATCGAATTTAAAAAATCAAATCAAATAAAAATCAATGCGGGCACGCCCCGACAGAGTGGCGTAACGACGTCAGCAAGCCCGGACTGGCGAGGTGGCTATGGAGACCAAAGCAAAACACAGTGCATTACCACAACAGTTTATTTCTGTTGTGTTAAAAAAAAATCTACTGAATCATTCAATCGATTCGCTATTTCCCAACTTTTTTTTTCTGTTAACATTGTTTCTTCCAGCTTTGTGTGGGTGTGTGTGTGTGTGATTGTGTGTTTCTCCCCCACTCCTGCCGCTTAGGACAGTGCTAGAATTCTCGGTTTATGTTTGTTAGACAATAATTCTCACCACCTGTATTTTTTTAGCACTTCGTTTTCGCTAACCATCATTATTACAAGTGACTGTCAAATACTAATATGCATACTTTACTGAGATCTTCCCAATAACAGTGATGGAAAAAAAAATTGAGTGATAGAGGGAAGTGGTTGAGTACATGTTGTGGCGTACAAAAAATTAGGTAATTATTATATGCACCAACAACGGACAGTATAGAAGAATGCGTTTACACATTTTACAGTGAACCATGACGCTGTCCATGGGACTACAAATCTACTGGGACAAGGGTGGAACGTATGCAAGATTTGGTCATGAAGATGGAGATGTGTCGGCTAGTTACGTAATCACCATTTTCCTTTGCGCTCCTCAAGGAGCACGGAGCCAGCACTGTAGCTGGTTCATCTGCAAACCCTGCACCAAGAGTTCACATGCTCCTCCAGCAGTGGTTTTTATAACTTAACCATCCTACCCGGCAATCAACATATGCTCAGTTTTAAAAATTAAATGACATCACGTGATTTCATGGGAACTTTTCATGTTTACGTTGCAAATATATCGTTTGTCAGAAATCTAGAATCTTCGGACTGGGAGAAGGAGGAGGAAGAAAGACACAAGTTAATAATTCGTTTTTCACATTTCAACAAATTCATTATATTCAATGTATCCGCCATTGTCAGAATAACATATCTTCGCTGACTTGACACTGAAAAAAGCACAGTATTAAAAACACTGACATCTGACTACCACAACGGCTGGAAACAGACTGGAATAACGACCACGTGGGCTGACAAAAAAAAAAAAAAAAAACGAAGTGTTGAATATGTCACAAACTGTACCGATGTTCCTCGGGTTTGGTGATTCGGTAACTAAATACGGTTCCAAATTTGCACTTATGATTAAAGACTTGGGTGAAGAGTTTAAAGTAGGTACTCCAAACTGCCCATATTTACCTCTTATAGCACAAAATTCTCATTTTGTCTATAACTTCAACCAAGGATTGCAACTTTATTTCATATAGCATGTAAATAAAACTGGTATCAACAGAAAGCTTGTTTTCTTATTGTTTACATGGGTGCAAAAATAGTTTGAAATATTATGAATGAGTTTGTCTTTTAAGTGTTTAAAAAGTATGTGCAAACGGGTTTCGCGCGGTTCCGACAAAGGAGAAGTAGAGTACAGTATTACCCTTTTCAAATCGCCAGCAGCGCGTGGTAAATGACGTCAGCCTGCTGTAAATGGTCTCATATTCTTCAGCAGTGAATGCCCTTTTTATAGGTGCCTAGGACATATTTATATAACAACGATAAGATTGTAAAATTTGCAATTTTATGACCAAAAAAAAACTATTTTCCGTGGAAAAGGGTCGATTTCCATGTGTCCTATATCAATAAAAAGAGCAACACCATTTTCCTACATAATTTCCAAAAATGAAAGTGATCCACAGAGAAGCCAGGGACTGCGGCCCGTGCAAACACGCACACATTCACGCTAGTTACTTTACCACTCAAGTCATCGGCTGCTGGGTTAGCTGAGTCGAATCCAATGCAAATTTTACACGAATGTATTGGTAAAAATATATTCTGTTTCTTTTGGGAAGTGATTTCATTACGTACTTATTTGTTTTCATGTTTAAAAAACTACATTGGAGCCGCGCAACGTTGTACTGGCGACCAGGTTTTCAAGGTTCAAGCCGGGGCGTCGGCGCTTGAAGGAGTGTCAACGACCGGGATTTTGACTGAATAATCTGAACGGCTCCAGAGATAAACCCTCTGTGGATGGGAAGGAGCGAAGTTCCTGACCGGGTTGGAAGGAAAGTCCTCAGGTTCCCCAGCCTCGCAATGACATGTCATTGGGCCGAAGGGCTGAAAGCCCAAGTGCCGCTGGTTAAGGAAAAAAAAAAAACTACATTAAGTGCTTCACATACAGTCATCAGATACGACGTGAAATGGGTGAATTCAATGTTGGTATGAACCTTCCCTATTTAATTAGGCGAGTTTTTAAGTGATGATACTTATTAAATCACCTAGTTCCTACGTTTTTATGGGTGCAGCAAATTGAAACTTATGTGTTTTTAGCCTCTGGCTCGAGTTAGGGTCTTTCAAAATTAGGTATTTCGGTCTAATTTACCGATCGAGACAAAATGGCCGACCATACCTTTCGTGCGAGTGCCTAGGTCTATAGTTATCACTAAGTGATCTTTGCACAGAAACACCAGAGAAAACAATGCAGGTTGGAAGCCCTTGGGAAACCATGAAATTTGGTACTTTAATTTTTAAAATTGGACAACAAATAAAAAAATTATGGCAGTTTTAAAAGTGTGGGTATACAAGCTTTAAATTTGTATACATTAATTTGTATACTAAACAGATACATCCCCATTTTTTCAGAGGATTTGAACACATGTTTGTTCTTTAATAATTTTTAAAAAAATTGTCCAGAGGCCAATTTGTCGCATGGAAGAAAAAAAATAAAGAAATAAATTTTTTGGGAGATATTGTCTATATTTCATAAAAAATCATTTTGTAGGCTACTAAGTTGGACTCAACCATCCGTTGCAAACTTCTCTCCTAGAAAGAATAAGTTTAATATAAACCTTTCTTGTGTAATATAACACTACAGAAACTTCTTATAGTTGTACACTTCTTTATGTTTCAGTGGATGTTTACAAATCGTTGGAAAATTGATATCTTCGGTCTGGCAAAGGTAGATGCCCAGAATGTCACCGCCCCACCACTGACAGAGTTGTTGTGCAGTTGTGTCACCTTATGGAGAGAAGTCGGGACCCACAGAGAAAGGTATGAAATGTAGCAATCTAAGTTGGTGAATAAAAACTAGATACCTTTCATAATTCAGGAGCTCATGACTTCAACTCAACACTTTTGGAATGGCAGAAAAGCCACAGGAAAAGCCTAGATCTACAGTGTAGATAATACCAAAGAGTCTTCAACTTTGAATTGGCTGCTAAAGAGCGAGAAGCTCGGCAGCCCTAGTTCAACAACAATATCAACATTGTAAGCTAAGTTAAGATTTACTGAAAAATGAAAATACGGTAATCAAAGATATTGTTATATTTTTTTCTTCTTCAGGCAGTGGAATGGTTCCATCATTTATACCCAGGGCAACTCATGGACAAAGATCGTTTGCGACAAATCAACCTGAGGACCTTAAAGAAGGCTAGAAAAGATTGAATTTTTTGTGTATGAAATGGATTGTTTGCTATAATCATAATACTTATTATTAAGGCAGGGCTGAACATTTAAAGTATATTTTCAAAGTTAGTTATATTTTTAATGATTTTTTTAAAATTCACTTTTTGCTGCAGATCGCTCCGTGTAGCAGTTATTATGTAGAGAGGTATGTTTTGCTATTAGTATATTGATGTTTGTTTTTAAAGAGCTTGAATTTCCTGATAACTTGGTGTAATTTCTATCATTATTGATGCAATTGTTGATTTTTTAGGATTTAAAAAAAAATGACAATTTATGTTAGTTTTTAACTCCCTTGGTCATTTTTGCAAAACTGGGCCTCGAGCCATTTTTAAGCTGGTAAAATATGAACTACTTATTATTTGACATTTATGAAAAAATTTGAGTTTGTTGTCTGTTTACATGAGAGTGTGCTTACAAAGTTTTATCAGTGTGGGTTTGTAACTTTGCCCCGAAGGAAGTAATGGGAAGATGGAAAGAATATTTCTCAGAACTCCTGGATGGTGAGCATGGTGAAGCATCAGAAATGATAAACACTAGCACAGAAGAGAAAACCAATGATGGTGAAGATGACATAAAGATGGAAGAACTGAAGGCAGCACTGGAGAAAATCAAGATGGGCAAAGCAGCAGGGCATGATGGTATAACACCAGAAATGGTTAAGTTCATGGGAGCATCAGGCGACCTATTACTCTTAAGGGTTTTACAGGCAGTGTGGTACAACAAGACCATACCAAAGGATTGGGAGATTGCCATCATAACACCAATTTTCAAAAAGGGTGACAATCGACAGTGTGGAAACCAGAGGCATATCCCTTCTCAGTGTCCCTGGTAAAATCTACTCTAGAATCCTAGAGCAGAGACTCCGACGCCTAGCTGAGCTACAATTGGATGAGGTCCAGTGCGGATTCCGAGCAAACCGAAGTACTCAAGACCTAATCTTCACACTCAGACAGCTGAGTGAAAAGGCCCTTGAGTATAAGAGTGAGATGCATCTTTGTTTCATAGATCTGGAAAAGGCGTTTGACAGGGTCCCCTGGAGCAAACTTTGGGACTGTTTGGCAAGGAAGAATATTCCAGCACCTCTGATTCATGCTATAAAGAGCTTCTACAAGTCTTGCAGAAATTATGTGAGGACAGCAAACCATAAGTCGGAAGAGTTCAGGACCACCACTGGTGTAAGACAAGGTGATATCCTATCACCTTACCTCTTCATACTCCTTATGGACGATGTCATCAAGGCATGTAAGGAGAGAACAAGAAAGTATTCAGTGGGGTACTGGAAGATGAGACAGGTCTATATTTCGGAGCTGGCATTTGCTGATGATGTTGCCCTGATTGCTAAATCAGAGGCACATCTCCAATCCAACCTGCAAGTCTGGAAGGAAGAGCTGGAGAAGAGAGGGATGGTCATAAGCAGCTCTAAAACAAAATCCATGGTGATATCACGAGAAGAAAGAAAACATCAGATTAAGCTGGGAGAACAGGTCCTGGAGCAGGTCGACCACTTTAAATACCTCGGAGCTATTATAGACCGAAAGGGAGGCATCAAAGAAGAGTTGGCCACTCGAAAAGCAGCAGCTGGGAGACTTTTTCAGGCCATAAATCGAGGATTCCTCAGCAAGAGAGAGGTTGGTAAGAAAACGAAGATGGCTGTATACCGCTCCACCAATGTCCCAGTCTTGACATACGGATGCGAGTCATGGGCAATGACTACAACCCATAAAAGCCAGATCCAAACCTCAGAAATGAGGTATCTGAGGAAGGTGGTTGAAGTAACAAGTGACATGGTACGCAACCAGACAATACGTCAAGGCCTTAAATCCTACCCCCTGCAGACCCAAGTAGAACAGTCCCAATTAAGATGGTTTGGCCATGTCTGCAGAATGGGAGAAGATCGGATACCACGACAAGCATGGGAAACAAAGAGCCAAGGATCCAGACCCCGAGGACGACCCAAAGTCCGCTGGGAGGACAACATTAGACAATCTTTGAAGGATCGAGGACTAGAATGGAACCAGGCCAGGAGGAAGACAGCCGATAGGATAGTCTGGCGCTCTCTCTTCCAAACCTCTACACCTCACGGTAGAAGGGGAACGACTAAGTAAGTAAGTAAGGGTTTGTAACTTTTAAATTTATGACCACTCAAAGTTGGCATTTTGAAAAGTTACGCAACATGCCCAATTTTTCAAAATTGCATAACTTGTGAACAAATTCTTATAACATATAAGGAAGGGAAACCCGAGGTTATGTGTGTCTAATATTTGTGAACAAATTCACCTAGGGCATTAAATTTGGTACCAAAATGCTTAGAATAAATAGATCTACCCATCTACATATGTTATTAACAGAAACATGAGATTTAAAAATTCAGTTTGGAGTACCTATTTAAAGATGTTACAAATAAAATGTCACCGATTGCAGTTAATGCGGCAATATGGAAGATTTTGGGATAAGTCTTCCGAAATTTCATAATGCTCTGCAGTTACAAAATGACGAAGTAGCAATTTGATTAAAAGGTGGACATTTCAGTGAAATGCAGACCTTAGAAAGAATGATTCTCAACAAAGGTGGAGAGAGAAAGAAAGGTAATAATCGATTTTTGAGAACCTTACAAACCCAAATTTCGTGACTTTTCTAAATATTATTAAATTCCATGATTGTTAGGGCAGACCTAGCGGGAAAAAAAAAAAAAAGTGAACCAGGTGCTTTCGAAATATCCCTGAAAACCAATAACCCCCAACCAAGAGACACAGTATCCGGATAAAAAAATGTTTCTTGCATGGACCCATCAGAACAGAAATAGGCCATGATGGCAAATGAAAGTCCATTGCTTTTCGACTGTTGTGTATGTGCGAATGACTAAGCCGGTTCTGGGATGAAGAAAACGGTACTGGACAACGCTAACAGATCAAAAGGTTTCTTTTTTAACGGAGAAGCACTCTTTCGTTAACCTGCCTTATTTCGACTTTCTTACGCAGGCACGGGATGCCCTGAAACAAACAGAAGCATATTTAGAGGACAGGGAACTTTTCGCTTATATTTAGTTTTCCGTCCTTCCTGCAACGAATACAAGTGGCCATTTCACACTGAAGGGCCCCATGTGCAAGCAAAAGATGGCAGAAACAAAAACAGCATTGATCAGAGAGCACACAACCCGTATTTCCTTTCAGTGGGCGCGACCATTGTTGGAAAACGCCACTTGTCGTATTGAGCGCAGCAACGGTTCCACGCGGTCCCCGCAAGACTACTGGAAATGGCAGGTTTTGAAAATACGCCTCACGGAAGAATTATCAATACCATATTTTCACTTCGTCTTTTTTTTCCAATTCCTCGCCGTTCAGCCTTCTCCCCTTCCTTATTCACTGAAAATAAATGGTAAGTTGTATTCATCATGTCTTACAAACCGATCAATTGTTCAACTTTACCTTCAGCATTTTGGTATGGAACGAGTTCTTTGTTTCCAGGACTTGCAGCTATCGAACGATGGCATACGCAGTCAAGACTCGGCGCTTGCACACAAAAGGCCAAAGTTGTGTGATGATCGAAAGATCAATTTGTGCTTATAATTTCTAGGAAGGGATGGAGCTCAGGGGATGACATTAATTATATCTACCTGCCTTGGACGAATAACAATAATAACAAAACAAACGAAGATTAACGTTTGGTGCAGGAGTGGAAGATCGAGCAATCAATACTTGCAAAATGCATCTCAAACATGTCACAAGACATCCAACACTTTAAAATCCGGACACGCCTTTTATGTCACTCCTACATTGCTGAAGCCAACTGCAAATCTCCTTGTGGGTAGGCATGAGTAAATAGCCGCTTTAACATAAAGATCTGCATGGATTTCTATTTGGTTTCAAAAGCTGAGACCTTTGTAGCCACAACTTCGAGAAGATAAAAGAGGAGCGCCTGATCCTTACATATTCCAATCGATAACCCCAGTGTATAGAAGAGCAAATATCAAAGGATATTCGTCTAAAAAACAGAATAGTAAGGTATAACATGGGAAACAATAATGGAAGAGGAAATGAAAAACAACCAGGAATTCACACGCAAAGATCTAGAACAGTGGTGGCCAAACTACGGTTGGCCGAGAGCCAGATTATGGTAAAGGGTAACACCAGAGGGCCAGACCTATAAAATCCTTAAAAAATAACGTTCTGAGATTTAGTTTTACATATATAATGAACCAAGTACAGAAAGCAACCGCAAACTACTGTACTGCACATCTGCCAAGACATGTATACCAGTCTTCGGACTGAAATTACTGTAAAAAAATAATATAATGAATCTGTTGTTTTAATTTGTTTTGTAATTTGTAATATGACATGTAATTATTTATTTCAAACATACATTTGTGTGTTATTTCATTGTGAAGAGTGTGGCTTATCAAAACTTTTCAACAGTGATTTGAAGTCTACTTCCATTTGTGACGTAGCAATTCTGAGAACATGGGATAATACAGAGTCAGTTAATCTGTTTCTGGTCTTGGATTTGATAAGCTTCAAGGCAGAAAATGTTGTCTCACAAAGATATGTGCTACCAAATATAGAGCACACTTTTAGGGCCCATTTTCTCAGAAGTGGGTAACGTTCCTTTGGTAGTAATTTCCACAAATCAGCTCCAGTTGCTTCTGTTGTGTTGATGAATGGGTCACACTGGAGTTCACATAACTGTACTTGTAGTTCTGCTGGCTGAGACTCCACTGTGCACTTGAATGGGTTGTTAAAAAGTTCCATTTGTGGACGAAACATCTCAAAATCTTGAAATCCACGATCAAACTCAGAAATCAGCTGTTCAATGTCATCTGTGTACCTCCTGAAGTTAACACTCTCTTTCTCAGACAGCTGTTTACAACAAGGAAAATGAAACAGGTCATTCTTTTGCAAAGACAGACTAAATAGGCTCAGTTTCTTTTTGAAGCCATCAACATAGCCCATCATTTGAAAAATTGTTTGCCTTTTTCCTTGTAACTGCAAATTCAGTACATTCAAATGTTGTGTTTTATCTGTGAGAAATGCCAAGTGCTGAATGAAATGAATATCTTTGAGTTTATTTTGAAGATCAATTGAACATGGTAAGTTGTCTCGCAGGAAGTCAAATATTTCATCCTTCAGTTCACAAAATCTTATTAAACATTTTCCTCGACTAAGCCATCTCACCTCAGCATGAAGCAGGAGATCACCGTAAACAGAATTCACTTCTAAAAATGCAAGGAACTTCCTGTGAGTTAGAGAGCTGTGTCCTCCTCTGATCAAATTCGTTATTTTCACTACAGTAGCCATAGTGTCATTTAGGTTTATGGATTTTGCACAAAGGGCCTCTTGGTGAACTATGCAATGTAATGTAGGCACGTCAATTTTATTTTGCTTCAAAAGTCCAACAAAACCAGTATTTTTCCCAACCATAGCCTTGCAACCATCGGTACACACAGTAGACAATTTTTCAAACCCACCATATTCTTCCATGGCATTTTGAACTGCAGAAAATATGTCATCCCCTTTACTTGTACCATGCAAAGAGCAAACTTTCAGTAATTCTTCAGAAACAGTAAAGTCTTCCTGGATCACTTTAACAAAAATAAGAAGCTGGCTAATGTCTGTGATTGTAGCAAAATATGCGAGAATAAACGCTCAATTCAGTACGATTTAGGCATAAAACGATAATAAATACATTAGCCCGCATATGACTGACGGTTGGCATCTTCGAAGCCAGCAACGCTGCTTTTTGCACAGTGCTAAGCCTACAGAACGATTTCACGGAAAAAGTCTGACACGCTTTAGTTTCGTTTTCGACAAACAATACTATATTTAACTTTTGCCCAATCTGCTGATTACACTTTGTAGTCTAGCCTTACAATTAACTATTGGCGGAAGCATGCCGCAATATAGCTAGCTGAAGTAACACTTTCTGTCAACTTTGTAGCAAAATTAGTAGTAATCCTTACATTGTTTGGCCTGGAGCGGACTTTGGGACTGTTTGGCGGGGAGGAATGTTCCAGCACCTCTGGTTCATGCTGTACAGAGCTTCTACAGGTCTTGCAGAGATTATGTGAGGACGGCAAACCATGGGTCGGAGGGGTTCGGGACCGCCACTGGTGTAAGACAAGGTGATATCCTATCACCTTACCTCTTCATACTCCTTGTGGATGATGTCGTCGGGGCATGTGGGGAGAGAGCAGGAAAGTGTTCGGTGGGGTACTGGAAGATGGGACAGGTCTGCATTTCGGGGCTGGCGTTTGCTGATGATGTTGCCCTGATTGCTAAATCAGAGGCACATCTCCAATCCGGCCTGCAAGTCTGGAAGGAGGGGCTGGAGAGGAGAGGGATGGTCATGGGCAGCTCTAGAACAAAATCCATGGTGGTGTCACGAGAGGAAGGAAGGCATCAGGTTAAGCTGGGAGAGCGGGTCCTGGAGCAGGTCGACCACTTTGAATACCTCGGAGCTATTATAGGCCGAAAGGGAGGCATCGAAGAAGAGTTGGCCACGCGAAAAGCAGCAGCTGGGAGACTTTTTCAGGCCATAAATCGAGGATTCCTCAGCAAGAGAGAGGTTGGTAAGAAAACGAAGATGGCTGTATACCGCTCCACCTGTGTCCCAGTCTTGACATACGGATGCGAGTCATGGGCGGTGACTACGGCCCATGGAAGCCAGATCCGGACCTCGGAGATGAGGTGTCTGAGGGGGGTGGTTGAAGTGACGGGAAGAGACGTGGTGCGCGGCCGGACGATGCGTCAGGGCCTTGGGTCCTACCCCCTGCGGACTCGGGTGGAACGGTCCCAATTGGGATGGTTTGGCCGTGTCTGCAGAGTGGGAGGGGATCGGATACCATGACAGGCATGGGGGCAGGGGGCCGGGGATCTGGACCCCGAGGACGGCCCAGAGTCCGCTGGGAGGACAACATTAGACAATCTTTGAAGGATCGAGGACTAGAATGGAACCAGGCCAGGAGGAAGACAGCCGATGGGATAGTCTGGCGCTCTCTCTTCCAAACCTCTACACCTCACGGTAGAAGGGGAACGACTAAGTAAGTAAGTAAGTACATTGTTTGGTAGTATTACACGATACAATGCTAACTAGTAACGCAAATTCTTAAACCCGCCCCGTCTACACCCCGCTTTGATGACACAGTCTGCAACGCATATATTCACACTGCGGAAAAGCCAGCCAAGGCATAACGACGCAGACAATTTTATTTCCTCCTAGTGGTACTGCTCCAGGTACATTTTTGTATGTACCTGCAAGGATACTTGGAGAGGAGATGGGCACCGCCAAGCAAACCTCTTGCCCACTGAAATGCTATGATGGAAAGTCAACTCAGTAATAATTTGCCGGATCGGCCGATGCCCGGATTAACAACGACCGCGCTCTCATTGCCCCTTGAGAGTGATAAGTCAGCGAATGGGGTAAAAACACCTGTTTTGAAACTTCCAAGAGAAAGTTTTGTTGTTGGAACTTGGAATGTACGCACGCTATATGCGTGTGGAAAAGTCAAAGAACTAACACATGAACTTGTTAGATACTCGTGGGACATCCTGGGCCTAGCAGAAGTCAGATGGACAGGATTAGGTGAATCAATAACGGATGATGGTCACAAAATTTGGTTTAGTGGAGATGAGTCTAAACATCAGCATGGAGTAGGTTTTATCGTACATAAAGATAGATTGAACTCTGTCATCAGCTGCACCCCAATAAATAGCAGGCTTATCACCATTCGTATTGCAGCACATCCAAAGAACATCTCCATTATACAGGTATATGCCCCCACTACTGACTATGAGGATGAGGCAATTGATACATTTTATGACAATCTGGATGAAGCAATTAAGAAAATTCCAAAGAAAGATCTTCTCATCGTGTTAGGTGATTGGAATGCTAAAATAGGGCCAGATGCATACGGTCACTGGGCTGGTACAGTGGGGAGATTTGGGACAGGTGAAACCAACGATCGAGGACTAAGGCTACTAGAATTTGCCAGCAACTATAAACTAACCATTGCAAATACACTATTTCCTCATAAGTTATCAAGAAGAACAACGTGGCATGCCCCAAAAACTGAGATACATGGCCAAATTGATTTTATTCTTGTATCCAAAAGATTCAAGTCTAGTATTAATAAAGCCAAGACTAGGACTTTTCCTGGCGCTGACATTGGTAGTGATCACGACATGGTATTGATGACGCTCAAGCTTAAACTTAAAAAGAACTATAATCAAAACAGATGTTCTCAGTTAAGATTCAATTTAGACAAACTGAAAGATCCAGAAATCGCGGGAATCTTTGAGGCAACTGTTGGAGGAAAATTCGCAGCTCTCAATTTTTTGGAGGATGATATCAACTCAATCACAGAGAACATGAAAGACGTGCTCATTGAATCAGCAACAGAAATACTTGGTAAAAGAAAGAAAATAAACAAACCATGGGTTACAGATGACATTCTGAAGTTATGTGATACACGGCGGGAAATGAAAAAGGTTAAGAAAGAGGTTCCTGAAGCAGCATGGCAATACAGTATGGTGAATAAAAATATTAGGAAGAAAATGAAACAGGCCAAAGAAAAATGGGTAGCTGATCAATGTGAGTCCATTAATACGGGGCTAATAAAAGGTAACAGCAAGGCAGCTTTTGACACATTAAGAAAACTATCAAAACCCCAACAGCCCAGGGTAACTGTCATAGAAGATAGCAATGGGGCTCTGCTCAATGAAAAAACAGCTGTAATGAGAAGGTGGACAGAATATTGTAAAGAATTATATAACTGTAAACTTGACACTGACTTAGGCATATTAAACAACATTAAGTGCGAAAACAGGGAACTCGGAAATGCAGCAATATTACGGGAAGAAGTGGAAGAGGCTATATGTTCGATGAAAGGAGAGAAGTCACCGGGTGTGGATAATATCCCAGCAGAGCTCTTGAAATATGGAGGACCAGATATAGTAAAAATCATGACAACAATTTGCCAGAAGATATGGAGTACAAAAAAATGGCCAAAAGAATGGACGCAGTCATTAGTAATACCGCTTCCAAAGAAAGGAAATCTAAAAATGTGCAAGAACTACAGAACCATTAGCCTTATTAGTCATCCAAGTAAGGTGATGTTAAGGATACTTTTGAACAGAATAAAACAGAAATCAGAAGAAATCTTGTCAGAGGAACAGGCTGGCTTTAGACCAAAAAGAAGTACCTCAGAACAAATCTTCAATATTAGAGTACTTATCGAAAAACATCTCCAACATCAACACGATTTATACCATAACTTCATCGATTTCACAAAAGCCTTCGATCGAATCTGGCATGAAGGCTTATGGCAAGTAATGAGAAAATTCAATTTTGATACCAACATCATAGATATCATTGAAGCACTATACAAGGACGTAAGCAGTGCTGTTTTTGCAAGCAACGACATTGGAGAATTTTTCAAAACAACTGTAGGAGTTCGGCAGGGATGTATCCTGTCCCCAGTGCTCTTTAATATTTATCTAGAACATATTATGCAGGAGGCTCTCTACGATTATAAATCAACCATATCGATTGGAGGCCGACCTCTGTGCAACCTACGTTTTGCTGATGATATTGATCTGATAGCTGGATCAGAATCAGAACTTCAAGACCTTACCTCTAGACTGGAGAAAGTAACAAGAACGTATGGGATGGAAATTAATATAGAAAAAAGCAAGATATTGGTGAATAGCCATAAGAAACATGTTCCGACCAACATTACGTTAAATGGGCAAACGTTAGAAGAAGTTAACACCTTTAAATATCTCGGGTCCACTATATGTAGTGATGGAAGATCAAGTAAAGAAATCAAGACAAGACTTGAGATGGCCTCAGCTGCCATGACAAAGTTGAATGTGATCTGGAAAAGTAACATCAGTTTTCCTGTGAAGATCAAATTATACAAATCACTTGTATTATCTATTCTCTTGTATGGGTGTGAGAGCTGGACACTCACTGCAGATACGGAGCGAAGGATTCAGGCTTTCGAGCATAAATGTTATAGAAGAATTTTGCGCATTTGCTATAAAGAGCACAAAACAAATGTCTATGTTAGAGAGAAGATAAACACCTATGCAGGCCACCAAGAACCACTTTTGTCAATAGTGAAACATCGAAAGCTTGCCTGGTTTGGGCATGTAACTCGTCATGACTCCCTTTCGAAAACGATCCTTCAGGGGACAGTCGAAGGTAAACGGAGAAGAGGAAGGCAGAGAAAATCCTGGGCTGATAACATCAAAGAATGGGCAGGACACGGTTTTTCCACACTTGTACGCATTGCTGAGGATAGAGAGCAGTGGAGGACCCTGTCTGCTGATGCTTCCACCATGGCACCCCTACGACCCATGACGGGTTACGGGGTGAGATGATGATGATGAGTGGTAGCATTTCTGATGTAACTAAAACAAGTAGTTATTTGAAAAATACATGCTCGCAAGATGAAGGAGAGGAAAGGTGGCGGACTTGTGCAAAATTTTATTTGACGATAGACGATGACAAAAATTGGAAATTTTAAACCATTATGAAGTTCCCCATAAGAATTATATGATAGTATGACGTAAAGTTAGCTGAGTAAGAATGTACTTTAAATAATATGATAGCCCCAGTATTAGAGAAGTTATTGAAGAAATACTAATATCTAAGAACACACGACCAGACACACTGGCGTTCCTGCTCATGTTTTTTTTTGGTAACGTTAGGGGGACGCGAGCTGGAAAAAAAAGGCAGGGAGGTACATTCAAATTCGCTTGGGGTGAACAGAGTATGAATGGGAAAGGGGAACGGTAGGAGAAATGTAATCCTAACGTGATATCTTTTGTATTGGGCATGACTAGAGCAGAAGGGCCAATCGACCACCAGTTATTCAAAATTATTTTGGGTTTTTCATTCAAACTGCATTTGAATTCAAGTAGTAGAACGTTACGATTGGCTAGGCTGGTAGATATTAGCAAAAGGCTTTGACTATTCATTGCCAGTTAACTAAAATTTGTATACAGATACGCTGAACAACAGCTGTGTTAATTTTAAACTTAAATAAAGAATAAATTCACAGTCTGTGCAGTTCGGAGGAAGCTGAGGCCATTTCTTCACCAAATCAGCGTCATTTGTTTATATATTTCTTGATTGTGGTAAGGATATTTTATGAAATTTAATATGTTTGGTCCAACTACAAAGTTAGATACTGCTATTGGGGAAAAAGTGAAGGACATGTCGGAAACAGACATTGTTGAGTCCACACATTAAACAGTATCTGACTGATGTATGTTGTTATAATTATGTTGACATATTATTGTATTAAAATAGTTTAGCAAGCCTCTGTGTTCAATGAACACTGTTGAACATGCCTGAAGCAAATATAAGTGAAAAGAAAAGAAGAGAAGATCATATCACAGGAAATGTGGTTACTCCACATTATTGTATGGAGGAAAAGTATGTGAACGTACAGTGGCGTATCTACTATAAGGACTTGAGGTGTGGTCACAACCAGGTGGGAGTCCTGTACAATTCGGGGCGAGTGCATTTGTAAGGCACGCGAGGCTGACCCCATACCCACGTAGGAAATTAAGTGTTAGAATAAATGATCAGAGATAAAAGGCCAGGGTGTCCTTTTGTTGCAGAGGGTCTATGTTCCTGTTGCCGGCTGGTGACAGGAAACCTGCTGAGTGCTTATAAACGCCAACCAGTCTCCAACCAGACTTATATGCTGTCGAATATCCAGTAGGAGCTTTGGCGAGTGTTGAACTTGAAATTTCTGCAACTACCCATTGAATTATCTTACAAGGACTCCCAGGTGAAGAGTAAAACATCTGGGGCATCTCTGACATTTTCTTGTGTTTCAAAATATTACACAGGAATTTATGGGGGTAGGATGAACTACAGCCCTCATATACAGTGACTCTCCCGGTAGATAACTAAAGTGAACTAATTTAATATTTCATACAGGAAGGACATTTATAACTACATAATAACTTTTAGTTATTGGGCAGATTGTCCCAACATTTTTAATTGTTCTTTTCTGTAAACTATCTTGTCCTTATTTTCAAAGACCTGTCCACAAGCTATGAATGGACAGGCAAAATAAATTGTAAATAATTGTTCAAAGAAAAACTTAACTGCTAGTTGTTAACTTCTTTTATAGAAACTTAAAGTGTTTGATTGTTGTGTACCATCATTCATTTCTCCCCTAGACACTAGGTACACCATACACTAGAGCCAGAAGATTGACCGTGTGAGACCTAGGGAGGTAGCGTTAGGTTCTCTGCATATAATTCATCATCATCATCTATAGAGTCAGATACCTACATGTGCTTGACCTCACACGGTTATAGCAGACACCTTTTCATTCTTTTTAGGATACCATCATAACCTCCCCAGCAAAATCAACTTTGCTACAGTGATGTCTGTACTTTCAATCGCCAGTGAAAAGTATGGACAATTTTCAATTAAAGATTTCAAGTTCTGGGACAAATGCAAACTAATATCTTCTGTTCTCCTAGCTACGGTTTGTTTTGAAAGAGGTACATTTTGAAATTCTTTTACTACTTTTTCTTCACTGAACGCTTCTGCCATTTGAACTGCACACTTTTTCACAAACTCTCCATCAGTAAACGGCTTTTTTGCTTTTGCAAGCTCATAACTAATCACATAGGACGACATGAGTGATGATTCCTGAATCTTATTTACATGACTAAATATACTCTTTTGCTGATTCAGTTTTTTATTCAATTGTTCAATCACAAGCTTTCTCGACTCGCTGCTATGCTCGTCGTTGTTTTTCTGATGATTTGTGATGTAGTGACGTGTCAAGTTATATTCCTTCACTACAGCTAACACTTGGGTGCAAACTAAGCACTGAGCATTCTGGTTTAAATGCGCGATTTTTCACTGTCCACTTTTCTATACTTAGAAAACATTTTTACAAATGCAAACTCTTATACATGAAAACGTGCACAACAGCTACAAGCCCAGAAGTGTCACTGGCTGATTTATACTTAACACTTCACAAGACCAACTGTGCTCCTCAACTCCTTCCTATAGAAATGTACCTACCATCCACCCACACTCCCACGATCACTTTCCCATACCGATGCTAATGACAAAGCAACATCATTGGATCTCAGAGACTTCCGACCGCAGAAAAGATCTGTCATTGCTTTCAATTTCTCATTATCAAAGTAGGTACCGACACTGTCTTCGCCTGTCCACGTGCACGATCAAAGATTTGACGTTATCATTTCCGTTTTGTCGGCACTAACTAGTAGAGCTCAATTGGTATGATAGAGAGAGAGAGAGAGAGAGAGAGAGAGAGAGAGAGAGAGAGAGAGAGAGAGACAGAGAGAGAGAGTGTGTTGGTGGTGAGGTGGGGAGACGTTAATCGTACATTTTGGGTCTTTTTGGTTTTGTTTCTAGTGCCTGTGCGTGCTATTTTGTAATATTTTTTTTTAGCACAGTGGTTGGAGCATACAGTAATTTTCAATCAACAATAAGAGGCCGGCAGAAACAGGTTGGCGGGCCGGATGTGGCCCGCGCGCCGTAGTTTGGCCACCTCTGATCTAGAATATAGTCAGAAATATAAAACACTGACAAGCAACAATTTCAGCACTACATTCCACAGAGACAATAAGGAACCAGTAGCTGGTACGGACAGACACATTTATATACCTAGGATGCATAGTGACACCAGACGGCGGAACAAGCAAAGACATCAACAACAGAATGATACAATAAATAAAGTGAGAACAGCCTTTGCTAGTCTTAACAACATCTGGAAGTCCTCTCAGTACAGCACAACCATAAAATTAAGATTACACGAGAGCTGTGCATTTTCTGTGCTTCTCTATGGTGCAGAAGGAAAGTTATAATCTATTGGTCGAATACCATCACCAACCAAGAACTGCTTACTGTGAGCAACCAAGAGGACATGCATACCATCATAGCTGGAGTTTGGTTGGCCACGTCTTCAGAAGAGACCCTGATTCTATATGTCACATAATGGATTGGGGCGACCCCTTCTTCCTAATCTCTGTTTCACTACGGCAGTAATCGGTAGATTTGTGGTACGGATTTTACTGCGCGCTTTCAATTGTCGCACTTTCTTTCTGTGCTAAGTAGCAGATATTTGATACTGTCAAATCATTTTGACACTCCTGTTAGGCGATAATAATCACGTTTTGCTTGATACGGCACAGATCAGCTGAGATAAGAGCAGGTGAAGACCAATTTGGGTTTGCTCAATTTCGCATGATTCTGTTTTCTCAAGCTGGGCCGGATGATAAAATTACTCTCCCGTAGTCGGTTTTCGTTTGCTCAGGCAACAGATAACAAGATTACCCGCCTGTGCAACACTTTTGGGACGGGCACGTATGATATAATCATTTCCTGTCCACGACATTACCCTGTAAGAAAGTAATAAGTGTTACATCTGACACACGTTGTCGTATGAGTTTAATGATATGTTTGTGAGTTCGTACACAGGGCAATCGGATGTTTACAGCCCATTTTCAGAAAAGTATTTTTTGAAATTTGATTGGCTGATCATTTGAGCTCCATAACAAACAGATGTGGGGGTAGGACAGGTATATAGCCTGACACGTTTCAGTCAGTCTAGTTCACTGTGAGATTCAAGCTTGCCAAAGACACCAGACTTGCCAGTAGTTAGAATTTAGAATTTCCATTTATCAGACTGGACACCTTTTATTCAGTTCAGGAAATCTCATTTTAAATAAGGAAAACCGGAATATCTGAGGAAACTGAAACACACGGAGTCAGAGAGGGAATTATCTTATTAAAGAAACGACACCCCAGACGCGTGAAAGAGGCCGATTTAAGTCTCTTTTATCCATCTGAGCAAAAAAGTCTGTGAGCCAGGATTGGCGTAAGTTGTCATTTTACATTACTAACATGTGAACTAATATATATATATATATATATATATATATATATATATATATATATATATATATATATATATAACCATGAGAATATTAATATCTGAAAATCGCTAGTGGATGTCCTATTTATTTGAGGCTGGCAACCTCAGCGTACAGAATGATGATTTTATGAACCACCACTGCCAAGTTTCGTAAAGTGAACAAAGCATAAAGTAGTCCCAGGTTCCACATGGAGCAGGAAGGGAAAGATGAAAGAAATGTACATTCTATGTATAATATCTACATTTTCAATCACTGTAAATGTAAACGAAAATAAAAAATATTTACAAAAAATATTTTAAACACAGGCTTTTAATGCACTAAAAAGCCACAAATAATTTTTCAAGGAGTTTATAGCTTGCAGTAAAAAAATGTAACATCAAATTGACAAAAAGTGTGGGGCGCTTAAGCACTTATCATGTAATATATCTATAAGTGTGTAATGAAGTATAAAGCAGAAGTTAATTTCATATAGAACCAGCCTTCTATATTTTTTCACACTGACACGTGAATATGATAGGGATGGGTACTTTAACCTCTACAGTTAATATCAAAATGGATTGGATAACATCAGAACCAAATCCAGAATGAAATGACACAACTTTAATTTACATATGACCAAAGCGTTATCACTCCAAGAGGACACATATTAGACATAAAATATGTACATCTACAACAGAATTAAGGACGATCAGCAGAAATCCAAGCCCATCCAACATCCAAGAAATGCCTCCATGAAACAAATAGTTGAGAGGCCAGTTGCGCAATAAAATGCATAACATAACAAGTCAAGTTGACATATCTTGGAAACAATGTTCATAGATGACGGTAATATGGACTTTAAAAAAGGAATAAGATGTCATAAGGCTTATGCAGTGGCTTAACAATTTTACTTCTCATGCACACATATCTCCACAGAGGCAGACTGACAGTTGACAAACAGCACACGCATACCAACCCCAGGCTAACAGTGCCAAACAAGTGATGATCTGAAACACAGAAACGGAAGGTCACAGCATGTGAGTTGTGCAGGCTGCCACAAGCAGCAAACGTAATTGTAAAGACAGAAGGAAAACAGAGAAGACATTAGGAGTGTGTTGAATCAAAATCATGTACCAGCGACATAGATCCATGATACTAACAGCAAAAGTGTGCTGGACACATAAATGTAAGTATAAATATTAATAAACTTCTTCTTCTTCTTCTTTGATCCTTAGCCGCCGACCGTCAAAGCAGTCAGTGGCCATTACGCCTGGTGGCGTCTTGTAGGGCAACAACAAATTGATTCCACTCTGCTCGATCGGCTATTAATAAACTATTAACAGGTATTTGTATCAATAAGCTACTAAAAGATCATTGTGGCTGTTGTTTGCTGAATGAGATACCTGCAACAAAGCAAATCTGAAAAATGTATTCAGCCTTTACCTTAAATCAAGACAGAATAAGGTGAGATGCAACATCGCTCAACTAATGCATTTTAAAAACATTAGACTATAAATGGGCTCCCAAACCCAGGGCAGCAATCTAAACTTAAGCAGTAAGAATCTTCCCTGGGAGACAAGAATGACTCAAATGGACCGATTAAAAAAAGGAAAAAAAAAAGACCAGTCACTTTTTAAGCAGCTAATTTAATCCAGTCCTAAGCACATGTCCCATAACCATAATCAGATGCAGGACAAATTGAAAACACTCGATGAGAGGTCACAACAATTGGGTCTGAAAATACACACGGAAAAGACAAAAATAATGAGAATAAATGCAGGTAATGATAACAGGGTTGAACTTCAAGAAACACCAATACAAGATGTAGAATCGTACACATATCTTGGCAGCAATATAGACAAAGTTGGAGGAACAGACAGTGATATCAAAATAAGAATACAAAAAAGCAAGAGGAGCTTTCATTGCATTGGGAAATGGAGATCAAGAGAAATCGGATCCAACACGAAAATAAGAATCTTCAACTCAAATGTGAAGTCAGTCCTATTGTATGGCTCTGAGCCATGGAGAACAACAAAGACAACAACCAAAAAGCTACAGACTTTCATAAATGGGTGCTTGCATAGAACAGAGGGATTAAAATGGTATGACAAGGTTACCAACGTGGAACTGATGACAAGAACTAGACAAGTGCCAGTGGAACAAGAGATGAGAAGAAGATGATGGCGATGGATAGGACACACACTGAGGAAACCTGTTGATAGCATTACAAGGCAGTCCTTGTTCTGGAACCCCCAGGGCAAGAGAGGCAGAGGTAGACCAAGAAGCACATGGAGAAGAGAGCTGGAAACAGAGGTGAAAATGATAAGAATGTGGAAAGAACTTGAGATGATGGCACGTGACAGGAGAACTTGGCATGTTTGTTGAAGGCCTATGCTCCTTTGGGAGTGGAGGGTTATGAATGAATGAAGCACATTACTATACTGCTAGAATAGAATATTATTCACAAATACACAATAAACAACAATTTGAGAACAACTGCCTCAAACAGCTCGTGAGTCAGTCATCCCTTGAACAGCAGCAAAACTGCCATTCTTAGAGTACGAAACGACACAAGCCATAATTGGGCTAACTACAACAAAAATGGAATGTATTTAAAAAAAAGGAAAAGCTGATATTGATTAAAGAGCTGAATAACTTTTGTAATATGAGATTTCACTACAGGACTGCAAATGATGCCCGATTTGTATATGGTGCCATAAAGCATGGGCGAGAAACTAGATTTTCAAATGTTAAAGATGTAGTGAATTAGGAAGAGAATCTGCCGCATCTGTAATAAAAATGTATTACTGCTTTTACATCAACAACAAAATTAAGATTTACTCAATGGCTGCTCAGCTATGTACTAGCCTTTTCAGGCTCCCCCCCCCCCAAGCAATTATTTCTAGGATTAATAATTAATCAATGCTACAAGTGACAGCATTTCGGCATACTAATACTAAGTGAGGAAGCTAAGAGGCCAACAGCAGATTGGTCCCTCTCTATATAAGGAGCACAAAACTAAGTTGACCTCTGATGAAGATTACCCAGAATATGAACTATATCAGGTAGGCTATGCTTTAGATGTATAAACATGATAGGGAAGTCAGAACCCACTATAAGCATGGGAACAATCCCAATAATGACCTTCCCCATTGACATCAAAATAGCAGCTGACTGCAACTTCAACAATAAAAACAAAAAAGATAGAAACACAATACACATGGAAACCTTTCATTTCATTAGTGATGTTGGCATCAACATCAATAGTATCAGGTATCATGAGATTACTTAATCAGTGAAACTACTATTCCATAATAGTTCTAAATAGTTTTGAATGAAACTGCAAAAACATTGCTAGCATTATGTCAAAATGCCTCGTAATTTTTCCATTACAGCCATGATTTTTTTTCCCAGTCACATTAAGGATTTTTTTAAAAAACTTAAATGATGTTAATGATGCCTGATTATTTAGATCGTAAATGCCAAAAGTGAACAAAGATAAAGGTGATGCTGCATTTTATACATAAACATAAGACATTTTTTTTTTACAAATGAGTCGTAGAAAAAAGATAGATGGTTGTAGTAGCATAACAGACATACTGTGCTGTGCATGAACTGAATGATTCATATTGTAACGGATTGCCTCCCCTGCTTTGCAGTAGTGGTCCAACAGTGGCCAAAACTCAAGAGTATCTAAATGGGTCATTAAAGGTGTCTACCTTCGCACATTACTCTTGGCAGAGATATAGATAGAAGGTTAATGCCGCTTCTACCTTACGCGACATTCACAAGATAATTCAGAAGCCAAGAACAATGCTGCTTAGCGCTGAACATTTGTTAACTTATATCTGTCCGTCACCTTTTGTGAAGGATTTAAGCAATGGTTTTTAGCCTGTTCAAGCCCCCAGCTGAGTTAATTCAGCGAATTTCCTCTTATAATGGTATAGCTCTGTTTAGAGGTAAATATATGTCCAGATGTATATTAAATATAAATGTATATGTATATTAAATAGTCGTGCTTTTACATTTGCTTTCATACATGTAATAACTGAATCAACTATGTTTGCTTAGTTTTAAAATAACATGTAACAAATTTAATAGTGAATTAGTCTATAACAGGTTAAAATATATATATGGAAAGATTTTTGAAATTTTAGATGAAAGCGTCTTCATAGAGACTTAATAGGGGAGTGACGAAAGTAAGTTTTGCTGATGCCTTTTTTATAAGAACTTAACTCTAGGTGAGTCCTTTCGCCGTGGTTTCCGTCACTTCTTTTTGGTGGTGAGTGGAAATAGATTACATGATTTCCCACCTTTGCTTCCTTATTAAAATTCAAGTTGGGTTAAACGCAGAACCCTACACTTCGATATCTGTCTAACTCATAATTCTAGCCACGCCTATTTTTCTTTTCTCTATGTCTTACAGGCTCTAGGAATGTTTACAAACAGACCTATTACCTAGTCCACGACGGGACAGGTAAACAGCCAGCGAGTAGAGCCGTTGTTAACTGTTTTCTGTAGTACATTGGTCATGGGGAATTAATCTGAGGAAAGGGGAGATAACCACATTTACCCCCCCCCCCCCCCCCCCACCCGTTTGTTCGCGGTCTCATGGAACTTAATTAGCTACAAGTAGAGACGGCAGATCAAAAGCAAGTCCATTCGCTAGCGAAGAATCCGCGGTCGGCATACGTGAGAAATAAAACTTTCATTCACGAATCGGCCGCAGATTTCCCCAAAATACGAGCGGAGGCACTATAAATCGCACTCGCCTGTGATTTTATCCCCATTTTATATATATAAACTCCAGCTTTTAAAATCATATGTCTAGTAGCAGCAGAATTTTCGGAATATCTAGCTTCGAAGCCTAGACCATTGTTAAAGTGGATTTCTTAGCATTTTCGGAGATAATTTCAATTTCTGTGTTGCGGTAAATATCTATTCTAGCATTTTGAGTGATTTAATTGTTAAAGTTCGTAAATATAATTTCACTAGGTTTTCTGTGTTATTGGCTAACAGATTAAATAACATCTAGCTAAATTTTCTAGCTGTAACGAAAATTTAATTAATTGCTATTACCCAGAAACAGATATTTAATTGACTAGTAAACGAATGCACTATTCATTATGAGTACCGACGAAATATATATTTATTTCTAATTCATTATGAGTAATTTTATAAATGACTAGCGCTTATTTCACGTTTTAAAAACAATAAGTTGAACTAGACACTTGTGGTTTAAAATCTAATTTAAATACCGGAGTGATTAAAAAGGTCTTACCTAGACGCTTAGTAGATTAGGAGGTTCATATTATTGTTCAATGTTTTGTATTTTCTTCCTAAATCTAGTACGGATCACAAACCCAAACCTACCAGCTGTCTTAATCTGAGAAAAAGAAGGGGTCTAAGTCTAAGAGTACCAAGAAAAACACTCTTATGTATAACGGGTCTTTGAGGTTCGGCCCTCTAGTTTTACCCATAGAGAGAGAGAACATTTGACCAATAAGAATAACGATAACTGGACATATAGATACCCAGATTTCTTTTTTCATTTTTTTCAATTACATTCCGCCCGTGGTGGCGAAAGAAAACCTCAAAAATTAACACTACCCGAATACCAGCCACTGTGTTGTGGCGAAGATATCCAGCAAGATTCACCTATCTGACATTCTCTTTAATTAATTGGAATTACCAGCTACTGTACTCTGTGAACACTAGGTCTCATAATTATTTTCCTACTTGGACTAATTGATGTGACATAAACAGATCCACTTATTATTACCAAAATAAGCGTTCCCGACATGAGGATTAATAAGCCTTGAAGGAACTGGGGCTTGTTTTGCCAAAACCAAAAACTGGATTTGTGACTTGTATCATGGATATATATCAAGATGTTGTTAACACAACCAGTAGGTAAATGTGACGATGAAACGCAGCTGACCCTGAAATATTGGATGATATGGTACGACCCTTCGGATAACATCAGTACCCCCCCGAATATTGTTGTAATTTTATCGTCAACGAGAATTCTTCCACCTGGGCTCATTAGCAATGCACAACAGAAACGTGGAACCCCACCTGGGCTCATTAATATGTGTCAGAGCTGAGTGGACTCGCCACCGCGTTTGCTAATTAAATATGTAGACTGTTATCTTCCGTCTAGTCTGGACATCGCTTGCCTTGGGAGAGGTTAAGCCACGCCTCCACCTCCGCCAAGTTCTAGAGCGATTATAAGCAAGCATTTTGCTACACCTTTCTTTCGTACCTGCCTTAACCTTTAGCACGCTGCGGACGCAACGTTGCGACGAACGTAACCTATGTTCTCCATGCTGGAGGCGCAATGTTGCACCTTACGGATATCACCGTTTCTAGCATGAGGACTTGTGTACACGTGATTTTCAGCCCCGGATGTTAAGTTGTAATTTTATTTGCAAGAGAGTTAGCTTCCGTTTCCGATCTTAAAAAAGTGATGGGTGTATCCGCGTTTATATTTTGTAAATTTTTAAAATCGAAATGAATCGGCATCAGACACGCAGCCATTTCGCTCTAATTTTATTGGATTCTGACGCCATGCGTTGGGGATAAGATTTTTGTCTTTGTAAGCGCTGATATCGTTTCTCAGAATATGTTTGATGGCTGAGATGGAAACGAAAGTAGAATGGCATTGCCAGTATGTATAATGCTAGGGGTTAGTACTAGGAATATCGGAAAGATTTAGAATTTCGGCCGAATGTCACATCTGACGAGAGCGTTTGTTGCTTTGCTACTGATGATGGGTGTAACGAAAAGATCGTCATTTGATTTGTATTGGTCTGTTGGTCAAATGACTTTCATTGAGATGCAAGGGATATGGACTCTTCGTGTGTTGGTTATTAAAAAAAATTTTTTTTTTTTATTTTAAAATTAAAAAAAAAAATTATTTTTTATTATTTTAATTTTTTTTTTCGTTTTTTCATCTTTCCTTTCCTCTCTTCCTATCACATCTAACATGTACACAAACAAATTTTATATCATCAGATTCACCATTCATTTATTTATATAAATTCCAAAAATGATAGCAATTGACCAAGAAACACAAAAACTATAGACATTACAAGTCGCCCACTATAAAAACGGGGGGTTGTGAAAAAGAATGCAGCTGCAGGGCAAGTTTTCTGAATTTTTATGCAGCGTGCTAAAGGTTAAAGGCGTTGCCAGAATCAAACGAAAGTAGCGGCATGCGATCTAAGGCAAGACGATTCCCCCAAGACAGACGAAGCTAGTCTCTCGCAGGAATTTCACATCTCTGTGTTAACCACAGAACCGCTCGCAGTGGACACGAACGGGAAAGATGAAGCGGACGCAGCGAACGGAGATACGGAAAACCAGGGGCGGCATCTCTCTTTAGTCTGGCGGTCAGAACCCCGAAAGTCTCCTGAGATCTAAAAAGGTGTCAAATTCTAACATGCCCCCCTAATCTTTTATTCCATTTAATATATATATATATATAGAGACCTCTGAAAAATGCATTTTATCACTCGTTTGCCAGAAGCACTAGCTATAGTAAAATCTTGTTAGATTTCCCCTGGATTTTGGGCTATATTTCGCAGTGAATTCTATTCTGTGCTAAACAGTATAATATATATTAGTTTCTAGTGATCAGTGGTCAAGTTCATTCATTTTCATTTCACTGGATTTTGTGTTGATTTAAAATCTATTAAATTAAACCTATCTCAAAAGCTCCAGCTGTAAATTTAATGATATATCTATTATAGTATTTCCAAAGATAATAGATGCTTAAAACGATTAAATTAACTTTTAAAGTCGCGAAGGAATCTATAATTAATTAATTAAGTTAAGTTCTATATATAGATGGGTGTTTTAACCATTAGACTCGCGAAGTGTTTTCTGAATAGATATAATTAAATACGCGAGTGTATATAATAGTCTTAACGGAAAATTTATCACGCTTTAGAATGTTATTTGATTTTTCGGTATAATTACATGTTTTCTATCTTTCATATAATGTGATCATAACATTTGCATCCCAGCAAAAACATTGTATTAGAGTCCTCCAGACTCGGTTCTTAAAACCCTCCAGAATTTGATGAGACTTTAAATTTTAATCTTTGTGGCGATCCGCTGTTGGGATTCCGCTATCTAAATTTTTTTGCAAGAAAGAAAGCAACCCCAACGAACAATCTAACACAGCATCAAGTAAATTAAGATTAACTGGAGAAGAACATTGCCAGATCTATTTATATTATCTTATTGCTCTACTGCGAAAGAAAAATCTTCTGAACACTGACTGTGCATATTTTCTTCACTGGATTTTAAAACCCTAGAAGTAAACCATACCTCAACGGTCAGTTGTTATCTTCACGCATTAAGAAGTATTACCATCAGCGGCGAAACCAATGAGACCACGCCATATTCACCACCTGTATCTAAGACTGTGCCATCCCATAGAACCTTCCTTTTAACATAACAAAAACAAAGTGCATTTAGGCTTCACTTTCCAGCGATTTCAGGACTGTACTAACGCATATACCTGATAATCTGGGGCTGGACACAGAAGAAAAGACACTACCTACGTCGAGTGTTTAATTGATGTTTTGTATTTTCTATGGAGTGCCAGATTCTACGATCGGTAAGTGTGTGTGAGTACATGAGTGTTGGCCATCACGAGCGTGCATGAATGACAGGAGATTTATTTTGCAACCATTTTTAATTTGCCTACCTGGTAAATACTTTTACTGTATTCCCTGTATTGTTCCTTTTAAGTGGGATGTTATAACTCTGTTTATTCCCCACCCCCTTACCTTTGCATAGTAAAAGGGAAAACAATTGAGAATAACAGGACTTTTTTTACCACCCATACCTAGTACTGTAACACCTCCTTTTTCAGAGTAATTAAATTTACTGTTGGGTTACATTATCTAATAACTACCTATCTTTGGACTGGGTTTATCTTTTGTCTATTACAAGCGGGAAGGGCAAACTGGATACCACTCTTCATACCCCCCCCCACCTTGGTGTTACTTGTATTTCTGTACCTATGATTTTTTTCTGTAACAAATGATACATGTTGTGACTGATTTTAATGATAAATAAACATAATAAAACTGTTAGTACTGTGTTGGAAGGCCCAAGCCCAAATTACTCATATTTGTTTAACATAGTTGTATTCTCGTGACGTCCGTGTGTTTTGAAGCACCAAATTGGTGTGAGCGCATGTGTGTTTGGAAACTGGCAAATAATTGTTTAGCCAGGAGAGTTTAAGGAGTAGATTAAGAGAAAAGATTGTTGTAAAAGAGTCTGTCCTTACTCTCCCCAGCACTCTGTGAATCAACTATTTACTTCCAAAACCCTTATTATCACAGAGCCTTCACCATCGTTCTTCACTCTAAACAGGACCACTATTTCTAAGACTCTTTCTCTCAAAATAAATTTACGACAGTAAGCATGATTGAATGTGGCCACAGGTTTGTCAGAAACGAGAGAAAGAAAGAGTGAATAATTCTTCTGTAGTATAATCATTGTACTCACTTTGTTTTTTTCTTCCTTTTGTTTGCTAATACTATTATTTACAGCATAGAATAATTAGGAACTCTGTCCTTTACAGTATAGTCAAATTCTACACCATAGCGCAAATCTTTTGACCTTTTGGGGTTAATTAACTACTTCTTGTGGGATCTTGTCTCAACAGAGAGGATTGCACTTATGGGTTTATTCTTTTAATTTATGTAAACTATGATTTTATATTCATATTTGATATTTGCTGTTGTGAAGTTTTCTTTTTGATAATAAACGTTAACAAAACTTTAATTACCTGTGTTGGTCAGCTCAGCCCAATATCCCTACACCATTACTATAGTTTCACGTTTGTGCGTCAAGTTGTCGTCACTTATCTGTACGTGTGTATGTGAGTGGTTATAGTGTATATGTTAATATATACAGAAAGGTAAACTGTCTGATAAACAAATTTCATTCGTAGAGATAGGCTGGACTAGAGTATCTTCTCAATCCAGGGACAGACTCTACCTTTTCACCATTTTCAATCGTGAAATCGATTTCTTTACCTTATCTCTCACTGAGTTATCACCTATTTCAGCTCTATTCAGACGGGACCAGAATCTATCCTTAATACATATCAAAATCTACGACACATGGTGAATAACAAAAACAACAATCAAATGTTACAGACTTTCATAAATGGGTGCTTGTGTAGAATAAGAGGACTGAAATAGTATGACAAGAGCACAAATGAGGAACTGATGAGAAAAAAGTCAGACAGGTGCCAGTGGAACAAAAGATGAGAAGAAAATGCTGTCAATGGATAGGACACACATTAAGGAAACCTTCTGATAGTTTTACCAGGCAGTCCTTAGTCTGGAATTAACAAATTAGAGGCAGATCAAATAAACAGAGAAGAGAACTGGATAAAGAAGACATGGAAGGACCATGAACAGATGCACAGGAGAGTAGGACATGGCATGAATTTGATACAGCCTACACTCAGTGCCATCCGTGTGTTACCGGGGCCCAAAAGGGGAGCAAAGAATAGTTACACTGTACCCTAACATGCATGTCGTAAAAAGCGACTAAAGAGGGTTGGGCATGGGGCTGATTACCCCATCCTGTAAAAAACTTTTTGCCAAAAAAACTTTAACAAACGTGGACAAGTCAAATACAGAATATAAATCAACTCAGCCGCCCAAGACAAAAGAAGGTCCTCTGGAAAGGAGGCACATAAAGCAACCCAGTGAAAGCTGTAAGGAGTATGGGTTGCCGACTAACCTTTTTTCGTCTAGGAAAATCTCCAGGATTGGCACCAGGAATGCTTGCCCTCTATGTGAACAAGGGAAAACAATGGGACCCCGAATTATAACAGCAAGGTTTAAATCGGCGTAAACAGACACAATGCAACCACCGTCCTTTTCAGGGCGAACGAGGAAGAAGAAGAAGAAAATCAGCCAAAAAGAAAGTAAATATAAACATCATCAAGTGTTATGCACCAACAAATGATAAAGAAGAATCTGAAAAAGAAGACTTTTACACCAGACTACAAAATGTCTTGGACAAAAAGAAAAGAAAGGACATTACAATTTTGATGGGGGACCTAAACGCAAAAATGGGAACAGACAACACGGGCTTTGAGGAAATCATGGATTAGATATGATGAACGAGAATGGGGAACTGTTAGCTAACTTCTGTGCTTCAAATTAACTAGCTATAGGAGGAAGCATATTTCCACATAAAAGAATACATAAAGCAACATGGATATCACCAGACCACAGAACTGAGAATCAGATTGATCACATATGCATAAGTAAGAAGTTTTCGCAACAAAACAGATCCTGTACAGACCAGATAGTGACATTGAGAATAATAGTTGAACAAATGGAATGGAATTCACTGCTATACATCGGATTCGTGGACTTTGAAAAAGCATTTGACAGTGTAGACAGAGAATCACTTTGGAAATTGATGAGGCCTTATTGAGTTCCCATGAAGATCATTAACTTAATAAAGAAGATCTATGAAGACATGACATGCAGAGTTCTTCATGAAGGACAACTTACAGAACCGTTTAGGATTAGAACGGGAGTGAGACAGGGATGCCTCTTGTCTCCATTTCTCCTTACTAGCAATAGATTGGGTTATGAAAACATCAACATCACACAACAGAAATGGAATCCAGGGGAATCTGACTAAACATCTTGATGATCAGGATTTTGCAGATGACTTGGCTCTTCTGTCCCATAACCATAATCAGATGCAAGAGACATTGAAAATTATCGATGAGAGGTCACAACAAGTGGGCTTGAAAATACAAGTTGACAAGAAGGAAAGAGCAAAACGTGATGTGGGATTATTAGTACATCCTGAGAAAAGCAACAATAATACAGATCTTATGCACCCTGCAATAATAGCTTCATTGAGGAAGACAAAAGCGAATTCTTTGAATGCCAGTCAGATGTAATCAGTAGGATAAACAAAAAAGATGATTTGGCTGTAGGCAAAGAAAGAGCATTGTGAGAAATCAGCGCAAGTGTTGATAACACCACAACATAAAGCAATAGCAATGGAGATAATAATAAATTTATGCAATGTTCATGTACTAATAATAATCAACATCCTCTTCCAATATCGTCAAAACCATATGAACATGATACAGGTGGAATAATATTGACCTAGCATCTCAGATTGATTACATATTAATCAGAAAACGGCAGAGGAAAACAATAATAGATGCCATCTCCAGCAATAGTATGGATACTCACCTCTGACCAGTTATAATGACCGAAACAACATTACAAATGAAAAGACAGAGAAGGCAAAAACAGGTGCTCATTACAAATCCGAAAAAGCTAGATGACAAAAATATCAGAAAAGATTAATACCAAGAAATGGCAAAGATCTTTGTTTTTAAAAAAAAATTGGAACTGTAAACAATGAATGGAACATTTTCAGCAGCAATGATGAAGACACTGAACACAAAATGATGTGGGGAAAGAAAATAAGACATGGCAAAAAGAAAAAGAACAGCATGGTGGAATGATGTCAGTGAAGTCAAGGAAACAATACAGACTAAAAAGAAACTTTATAAGACACGGCTAAAATCCAAGACACAAGGCGATTAAAATAAATAAAAAATAGCAGAAGAAATGCCAAATAAGTGATCAACAGAGCAAAATAAGACTCATGGTGTGAATGCTGTGAGCAGCTAAGAACCATCTGCAAATAATGCCCAAGAGATGTTTACAAAAGTATCAAAGCAATGAGGGTGAGAGATGAAATCTTCAATCCCACTACAATCATTAATGACTGAAATGGAACTCCAATGTTCAATGAAAAACAAAAGAAAGACTATATGGAAAAATTACTTCCAAGAACTTCTCAACCAAGCAGGCACTCAGATAAACTGTACGTACACCGCAAGAAATGTGGTAAGGCCAGAAATGCCCTTTAACCCTTTCCGGTCGTGTGTCTGACTGGGTAAGACAATCGATTTTTCCCGTTCTGGTCGAATGTCTTACCCAGTTAGACACACGACGAAACAACTGGTTTTACGGCCGTCTGTCTTTCCCAGTTAGCCGAGGCATTGTACCATTATTTTATGGCACAAATTCGTGCGGTGAAACGGGGAAACGAACTATTTGTGGTAAACTGAATAGTAGAACGTAGGGGGGAAACAATGGCACCAACATGCAAATGTGCCTGGAGAATGACTACCTCCGAAGTAGTGACTTTTCTAAAGGAGACTGATAATAGTGGTAGTGAAAGTGATGAGATAAATATATATGACAGTGATTTTATATTAGGAGTCATTTTGAGAATGGGAATGCAAGAGGGTGGCGTGGTAAAAGAATATTTTTCTGTAGAATGGATTGATTATATTCCTTTTTATCGTGAACAGCTATATTTTGTTCAAAGAAATACATCCATAGACAAAAATGGATCACATAAAGTATCGCAAAAATCTTGTTTTACAACTTGAACAAGAGCAGCGGGCTTCTCAGCCTTCTCGTCGCCGGGGTCGTCCATCAACACTAGATGTGGAAGAACGCCTTGATAAGCGTCAACACTTTATTGATGCTTTTCCTGGCAGAAAAACAAAGGACTGTGCTGTGTGCAGTGACAGAAAAACTCCAGGTGAGAGGCGTCAGACAATGTACTACTATGAAACATGTTCACATAAACCTGGTTTGCATCCTGGGAAATGTTTCAAAATGTACCACACTGTGACAAAATATCGTTGATGTGATTGATTGATTGATGTGAATCCCTGGGCATGAGTTATTGTACTCTTTTGCCCTTTAGGGGATGAGTTATTCACTCATACCATTGAGCCAGTTATGGGAGGTGATTTGTGGGCTTTGTTTCAACCCCAAGGAAGCATCCTAGACTCAGCGGCATGTTGCACCAGGCCCACTTTGGCGTGTTTGCGTTACCAAGAGGTTTGATGGCTCTCTACCCATGCAGGGGGGTTATATCTCCGAGACAAGACTGACATGAGCAATCAGTCACCGGCCGTGGCATGAGCAGCCAGACAGCATAGTGGCGTGGTGGCGAAGCCACCGCCTCCATATGTCTGCCAAAGGTGGGCTTTCTTGCAACCCCACGGAGCATCCTAGACTCAGAAGCATAATGCACCAGTCCCACTTTGGAGTGTGTGCAATGTTCCGAGGTTTGATGGCTCTCTACCCTGCAAAGGGGGTTATATCTCCGAGACAAGTATGCGGTATCCGGCAGAGCAGCCAGTCACCATAGCGGATGTTTCAAGGCGTAGGTGTAGCCACAGCCGAGCCACCACCACTGACGAAGTACGACATCAAACGGACACATAGCTCTGCCCCACCTGAACTGGGAAGACCCGGCAACCGGGACCACGCACAGACTCGATGGGACAGGGCATGTTTATTTTCCTGTTTGGTAATGGCGCAGCTACAACTGAGCCGCTACTACTGCCGAAGGACGTCATCTAGACAGACACATAGCGCTGCCCCTTCTGAACTGGGAAGACCCGGTAGCCGGGACCATGCACAGTCTCGATAGGACACGGCATGTTTATTTGCTTGTTTGTTAATGGCGCAGCTACAACCAAGCCTCTACCACCGCCGAATGACGTCATCTAACAAAGACTTTTTTTCTTATTTCAGGTCCCGACACTATTCCAAATAAATAAAAAATGATACAACACTTATTACTTATGTAAGTTCTTTCTGGTGTGTAGAATATTTGCGGGTGTCGTTTTGGGGAATTTTTTGACAAAAAATATTCCAACCTGGTAATAGTGGCATGCAAATTTTATTCGGTCGGAAAGGGTTAAACAAATTACCAGGCATGGATGAAGTAGCAGCAGAAAAAATGCAAGAACAATTGGCAGACTCACTAATGCATTTAATATAACCACAGTTCAAATAGATGATGTGCTATTCCCATTACTGTTCAACAGTTATACTGACAAAACAACATCAGAAGTAAACCTACACCATGACGTAAACCCAAAACAAACTGAATGAATTACTTTCTGCAGATGATAAGTCTAATGACTGAAGATGAAAACAAATTGCAAAAACACACAAATACACTCAATTCATCCTGTGGAAGATACCCCAAGAAGATCCATACATCAAAGACAGAAACTATGAAGATAAGTAGATCATCAGACCCACTTAACATACTTCTTCTGCCTCATTCGTCCTGAAAAGGACGTTGGTGGCATTGTGTCGCAGTTTACAGTGAAGCTGCGATATTTGCGCCTTTCGGCCCGACACATCCAACTTCCGCACAGCATTTTTGGGGACCGGGTTTGCCTTCCCTCTTCGATCCCTACTCTCTCTGCCAGACTGCAGTGATGCAGCCTGTTTCCAGGACCACCACTTGGAGGTGGAGTAGGGTCTGATCAGCTCTGGTTCGCTGACCCTGATGCAAGCAGTCAAGCTATGAGTCGCTGACTGCATTCATCTCTTTTGCTGCGTCTTCGGTCCTACTTAACATACATGTCAACTATATCAGGCTTCAAATACCTAGGAATCATTTTACAGACAATGGTAGATCTTACAGAAAATAAATAATACACAAAGGCCGTATGAGTTTCAGGCACTAGTGAGAAATAAAGAAGTAGAAGACTAGACAACAGAAAAACAATAGAAGTGATAGGCGTACCAGGAATTGAACCCAGGACGTTCCGAGCGACACCACCGCCTAGTTACGGGAGTGAATCATTACTATCCTCTACACCAGGGGTTCCCAACCTTTTCTATGCCCCGCACCCCTAGGAAATATTTGATTGTTCGCACCCCCTACAAAGGTAATATCATGTTGATAGCTCAGTTGGTTAAGCGTGAGACTCTTGACCTTAGGCTTCTTTGTCGCATCCCCTGAAATGCCATCTCGCACCCCCTGGGGGTTTGGGCACCCCAGGTTGGGAACCCCTGCTCTACGCCAACTGGGCACCACAAATATAGTGCTTCATAGACAGAGGTCTAGCATGATCTCTCCACGTAACCCGGATATGTACCTAAGGATGACCGGTTACATGGAGAGATCTCAGTGAAGGTATGACCCTAAAGTTGCCAAGTGAGGCACAGCGGCTGATACTGAATAGGAAGCTGCAGGTTCAGCCTCCAGTTTGTTTCTTGCTTTGGATTTGACTGAGAACAGCACACACAGTTCTCTCTCAAATTCACAACACCCCCCCCCCCCCCCCCCAAAAAAAAAACTACTTCTTTTGGAACAATCTAACATAATATTACAGGCATTTAAAAAATATTCTCGTACCCCATTGACAAGCTTCTAGTACCCCCTTGGTATGACAACCCCAGGTTGGGAACCTCTACTCTAGATCAAAAATGACTTCCGTGGACCCAAACTTAAGTCAAAGTAAATGTGTAGGAAGAAAGAAATTTTGCTACACCCCCCAAGTTGGAACAATCTGCTTAACCCTTTACTGTTTAAACTGCCCAAAATCACCTGGGCATATAGTCTAAGGTCCCGTTCAAAATGCCCAATTCCGCCTGTGAAACATGTCATAGTGCAACGAGGTCTCGCTATAAACGAGGCCAGAGTTATAAACATATTTCCGGTAACAAGTAAAGCTTCCGTTTTCTGAAATTATTTACGAAATCGACCGACATTTTTATTTTTTTGTTTTATTTTCAACAGCAGTGACTTTGCAGGCAGTGGAATCTTTGCTTTGGAATCTTGAGAGATGACATTCTATTTGATTGAAACGATGAGGATGATGCCAAATCAGATGTAGATATTGAATTTGAAACAAGCACTTGATTTAGATGCGTGACAGCGACACTGAATCTAGCGAAAGTAGTAAATATACTAATGACAGATCAAACGAAAGAGACTTGTCAACAAAGCACACTCTAGTGCAGAATTCATTGCAATGAACTGGTTTGTTCATCACTTCCTGAATAGTTATGTTTCGTTAATAAAAATAACTTTATATCTTTTTGTGGTAATGAATTAGCAGAACAAATGTTAAAAATTTGTTTAAAAAATATTTTCCCCCACATTCATTAAATTGTCACTGCATAATACCAATATATTCAGTTATTATTCAATTCTGTGTATTTAAATCTAATACATAAATCCAGCAACCTGGGAGGATGAATGTGCAGATCGCACCAAGTGGCAATACTTTCTGTGGCACCACCTCAGTTTGGGTGAAAAGCTCACACAACAAGCAGAAGAGAAAAGAACACGCCGAACGGAACCAGGAAAATAAGCAGATGAGGGCTGTCACCTGAGGGGCGCATTCCCAAAGTCAGTTATGACTGAAGGGGCTATTATTATTATAAATCTAATAAAAATAATTTTAGCTCAGTTTTGTTTTAATGGTCACTATGTTAAAAAATGGAGTTGCTCCCCTTGCCTTGGACGTTAAGATAAAAATATAATAAATTAGACAGGATGGTAAAGGGTTAACTAATCACTTCATTCCAATGTACAAAAGCTTTTCCATTAAGCAGACAACTGGCAACTTGGTAGTGTTGCAGTTTACAAACACAGCGCGTAAACTAGTATGAATCTGACAGATTATCAAAAAGCTACCTCAAAGAAGAAACATCCCTCAACTGTGCCGGTGGTGAGTTGACTATTAAATCTAAATTATGACATGACAACCAAACAATAATAAAATCCTTAGTAAAACTTTGCTCAACTTGTAGTGTTGCTCCCTAGTTGCCAATGATGATTTAGTGATCTAAAATCTCATGTCCTGGTCTGGTTAGTGCCGTATGCTCAGTGAATAGGCACACAACCTCAAATTTGTAAGTAAAAATTAACAAAATCGTCACAAATGTTAATGTAGGAAAAAAAAACCAGTGTCACAAAAATAGGTTGTCAGTCATGGATGAGTTTTTATACAAACACCTACTGTCTGTGTTATAGTAATCCCCAGAATTGTGGTAGGCCTACAGGAAATGATCATTATGAATAATATGTCTACAGTGATCAAAACAAGATGATAGGCAGGCAATATGACTTTTGAGATATTTTTTGAAGTGTAAGAGACGTGTGAGACTGGTTGAATGGAAGTACATCAGCGATAGATAGCTTTATATTGATCTGCAGAGTTCATGGACAAAATTTTTAAATGGATGGTCTCAATATTTGTCAGGAAAACCTTCAAACAAGGTTAGGGTTATGGTTAGCAGCAGCAGTTGAGGTTTAATTAGTGAAAGAAACATGGCTGACATCATCATCATCAGTTGCCATCTCCACAACGAAGGTTGGCTGTAATGGATTTCCGTCTTCTGTCTCTTGTCTTGGTGGTGCACTCTGATAGACTCTTTCCTGTCCATCTCTTGATGTTATCTTCCCACTTATAGCGCTGTCTTCCCCTTGCACGTTTGCCTTCAACTCTCCCTTCTCTTATGGTCTTCTGCAAGGTGTTATGCCTTTTTATGTGGCCAAAGTATTTTAACTGCCGAACTTTGACCTCCCTCATTAGTTCTTTTCATACCTAGATTTTCTAGGACCTCCTTATTTGTTTCCATCTCTTTCCATGAGATACGCCCCATTCTTCTATATATCCACATTTCAAGAGCCTCAATTCTTTCTTCCAAATGCTTATTCATCGTCCATGTTTCTGCACCATACAGAAATGCAGAATATATATAACACTTTATGATTCTCACTTTTAATTTGTGAGATAACTGTTTGGATGTCAGTATATGTTTCATGTTGTTGAATGTAGCTTTGGCCACTCCTATTCTCTTCTTGATTTCTGTTTCACATCTGCCATCTTCTGTTATTATATGACCAAGATATACTTAGCTCTTGACTTGTTCCAGGATTTTCCCATTTATGCTTATCTTTAATGTGGGTTTATCGTCTGTTTTGCTAATTATCATAGTTTTTGTTTTCTCAATATTAATGTCGAGTCCATATTCATGACTTATGCTGTTCACTTGCTTCACTAGTTCTTGTAACTCATGTTTGCTTTCAGCTAACAACACGGTATCATCTGCATATCTAAGGTTGTTTATTGATCTTCCACTGATGTTCAGTCCTGGTATTTCCTGTATCTGTTTGAAAATTTTTTCGGTGTATAAATTAAATAGGCAAGGGGACAGCACACAACCTTGTCTGACACCTCTTTTTATGTCTATGCATGGTGAATAATTCCTTCCAGATCTTACTGTGGCAGTTTGCTCCCAATAAAGGTTACTTGAGTATTCTTATATCTTTTCCATCAATACCTATGTCTTTGAGGCATTCAATTATTTTCTCATGATGGACTCTGTCAAAAGCCTTCTTATAGTCAATGAAGCACATATACATACTTTTTTGGACCTCTGTATATTTTTCTGCTAATATTCTTAGGCAAAATATTGCCTCTCTTGTTCCACTGTTCCGTCTAAAACCAAACTGTTCTTCTTGGATTTCGCTGTCTACTTTACTTTTTATTCTTTCCCGTATGATTTTGAGCAGTATCTTAATTGCATGACTCATCAGGCTGATTGTTCTGAAGTCTGAACATTCTGTTGCATTTGGTTTTTTGGGCAATGTTATAAAAACTGATGTCTTCATGTCGTGTGGTATATATCCTGTATTGTATATATCATTGCATATTTCTGTGATTGCATCTATACCAAAGCTCTCCAGAGCTTCTATCATTTCAATTTTTATGTTATCTATGCCTGCTGATTTTTCTTTTTGTATCATATGAATGGCATTCTCTACTTCTGATCTGAGAATGTTTGGGCCTTCATTAGAATCTGGTGATGGTTTTTTACCTCTGTTGTCCTCGAATAGTTCCTTTACGTATTCTGCCCATCTGTTTGATATGTCTTTCTCATCAAGTAAGATTACACCATTTTTGTTCTTGATACAGCTTCCTCCTTGTGCAAACCGCGACCGATTTGATAATTTCTTTATTTCTTCATGCATATCTCTTGTCATGTGCTTTGCCTCCAAGTCTTCTATTTCCTTGCATTTTGTTTCTATCCACCGTTCTTTTGCTTGTCTACACATAGTACGTATGTCATTGTCTATTGTTTTATATTCTGGAGTGTTTTTTGTTTTCTTTCTTTCTGCCATTTTATTCAAGATGTCATCTGTCATCCAAATTTGATTTTTCTTAGACTCCTTTTTTAGGTAAATTTGCATTTGCTGATTGTATGCTTGTTTTTAAGCATTCCCATTTTGCGGTGGCTGACATACTGATAAGCAATTAGCCAACATGGCGGTGGCTATTATTCTGTGGTTCCACCCAGAGTTGCCACTTTGAATTTTTAAGAAAAAACTTAAGATATCTGCGACTGGGCTACTTTGTGCTATTTTTGGGCGAAATCTAGGTGGCGTTCTTCAACTACTGAAGGAAAATAACACCTAGGCCTAGACACTGGTTCTAAAAGAGGAAGTTGAAAAGGACAACACAATGGGTGAACTAGGCCTACACTGAGGGGGAAAAAAAATCATTGTACTACTGCTTTTTTTTGTTTTTTGTTATGCAGCCCAATGGGTTATCACTGCACAATTCTTCAACATCTGAAATCTGGGGGCGACTGCGCTCCACAGGAAGAACGCGTGTAGCAACAATGTCTGCACTATCACCTCGCGGTTAGGCCTAACCCTAGGGCAGGTGGATTGGGGGAAAACTGTAGCATTGCAATAAATAACACTAGAAGACATCTTTTTACTACTATATTTTATGTGCATTAACATTTCGAATATTAAAATACAATTTACGCAGCTAATGTGTATGGCAATTTCAAATGCAACCATTTTTTTTTTACCCCAACGGAAACGGTTTCTGTCGAAAATTGGTTATGCTGAATCATGAACAAACTTTTGCGATTTACGCCTTGAAAGGCTGGTTTTAGATTTCTAAGACGCTAAAACATTTATGTACATTACAATTTACAGTTCTAAATGATACATACCTATAATATTTGAGCTTCCAGTGAACGTTTTGGGCGTTATTTAAAAAAAAAAGATTTTACTATTTAACGACTCTTCAACTGCAATGTGCGGTGTCAGTGAGAAAGGAAGTTATCATCAAGTAATCCTGCAGCAAATAGCGTGCTAATGTTAGAATGGAGCTTTGTAAAAGCCACGTCTAATATTTTGCGCGTTATAATAATAATGGTAATTTATAGTAAAATTAAATTTTTCATTCTTTTTATAATATTAACGAAAATTATTATTTGCCACTTTAACATTAGCGTGATTATCCAGACACACCTTGCCTGTCATCCTATCATGTGACTACCCAGCACCATTTGGGGCAGTGTTTCTCACACTACATTTTACACCAGGGATCACTAAGTCGTGTCATTCATCACAATGCTCACTTTTTATAAATCTTTTCTTAGAGGAAAAATAGATTATGGAAGTATAATATATGACTCTGCTGCACACAGTAACAAGATTCTTCTTCTTCTTCCTCGTTCATCCTGAAAAGGACGTTGGTTGCGTTGTGTCTGTTTGCAGCGAAGCTGCGATATCTGCGCCTTTCGGCCGACACATCCGACTTCAGCACGGCATTTTTTTAGGACCGGGTTTGCCTTCCCATTTCGATCCGCACTCGCTCAGCCAGCCTGCACTGCTGCAGACTGTTTCCAGGACCACCACGTGGAGGTGGAGCACGGTCTTGACCAGCTCTGGTTCGCTGGTCCTGGACGCAGGCAGTCAAGCTATGAGTCGCTGACTGCGGTCTCTATTGCTGCGTCTTGAGGTCCCAGAGTAACAAGATTAAATTAGACAGAATTCAGCATCAGGCTTTATGTACAATAGCAAGTGCAATCAGATCAACATCAATGGGAGCTATAGAGGTGGCTTTAGGAATTCTACCCTTAGAATTAACGGAGAAAGGAGTTAAGACTAAATTACATGAACAGAATTATGTTAGATAAGTCTCACCCAGCACATACAGCTTTTACCAGATGCCAACTAACAACTCAGGCCAATCCAATGAATACCACTAGATACCCTACAGGATGGAAGTGTACGGAGGAAATTGTCCATCTGGGTACATTAATTACATCAATTAATAACAGTTGTGAATACAAGCCAGTGATTCCGCCCTGGGAGATCAAGAAATCAGACACGGACTACCACCTAGCAGAAATACTTAAGAAAATAAATAATATAGGAAATATTAAAAACAGCCAATAAATATATACAACAAATATCAAAAGACATCTGTGTACACAGATGGATCCAAGGGAGAGGATGGCAAATTGGGGACAGGAATATATATTCCAATATGGAAAATGGCAAAAGGATGGTGGCAATACTAAAAGCACTAGAAATATTCTCTAATAACCCTCCCAATAAATTAACAGTTTTAACTGACTCTCTTTCAACAATCAAAGCACTTAGAAACTTACGAGAATGCAGTAGACCTGATATAGCAGAGGAGATATTTCTGGCTACTACATACTTATATTCCAGAGGATGTTCAGTCTTAATTGCTTGGATATCTTCACATGTTGGCATAGAAGGAAATGAAAAGGCAGATAAAGAAGCCAAGAAAGGTAGATCTGATAAAAATCTAATAAATGTAGGGACGAATAAATCAGAGATTAAGAGCTTAATTAAAGATTTAATAACAGATGAAAGGAAAGCAGAGTGGGATAAAAATCTGAAGGGAAGACATGCATATAAGATGTTCAAGGCTCCAACAAGAAAATGTCAGATATCTAGGGAATTGAAAATTCCCAGTAATAAGAAACTTCTCAAACTACAGCTGGGAAAAGGCTATTTCAGAATAGAAGAACCTTACTGTGCAGGATGTCTTCACGACAATAATATAGAACATTTCTTGTTAAAATGTAAGAGGTATGAACAAATGAGAATACCAATATTAGATTATTTGCAAGCATCCAACTTACCTATAAATATAGAAGAGGTGTTAAGAATAGACAGACCTAGGGAACTGCATAATATAGTCAAACAATATTTAACACGAACAAATGTTAATATATAGTGGCTGGGAATGTGAAGGTCTGATGCTGTTCTTACAATGCATATGACTTTTAACAGATGAAAGTCAATTAAATAAAGTCAGTTATATAACTGGAACAAAATAACTAAATTCATCAGCGGAAAACAAGGTGCAAACAATATTACATTAGTAAGAGATAAGCAAGGAGATCTAATCAAGACAGCAGAAGGACAGGAAACAAGATGGGCAGAGCACTTCAGAGAAACTCTGAACAAGGAAATACCAGAGACACAATTGAATGTTCCTGAGGCTGAAAACGATCTAGATGTAAATACAGACATTCCACGAAAAGAAGAAATCATCACAGCAATCAAAGGGTTAAAGAACGGTAAAGCTCCGGGCCATGATAACTTAAATGCAGAGCTATTTAAGACAGACCCTGAGCTAGCAGCAGAACTATTAGAACCACTATTTGCACAAGTGTGGAAAACGGGGACAACACCATCAGAGTGGAACAAAGGAATAATTGTCAAATTGCCCAAAAAGGGAGATCTTGCAGACTGCAATAATTGGAGAGGAATCACTCTTCTCTCAGTTCCCAGCAAAATACTAGGCAGGATAATTATACAGAGAATTTCAAAGGCAGTAGACTACAAACTGAGGAAAGAACAAGCAGGATTTAGAAAGAACAGAAGATGTGTAGACCATATATTCACTCTCAGGAACATTATAGAGCAGTGCTCAGAATGGCAAAGACAGCTTTACATAAATTTTGTTGATTTTGAAAAGGCTTTTGACAGCATACATAGGGACAGTTTATGGAAAATACTGAGGGCTTATGGAATTCCAAGCTGCATAGTGGCAATCATAAAAAGCCTCTATGCCAACTTTACGTGTAGTGTTGGGCAGAGCAACCTAACCTTCGAGGTGAAGACAGGAGTACGACAGTGATGCCCCTTATCAACCACTCTTTTTTTAAGAGTCATAGACTGGGTGATGCGCCAGACAACAGAGGGCAGTCCAAGAGGAATAAGATGGACTACATTTTCTACATTGGAAGATCTGGAATATGCATATGACATTCACTGCTGGCACATTCACATCAACACATCCAGGAAAAAACGGATAGACTTAATAAATTTAGCCAGCAGGTGGGCTTGAACATCAATTTAAAGAAGTCTGAGGTCATGACGCTCAATGTGAGCAGCCCTGAGCCCATATCAGTAAGGAATCAGCAATTGGTACAGACAGATACCTTCACATACATAGGAAGCATAGTAACACCAGACGGTGGGGCAGGCAAAGACATCAACATCAGAATGAATAAGGCAAGAACAGCCTTCTTTAGCCTAAATAACATCTGGAAGTCCTCCCAATACAGCACAAGCACAAAATTAAGATTATACCAGAGCTGCGTGCTTTCTGTGCTTCTCTATGGTGCGGAATGCTGGAGAGTCACAGAGAAGGAAATGTCAAAATTGTCCTCTTTTCACACAACATGCCTAAGAAAAATTCACCGCATTTTTTGGCCGAATACCATCACCAACCAAGATCTGCTTACTCGTAGCAAGCAAGAGGACATGCACACCATCATAGCTGGCAGACGCTGGAGCTGGGTTGGTCATGTCCTCAGAAGAGACCCCGATGCCATCACAAGAACAGCTATGCTTTGGACCCCTGAAGGAAAGCGAAAGAGAGGCCGACCAAAAACAACTTGGCGGAGGACTGTGGAGGCTGAGATGCAAAGAATGCACCAGAGTTGGGGCACTGTACGAAGGATGGCCACCGACCGTGCAAAGTGGAATCAATTTGTTGTTGCCCTACAAGACGCCACTAGGCGTGATGGCCACTGACTGCTTTGACGGTCGGTGGTTAAGGATCGAAGAAGAAGAAGATATAACTGGAACCACCAGGCCTTTACTCCCCTCCACTTTAATATTATTCTTGTTCAGAGTTTCTTCTTGATTTTTTTGTTGTTGTTGTTTGTTTGTTTGTTTTTATTTATTTATTTAACGTATAAGCACAATTGTGATTGTCCCTATTTACAATGATTTGACAAATGTGATGCCACTTTCTCAAATCGACAGTTGTTCATATTATTTGGAATTGAAAACAATATATATCCTAATTGTAACCCATCAGAGATTGAACGGGATATTTTTCTTCATTAATTTAAAAAAAAAAAGAAAAAAAGTTCGCACGGATTCGCCCTCGAACAAGTTGTTAAACTTTGCTGGAGTCGCAGAACTGCTTGTTAAGTTTATTTATGTTACACAATTGATTTAATATAACGAGGCAAAACATGCAATTATATTATAAAATGTGGCAATTCATCAAATGTAAATTCCCCAGTAAGTATTATGGGAGCCAGTGGCGTACTAAGGGAGGTGCGACGGGGGAGGTCCACCCCGGGTGACAGCCAGGAAGAGGGTGTAATAAGACACTATTATGGTAGTGATTACTATGAAAAATATACTTGCAAGTGTGTTTTTTATGAGGGGGGTTGGGGATGCCAAAGATAGGATCAGCCCCGTGTGCTAAATACTTTAGGGACGCCTCTGATGGGAACAAAATTCATTGATTACCCTTTATCTAACTAAGGAGCGATAGTGGGTAATGTTCACCATGAGCGCTAGTGCCCCTAGATCTATAGAGAGTTACGCCAACTATGTCAGAATCGAAAACGAGGCTGAGCGACGTAGACGCCATTTTCGGCTGGACAATACCAGGGCTAGTATCGAGAATAAGCATCGAGTAAGATTATTTTTTTTTTTAATTAATGAAGATAAATAGCCCGTTCAACCTCTGATGGGTTATAATTAGGATATATATTCTTTTCAATTCCAAATAATATGAACAACAGCCGATATGAGAAAGTGGCATTACATTTGTCAAATCTTGTAAATAGGGACAATCACAATTGTGCTTATAAGTTAAATAAATAAAAAAAAAAAAATAAAGAAGAAACTCTGAACAAGAATAATATTAAAATGGAGGGGTGTAAAGGCCTGGTGGTTCCAGTTATATAACTGACTTTAACAGATATTTAATTGACTTTCGTCTATTAAAAGTCATATGTATTGTAAGAACAGCATCAGACCTTCACATTCCCGGCCACTATATATTAACCTTTGTTCGTGTTAAATAATGTTTGACTATATTATGCAGTTCCCTAGGACTGTGTATTCTTAACACCTCTTCTATATTTATAAGATTATATTTATATATTTATATTTATAAATATAATATAAAAATTATATATATATATATATATATATATATGGGAGCCGCGCTGGTGTAATGGCTTCGGCGTTGTACTGGCGACCAGGTGTTCATGGTTCAAACCCGGGCGTCGGCGTTTGAAGAAATGTTTACGGCCGGAAATTTGACTGAATAGCCTGAACGGCTCCTGTGATAAACCCTCTGTGGATGGGAAGGAGCGAAGTTCCTGGCCGGGTTGGAAGGAAAGTCCTCAGGTTCCCCAGCCTCGCAATGACATGTCATTGGGCCGAAGGGCTGAAAACCCAAGTGCCGCTGGTTAAAAAAAAAAAAATATATATATATATATAATTTTAAATTATATAATATAAATTATATAATTTTATAAATATATGTAATATATAAAATTACATAATAAAAATTTTATAATATAATAAAATTTTATATTTTTCTCTATGTTGGCTTCCTTATCTTCTATGTTTTGTTTGATCTTTTCAGTAAGTGAGTAGTCTATGATCTCATATTTTATATATATATATATATATCAGAATCGAAAACAAGGCTGAACGACGTGGACGCCATTTTTTGTCGACAATACCTGGGTTAGTAGCGGGAATAAGCGTCGAGTAAGATTTTTTTTTTTAAATTAATGAAGAAAAATATCCCGTTCAACCTCTGATGGGTTATAATTAGGATATATATTGTTTTCAATTCCAAATAATATGAACAACTGCCGATGAGAAAGTGGCATCACATTTGTCAAATCATTGTAAATAGGGACAATCACAATTATGCTAATACGTTAAATAAATAAACAAAAAAACAAACAAAATCAAGAAGAAACTCTGAACAAGAATTATATTAAAATGGAGGGGTGTAAAGGCTTGGTGGTTCCACTTATATAACTGACTTTAACAGATATTTAATTGACTTTCATCTGTTAAAAGTCATATGCATTGTAAGAACAGCATCAGACCTTCACATTCCCAGACACTAATATTAACATTTGTTCGTGATAAATATTGTTTGACTATATTATGCAGTTCCCTAGGTCTGTCTATTCTTAACACCTCTTCTATATATATATATATATATATATATATATATATATATATATATATATATATATATATATATATATATATATATATATATATATATATATATATATAGATATATATATATATATATATATATATATATATATATATATATATATATATATATATATATATATATATATATACAGTACTTTGCAAAAAAAATGGCAGTCATATTGCTCAGCTAAATATGCTGAAATCTAATTAAATATGCATGTTCTCCCCAAATTTGCACTCCACTTAAGTGAGCAAACACTACCAAAAGTAAAAAAAAATTAGCGGAGAGTAAAGTCCCTTGATAATAGAGCAGACGACAATTTCTAATGCTAGTGGCAGAAAATGGATACAAAGACAAAGTGTATGTTAATTTCACAGCTTTGGAATGAAGGAAATCAAACATGTTCCAACATTTCTAAAACCTTGAACATTCCTGAGCGGACTGTTTACAGAGTTGTGAGTAAATTAAAAGCAGGTAATGGAATCGAGCGAAAAGAAGGTAGTGGGAGGCCAAGAATTTTGGACACAAAGGACCATCGGCGTCTCGCCCAAATCGTTCGGGCTGGGCCAATGAAGAGTGGAGAAAACATACGGCAGCTCATGATCGAGTTGGGAAGCCCAGAGGTATGTAATGCTACTTGCAACCGGGAGCTACACAGGATGAATTACACAAAAAAGCGGGTAATTTCGTCAGTGCCACCCCACTGTGTGTTTTCACAGGAATTCTCACGAAAGAAAGGTACATCGACATACTAGAGGGACACCTTCTGCCATTTATGCAGGTCATGTACCCCGATGGGTGCACATTTCAACATGACAATGACCCAAAGCATACAGCTCATACCACCAAAGCATGGCTGCAAGAGAAGAATGTGATAGTGCTGAAGTGGCCCAGCAATAGTCCCGACCTAAACCCAATTGAAAACGTTTGGGCACTACTCAAGAATCATTTAAAAAAGAGTGGACTCAGAGACGTTGAACAATTGAAGAAGGTAGCTGAAAAATAGGGACAGTCTGACTCACAATTACCTAGAAACACTTGCGGGAAGTATGCCTCGCCGCATCCAGGCTTGCCTTGCTGGAGAAGGCAACATTATATTGTACTGAAACCACTGTTAATAGATAGGGGAGATACCAATCTTCCTCTGGACATACAGTTTTTATTATTATTTGCTTCTATGAGTGTGCTGCGTTGCAAAAATATGACTGCCATTTTTTTTTTGCAAAAGTACTGTATATATATATATATATATATATATATATATATATATATATATATATATATATATATATATATATATATATATATATATATGTCGTAGATTTCCGATAGGAGAATTAAGACTAGGTTTGGTCCCTTCTGAATAGGTTTGAATAGGTGATAGACTCAGTGAGAGTTAGTGAAAGGTAATAGAATTTCCACACACGTGAGATGATAGATTTGATATAGTGGCTGTCTCTGAAAGCGAAAAGAATTCTTCTCTCTCTCACCTATCTTCTACAACAGTTGTTACAGCGTCAGACAGACTACACCAATATACATATTACGTATATTTCTATCACTCACAGGCATGCACATACACGTGACGACAGGTAAACACACAGACGTGGGAAAACTATAACAATGATATATATATATTCTAGAACGAGCTGACCAATCACGATTATTAAGTTCAAGAGCGATTTTATTATCAGGAAAAAAAAATCGGCTCACAACATCAAAGAAAGTACATCAAGGAAAATACATATACACATAGTCATAAAAAATCAAGGAAATGTTGCAAGGATGATAGCCCCGTTTTAGTGTTAACTCTCTAGGTTTAGCCCGGCCCCCGTTAAGAGAACAGATGATGGCGCCAGAGTCACAGATACATAGGGTTTGAGTCTAAGAGTTTTCTTTGTTTTATCTCGTAATTATATGCACAGAGTTTGAAAAAAAAAATCTGATTTAACCTAAGACAAAAACACAAGAACTCTAGCCGTAGCAACAAATTATGCAGATTGGGAAAAAAAAAAATTAGGACAGCAACCGGGTGTCAAAGATATAATAGTGAAAATATCACTCAGACCAGCGTACACTCATTCATTCCGCCATGGCTTCTCATTCAGGTACTCACGACTTTGCTTGCTGCCTCTTGGAACACATTGATTTTAGATTTTCACACAGACTCAAAAAATGCAGTCTACTGCCAAGAAGTCCCCAGTTCCAAAAGACGAATTTAACTCGGAGTCTCCGGGAACGACTACTTGGGTATGCAAATTTGTTCAAATGTCTGATTAAGTCACCTAACAATTATTCCAGGCGCGGGAGTTAACAGAGCACAGTGTCAATAGCGTAGGTTTCTAAAAAAAATGATGAATGTCAGGTCGGTGCCTTCCCTCAGTATAGGATTCACTTTAGTCACACCACAGATTTGTCCACAAGATATAATCTAGTCGGGAAATGATTGTTAATATTCACGCCGCCAGGCAGCAAATTATATAGAGTTTCTAGAAGAAATTAAGTGCTGGCTCCAAGGTCCAGTATTTATCATTACAGTCTTTGAAAACCCGTTATAGGGATATTAGTATTTCTGTCTAACTTGCACCGTCAGATCAGTGTTACTTGAGAAAACCCACGTGGTTCAAAATAAGGACTGTCTATTTCTTCACAAGTATGGAAACTACTACTAGGTGCTGGTAAAGTTAGGGTCACCCCAAAACTTTCACTGTGTGGAGGAAAAATAACACATATAATATAATACACAGAATCTGTACTGGTTAAAACTTACATTTAAACTTGCAAGCAGAGAGCTTTGCTTATCATTTAAACTTCCCGTGACGTAAGTTATATTTAAAAATCAGCATTCCTCATAAATTAGGAACACGTGCGTATCCCGTCATCATTCATGAGGCTCGATTCTAGAGTTTATACGTTAGTTTAGAAAAATACACTCGACTGAGTATTAGCAGTTAAATTAAATTCATAAATAGCTACAATTGCCGTTATAAGCTAGAAATTAAATTTTAGTCTGCTTTCCACTGAATGCTTCCCTAGAAAATATAATAGCCTACCACTTTATTTCTCTTCTGCGCTAAAGAAATAGATTAAAATGAATTTAGCGATTTAACACTTTAACACTCACAAAATCTATATATCTATCATATTAATTACCTCAACCACAGAATTACAGGTAGTCGCACAACTTAAGAATAAAAATGCTGAAAATATTTCTGGAAGTCTAGAAGTTCGACAAATTGCCGAAACAAACTGAGATCTTCGCTAACAGCTATTCTGTTTTTCGAGCGACCTATCTACTGTGGAGTCTATGAGCGAGAATGAAATTAAAGTTTCAAACTTGGCCAATATCTTAAAATCAGACAAAGGGCCGAAACTTATTTCGCCAAGCGAAATTATCTCCCCTACTCCCAACATTTACGTCCGCTTAACGCGTGTCGTAACTGTCACCTACTGACCACGATGTACGCGTGTCAGTTTCAAATCCCAGACAGCCTGACTCCATTGCCCAAGTGAGCGCCGTGTCAGTTTGGGATTCTCCAGACAGATGTCTGGATACTGACCGGTGCAGATGTAAAGTATCACACCTCACCGGGACTAATGCCGAGAAGAAGCTCGCGCGCTCGGTGAGAATGTAGACGATTTGCTACGTCCTATGTTCAGCGAACCGACTTATCACGCCTTCTGACGCCCTGCAGCCCTGACATCTACGTAATATCGTCCTAGCGCGATTCTCAGTTTAAGAGAAAGGAAAACAGGTAAAGTTTGCGAATTATATGAAAATAATATTCGCAAAACGAATGGATGAAAAAATATACAGGAAAAAATGAAATACAGAGATAATAAAAGAGAGAATTTTATGTGAAAGAATAGGAAGAAGATGTAGGAAATTAAATGAATATAAACCCTACGTGACAGAGCCTCCCCCCTTTAAGATATGGAAGCACTCCATGTCTACGTTATGGAGTTTAATTTCCTATAACCGTAGCTTCGGGGTGTCTGTCTTCTTCCCTCTCATCTTCCCCCTCCATCTCTGTCCAATTCCTACTCAAGTCCACTCCTCAAAGTTTCCTTCCCCTGGAATGTCTCATATGCGCGCTTGAAAGAGCGTCGCCGCTTCTGACATTTTTGAAAGATTTCCTGTGATAGCGGTGGAATATCCCTGCCACTATCGTCATCTTCGTCAGTTTTGGCGATCGTCAGGAGATGGTCGGAGGTTGGCACTGGTTTTTCCAAGTATCTCTTTAAGAGATTTAAATGGAAAACCTTCTCCTTTCCTTCAATAGAGATCTGGTAGTTAGCCTTAGAAATCTTTTTCAGGACGGTAAACGGCCCTTGCCATCCGATCTTCAGTTGGTTGTTCTCGGTAGGGAGCAACACCAAAACTTTCTCTCCTGCTTCCAGTTCTCTCTCTTCCGCGACTTTCCTGTATCGGTTAGCGTGCTTTGTGCGAGCTCGCTTAAAGTTAGTCGTTGCTAGGTCCCACCCTAGTTTCAACCTTTCCTTTAAAACCGACACATATTTACTTGCTGAGACAACTGTCTCATCAGCCTTCTCGTCTGTCAGAGACTGAAGTAAGGCTTCAAGCGGGCCCTTAATGGGTCTGCCGAATAAGAGTGTAGCTGGCGGAAATCCTGTGGAAGTATGAGGAGATTCTCTGTAGCCAAATAATGCTGCAGGAATACAGAGATCCCAATCTTCAGGTTTCACTTGTGCCAGCTTACTTAGCATCATGGTGAGGTTTCCATTAGCACGTTCCACGAGCCCATTTCCCGCCGGAGTATATGGCTTAGTGTGGATGTGTTGGGTCCTCAAGATCTTAACGATCTCATCCATCAACAGGTTTCGGTATGGAGATCCATTATCCGTCAACACTTGCTGAGGGAATCCCAACCGAGTGAAAATCTGCACGAGGGCTTCTGCGACATGCTTGGCATCTGCGCATGTTAGCGGGATAGCTTCTGCCCATAAAGTGCATGTATCGACTAAGGTCAGGATGAACCTGTTCCTTCTTTTAGTCCTTTCGAAAGGCCCTAAAATGTCGATCACAACCCGTTCGAATGGTGTTCCCATTATTGGCATTTCACCCATGTGGACTGGGGGTGTCCGTTGCTTGGGTGGTACACGTTGGCACTGGGCACAGGATTTGACATATCTGATAATATCAGTATTTACTCCTGGCCACCAATAATGAGTGGTTATACGTTGGTTTGTGGCGTTCTGTCCCATATGTCCGCTAAAGGGAAGAGAGTGCCCCATTTCTAGGATTTGGCTTCTGTACTGTTTCGGTACTAGGAGCTGGTTGTAACCTTGGTCAGGCTTGCCCGTTCTCCGATAAAGTACGCCATCCTCAGAAAAAATGTCCCCGTGCTGTTTGGGTTCCTTAGCCATGGGCAGTTTCCTAAAGCAGGGTGCCAAAGTAGGGTCCTTGTATTGCGCTTCTTTAAGTTCCATAGGTAACAAATTTGGCGCAGGCTCCCGTTCCTTTTTGGTTTGCCCTCTTGTAGTTACTGCTGCCACAATCGGCTCTTCCGGTTTCCCAATACACACGTATCTCCCGCCAAGTATGACTGGGTAGATGGGATCATCCATAACAGCCGCTTTGATCACACCTCTGACAAAGTCAGAGTGTATCTCCACCAATGCGATGGGAAGCGCTGTAGGTGCATCACTCTTACGAACTCCACAAAGTTTGACGGTCTCTCCTGTCTCTTGACCGGGTTTGACCAGGTTCCTGGCAACAATGCAATCATAAGAAAGCCCCGTGTCAAATAAGCAAGAAGTTTGAGAACCGTTCAAAGTAACAGTACCTCGCGTTGAGGGTCTATCCCCAACAGGTTGGGAATCACTGTCAATAATTCCGCCTTGCGAGACTGTCAATAAGCATCCGATGCGTTTCGGCTCGGTGTGCTCGGTCTGATCATATGTCCCGTGCTCGGGGGTTCTCCCTTTGCCACCTTGTCCTTTCTGGCTACGCTGCCATGTAGGGCGGTCGGGTTGATCAGACTGTTTGGGGTGGTTGGGGTACTTGTTCTTGTAGAACTTGGATTTTTCAGGAGGGGGGTTTTGAGGTCCAGTTTCTCTGTGGTTATTTAGGTTAGAAGCCTGAGAAGATTGCTCAAGGTTATGTTTTCGAAAATGCTCCTCTGTCGGTTTCCGCTTTGTGGCCGGTAGTTCAGCCAGCGCATTGTGATAACGCTCAGACTTTTCCAAGATGTCTTCAAGTTTTTCTGCCCCCTGCTCAGCGAGAAATCTCCGGGTATCAGCAGACAAAGTGTTCTTTATTTGTTCAGTTAGAACAAGTTCCTCAAGACCTTCATAGGTAGAGGGGAGCTGCGAAAGCTCAAGGCACTTTGTTAGATATCCCTTAAGACGAGATGAGAACTGGTGAAAAGTTTCAGAATTCTCTTTCCGGCTGTTGCGAAACAGTTGCAAAAACTTGCGAGCGTTCATTTCAAAACGCTCCAGTAACGCTTTCTTCAACACATCGTAGTCGTCTTGTTGGCTACTTTCCAGCTTAGAATAAACATCATAAGCAGAACCTTTTAGGGCCTGGGAAAGTTTCATATTCCAACGCGACCTCTCTAACCCGTACAGAGTTGCAATTTTCTCAAATTTTTCTAACCATGTGTCAATCTTCTCATTTGGACAAGGGAAAGACTCAAGAGTGAAAGACATAGCATTTAGTTGAAGAGATTGAGTGTTAGCAGGGTCAGTTAAGGAAGAATGAGGAGAAGACTCTCCATTGCTGGAGGTAGAGGCAGCACCACGACTTTGGAATTCTAGAGTTTTAAGAGCCAACTCATGCTGTCTCTCTTCTCTCTCCTTCTCATGCTGTCTCTCCTTCTCTTTTTCCTCATGCTGTCTCTCCTCCCTCTCCTTCTCCTGTTGTCTCTCCTTCTCTCTTTCCTCATGCTGCATCCTGCGAATTTCCATTTCCTCATCCATCTTCTTCTGCTGTAAAGCTTCAGCTGCTTTCCTCTCCGCATCATATCTCTCCAGTTCGTCTCTGACAAAAGCTTTCGCTTCCTCTCCTTCCAGTCCCTCCTCTCTCGCTTCGTCCCTGAGAAGTTGTCTAAGCTTTGCCCTCTCGGCCATATTATGTCAGTGACTGAGACACGTGGAGATATAAAATAGGAAAAAGAATAACCTGGTTCCTACCACTTACGAGAAAAAAAAAAACCAAAAATTCAAAAGATGATATCCTTAACCCTGGGATACCTCCTCCAAAGTAAAATCTAACTATCGCTGCTATTATCGGCAATAAAGCACTCAATGCAAAACACGACTACGCCAAATAAATGGTAGTTAAGATTACAACTGAAAAATAAGTTGCTACAGTGGAAAAGCAAAAGAATATTGCAAAAATTAAAGAGAAAAATAATCCCTTAATTTTTAAAAATCCACTATAAGTTCGCCCCTGAAGTCAGATCGGGTAAGGGAGGGAATTAATCTGGACAAAAAGTCCGAAACACACTCCTTAACTTAGTTCAAACGCCGTTCTGCCTCAGTACCCAGTGAATGTTATACACTCACCACTTTACCAGCATTTAGTATTACAATCAGCAGTTAACATATATCCCGACAAAATCAACCTGTAACCAAAATGTATATTATTCAAAGATGCTGTGGAAAAAAAAAAACTTATTAGTTTGTGTGGTCAGCACGCCCGTAAACAGATCGCTAGTCTAGGGGGTAATTATTTTTAAAAGATACACAACTCACAAGACATCACACTCTTACTCTATTACAGAATAAGAATCTTAAATACAAAATCCAGATAGACGAGTCCACGTTTGTCGTACTCGTCTTCCTATTCTAAGTTCAAAGACCGGAAACGAGTCCCCATTTGTCGTAGATTTCCGATAGGACATACACGTGACGACAGGTAAACACACAGACGTGGGAAAACTATAACAATGATATATATATTATCTAGAACGAGCTGACCAAACACGATTATTAAGTTCAAGAGCGATTTTATTATCAGGAAAAAATCGGCTCACAACATCAAAGAAAGTACATCAAGGAAAATACATATACACATAGTCATAAAAAAATCAAGGAAATGTTGCAAGGATGATAGCCCCGTTATAGTGTTAACTCTAGGTTTAGCCCGGCCCCGTTAAGAGAACAGATTTTGGCGCCCGAGTCACAGATACATAGGGTTTGAGTCTAAGAGTTGTCTTTGTTTTATCTCGTAATTATATGCACAGAGTTTGAAAAAAATCTGATTTAACCTAAGACAAAACACAAGAACTCTAGCCTTAGCAACAAATTATGCAGATTGAAAAAAACAAATAGGACAGCAACAGGGTGTCAAAGATATAATAGTGAAAAATATCACTCAAACCAGCGTACACTCATTCATTCCGCCATGGCTTCTCACACTAGTACTCACGACTTTGCTTGCTGCCTCTTGGAACACATTGATTTTAGATTTTCACACAGACTCAAAAAAATGCAGTCTTCTGCCAAGAAGTCCCCAGTTCCAAAAGACCTGTTTAACTTGGAGTCTCCGGGAACGACTACTTGGGTATGCAAATTTGTTCAAATGTTTGATTAAGTCACCTAACAATTATTCCAGGCGCGGGAGTTAACAGAGCACAGTGTCAATAGCGTAGGTTTCTAAAAAAAATGATGAATGTCAGGTCGGTGCCTTCCCTCAGTATAGGATTCACTTTAGTCACACCACAGATTTGTCCACAAGATATAATCTAGTCGGGAAATGATTGTTAATATTCACGCCGCCAGGCAGCAAATTATATATAGAGTTTCTAGAAGAAATTAAGTGCTGGCTCCAAGGTCCAGTATTTATCATTACAGTCTTTGAAAACCCGTTATAGGGATATTAGTATTTCTGTCTAACTTGCACCGTCAGATCAGTGTTACTTGAGAAAACCCACGTGGTTCAAAATAAGGACTGTCTATTTCTTCACAAGTATGGAAACTACTACTAGGTGCTGGTAAAGTTAGGGTCACCCCAAAACTTTCACTGTGTGGAGGAAAAATAACACATATAATATAATAAACAGAATCTGTACTGGTTAAAACTTACATTTAAACTTGCAAGCAGAGAGCTTTGCTTATCATTTAAACTTCCCGTGACGTAAGTTATATTTAAAAATCAGCATTCCTCATAAATTAGGAACACGTGCGTATCCCGTCATCATTCATGAGGCTCGATTCTAGAGTTTATACGTTAGTTTAGAAAAAAATACACTCGACTGAGTATTAGCAGTTAAATTAAATTCATAAATAGCTACAATTGCCGTTATAAGCTAGAAATTATAATTTCCTACTGCTTTCCACTGAATGCTTCCCTAGAAAATATAATAGCCTACCACTTTATCTCTCTTCTGCGCTAAAGAAATAGATTAAAATGAATTTAGCGATTTAACACTTTAACACTCACAAAATCTAAATATCTATCATATTAATTACCTCAACCACAGAATTACAGGTAGTCGCACAACTTAAGAATAAAAATGCTGAAAATATTTCTGGAAGTCTAGAAGTTCGACAAATTGCCGAAACAAACTGAGATCTTCGCTAACAGCTATTCTGTTTTTCGAGCGACCTATCTACTGTGGAGTCTATGAGCGAGAATGAAATTAAAGTTTCAAACTTGGCCAATATCTTAAAATCAGACAAAGGGCCCAAACTTATTTCGCCAAGCGAAATTATCTCCCCTACTCCCAACATTTACGTCCGCTTAACGCGTGTCGTAACTGTCACCTACTGACCACGATGTACGCGTGTCAGTTTCAAATCCCAGACAGCCTGACTCCATTGCCCAAGTGAGCGCCGTGTCAGTTTGGGATTTTCCAGCCAAATGTCTGGATACTGCCCGGTGCAGATGTAAAGTATCACACCTCACCGGGACTAATGCCGAGAAGAAGCTCGCGCGCTCGGTGAGAATGTAGACGATTTGCTACGTCCTGTGTTCAGCGAACCGACTTATCACGCCTTCTGACGCCCTGCAGCCCTGACATCTACGTAATATCGTCCTAGCGCGATTCTCAGTTTAAGAGAAAGGAAAACAGGTAAAGTTTGCGAATTATATGAAAATAATATTCGCAAAACGAATGGATGAAAAATATACAGGAAAAATGAAATACAGAGATAATAAAAGAGAGAATTTTATGTGAAAGAATAGGAAGAAGATGTAGGAAATTAAATGAATATAAACCCTACGTGACAATATATATATATATATATATATATATATATATATATATATATATATATATATATATATATATATATATATATATATATATATATATATATATATATATATATATATATATATATATATATATATATATATATATATATATATATATATATATATAATAATAATAATAATAATAAAAATATATAAAATAATTATATAATAAAACTATAATAAAATCTCCGGTCCAAAATATGTACAGTAGAACTCCATTTATCCGAACCCCAATTATCCGAACACCCAATTATCCGAACACTTTTTCCAGAAAAAAAAAAATCAGGCGCCACCAGTCACGTTAGACTATATTTCTGAATATTTTGATGCGGCAAGCTTCAAATGTGTGCAAACAATTTGTAGAGGATGGGATGGGCTAATGGTCGGTCGTTTATGTACAGGTGTGGTGAAGTGGGATGTTATAAATATTTATAGGGGACTTAGTGTACTGACTGAGATCAGCTGTGAAGGTATATATATATCTAATAAGAGTAGTGTATTATATATAACCTTACTTGCTGCCACATATATATATACCTCAGTCAGAATTATTCTGGAATAGTGTGATGACTACGTTATATGTCTAGGGTATGTGTATGATGAAGTGTAAGTCAAAACAACAACAGACAGATAAACAATTTAATTTATTCCACTACACTTGACAACACTGTGACACTCACATACATAAAACACTCTACAAGGATATCTTAAAGGAGTCACTGATAACTTTTCAAATAACAATATGTATTCCTTGCTGTCATGAATGTATATGTGTCCTGATTCAAATACAAAGGGATCCAGGAATCACAATCAATTTTAATTACAAGTTATATGTACAGAATTTATTAATATGAATATTGTAGTGACATATATTATTAAAAGTATCCTATGTGTGTTAGTTGTGTAGTAGTAATATGAGGTAATACTGGTTTTGTTTTGTTCAAGCTCTGTTGGTATTTGTCATCATGACTTCAATAGTTTGTCTTTAATGGAACTAGTATTGGAGATGTTCTCAGTTCCTGATATTAAAACAATTTAATTCCCCTCTTAATGTTATTTTTACAATGTCATTTTAAGATGGGGGTACATAATTTTGAGCTCAGCTGGCCACATCAGCTTATCTTGCGTGATGGCGGCAGGAAAAGACTCCTCTGCTCGATTTCTCCCCTGGGCTCTGGAGACACCTCACTGATAGCTAAATGGACCAAGGAGTATGCTGTCCGACTCTGGATTCAGCAAAGCTCTGACCAGGTGCTGCTCAATACCATCAAGACCACGGTCCCTGAAAACAAGAAGGATGTACCTTCTACTTCATAACTAATTTATACTCTCTTTTTACACTGAGCACAATACATCACAAACATTGAGTTCAGAGCGTTAGGCCAACTGTCAGCTTCATCTGAAATACTTTATACCAGTATTAACCTCCTTAATGGTTACTACGCCTCTGCACTTCCAGCATTATTTCTTTCTAGTCAATCATCTAGGTGTCAGTGTACTATTTGGCCATTCCATGCAGTTTTACTTTCCTCCGACACCTTCTGTTCAGGCTGGAGCATTAGAGGCTTTACATCATGTTTGCTACTGAACTACACATATATACAGGCATAAATTAACAATTCACATTCAATTTTCATTAAAAGATACTGAATGTTTCAAGCTTACCACAATTCATGGAAACAAACACAGATACGTTGATTAGCAATGAATTCTGGCACAAATACTGGCACAAATTCCCATCTGCTTATGTTCCAGGCTTTTATTTAGCAAAAATATGAGCTGGCTTCAACGCACTGTTGCTTTATCAAGCTTATTTGAACTAGTGGTCTCGAACTAACGCTCCTAAGTGAGTATATCAGCGAGTCTGGCCAATGGAGCCACGTTTCGACAAGTGTTTGAAAAAATTTTACCTTCCTACGTCTCCCCTAACAACCAAGGATAGCATTTATAGCCCGACTAATCGTGTTTAGCCTTATATTTGTTGCGCTCCAATCAATTTGGAGTTTACATGGTAGGCTATTTCCGTACGCAAGGTTTTTTCAAACACGTTATAAAAAAATTTTATGAGCAGAAATGATTTCATGCTGTCAGGCATCCCCACTATTTTATTTTGGTTATAACTTGTTAATTCCTAGACTATTTGCGTAACGTTTTACATATTCTTTGTCAGCAAGCCCTAAGGAACCCAAATATACAAATTTAAAAGAGCTAAGTGGCTGCGTTCAAAATATGCAATTTCTTCTACCTCCTGTTTCGAAGATGTGCTGTCTGGGTACTGTAATGTTTTCAAACGTAAACCCATCTATTGTCATCTTTCCTAATAAGAGTTTTTCAGGATTTAAAAACCTAACTCTGGGAAGGTTAGTGTTTTTATCACTGTCCGTCCGAAAAAGTTAGTGCATGTGGCCTTACACGCGTGATAGTAGTAATTGTGTATCGCGCGACGCGTGTTTAATTTTGCATGCGTTCGGCTTTATGCCTCTCCCTTCTCTCTATCCTTTAGTCCATCTGTCTTTAGTTACGCCGTGTATAAAATGGAATGAATGAAATATTAAAATTAGGTCATTGTTCAGCTTGGTATCTCAATGTTTTTGCAAGAAATACAGCACACGTTTCATTGAAGAAAGCGGGTAATAATACAGTAGGCTTTTACTATCAACGTGAAAGCGTTACAATTTGCAGACGAAGCATAAAACAAAGGGGATTTTCGAGTATTGTCATTGTGACAGCACTGTTCTTTACCATTCTTCTTCCTTTATTTATTATATGTATTTATTAGGCTTTATATTTACTTGATAATTTATATATGTGGATTAGAATATTCCACGACAACAGGAAGTCAGTTAGATCATAAAGTCAGTTAATATCTGGTTTACCAATCCAGTGTACGTGTGCGTTCTAGGCAGAACACTGGCTAAACAGACAGTTCAACTTAAAATAATTGTGTCTGCTACTACAGCAGAATAATTTTGGTGTACAAGTATTTCTCTGTGCGATATGGCATCTTCCAGTAGGCCTAAAGCATATTAAAGGAACCGCAATGTTTTGTCAGTTGAAACGAAAACAGAAATTATCAAGAGACTAGGAAAAGGTGAAACTGTGTCTTCACTTGCAAGGATTTTCAATGTTGGGAAAGCTACCGTCTCTGACATCAAAAGTAACAAGGATAAAATTATGAGTTTTGCATCGAAATTGGATAGTGAAAATGGGTCGAAGAAACGTAAAACCATGAGAAATGCGAAAGATTTGAAATTGGAAGAGGCTTTGTATATATGGTTTGTGCAAAGAAGAAGCAAAGGGGAACCTATCTCTGGCTTTCTATTGTGTGAAAAGGCACTACAGTTCAACAAACAACTTGGCGGTCCTCCTGACTTTAAGGCTAGCCAGGGATGGTTAAGAAACTTTAAATCTCGTCATGGCATACGAGAATTGGAGATTCAAGGGGAATCTTTATCTAGCGATGCAACTGCCGCTGAAAATTTTAAAGAAACATTCTTGGCTTTTTTTGGAAGAAGAAGGTTATTCACTCGATGATGTGTATAATGTCGATGAGACTGGCTTATACTGGAAATCATTGCCTCAAAAATCACTTGCATCTCAGCGCGAAGCAGCTGCCCCTGGGTTTAAAAAGTGCAAAGAGAGAGTAACAATTTTGATAGCCGCGAATTGCAGTGGAAGTCATCGTTTACTGGTGCTAATGATCGGCAAAGCCAAAAAAAAAAAAAAAACCACGTTGTTTAAAGAATGTGACATGTCTCCCATTGTGCCACAAAGCACAGAAGAGTGCTTGGATGAATAGTGAAATATTTCTTGATTGGTGAAGAGGTCGAGAGAACAAGAAAAGAAAACTGGAAAAGTAATTATTCTGCTGGACAATGCACCATCTCATCCAGAGACGGATACATTGAATGCAGTTGATGCAAATTTTAAAGTAATTTTTCTGCCTCCCAATGTAACAGCACTGATTCAACCAATGGATCAGGGTGTTATAGCAAAGCTTAAAAAGATGTACAAGAAGGAAGTCCTGCGTCGTTTATTGTTAGCTGAAGATGAAGAAAGTGTGGTGGCGTTTTCCTAAAAGCTTAATCTCAAAGACTGCTGCTATATGTTAGCTGATGCTTGGACCACCCTGTCACAAGATAATCTCAACAATGCGTGGAATAGATTGCTTGGGAAAAAAGGAGGCAATGAAACTACTGCAGTGGACACAAATGATGATTGTATAAATGAAGTTGTGGAACTGTTTCAAGCAATGCCCGGATTTTCGGACTGTGACAAAGATGATGCACACTTGTGGCTAGAAGATGATAATGATTCTGGTTTTCAGTTTTTGAATGACGAAGAAATGTTGTCTTTTGTGCAAGAAGAAAACCAAATACATGTAGTGACCGATGATGAAGACTCCTCAGAAGTACATGATGTACTTGTAAATTATGAAGATAACCCAAAACGTCGACCAAGTCTTGAAGAAGCCTTTATAGCACTAGAAACAACGATGGCTTGGTACGAGCAAGAAGATGACAGCTGTCCTACACAGCTTCTGCTGTTGAAGAGAATGCGGGACTTAGCAGCTAAAAGGAGACTATCCAGTTTGGCGCAAAAGAGGATTCCTCATTATTTTAAATAGTGGGCTACATCTGTGCAAGTACATGTATACGTAAGTTGCGCCTGGTTTTGAATCGTTTGTAATGTTATTTTGAAAATATTTCTCTTTTTAAAAAAACATAAATAATACTGTACAAGTAGTACATGCACTGCAGTGTAATGAAAGATTTTGGTGATACAGTAATCTAATACAGTGTGGGTATTGTTATTACAGTACAAGTAAATATGTTTTATAGTGTATTTTCCTTGTGATGGTTAATTATTTTTAGAAATATGTGTACATGTACTCGATACATTATGTAATCCAATTATCCGAACATTTGATTATCCGAACGATGCTCGGTCCCATGGGGTTCGGATAAATGGAGTTCTACTGTAATTAGATTTTGTTAAAACTATCTGTACATAGTCGCATTTTTAATGAAAACATCAACTGTTGTGATCATCTGGTCTAGTAAAACTGTCAGTGTCTACAACAGTCATTCGCCAGTTTCCACATTTCAAACTAGGTAAATAGTTCAATTCGATGGGAGTATGGTTTTTCCTAAGTGTTGCAATTCTAACGGAATATTTGTTGCTAAATAGTGGAATTCTAACGGAATATAAAATTCAACGGAGTATGTGTTAAAAATCCACGCTACTGATTCTTTTCAATAAACCGGTAAGTAAACTAGTTTTCTTCTTTTTTATTTTGTTACTTCAAATACAAATAATAGTACAAATATGTGCTACTGTATTTGCATCTAATTTTATTTCAAATTATTAGCTAACCTAAACGAAAATGCAAATTGGGTCCGAAACTCATGATCGGGTCCATTTGCCTGCACTACGGGTTCGACAGAAAATGGCGGCCAAATTTTAGTTGTCGTAACTCTATATGAATCTAGGAGCACTATGCAATACGGGTATAGCCGAAAATGGCGGCCAAATTTTAGTTGGCGTAACTCTTATATGATAAAGGGGCACTACTGAGCGCCGTCCAGATCATATCTTAACTTTCGTTTACTTTGTACTTGGTATCGGAGTTAAATGTTCCGTGCCGGAGCGTTTTAAATTTATTGGATACGCCGATCGAGCACATAATTCCGAGCTGATGCATCAGAATAGGTGTCCATCGCCGGTCGAGGTTGTTTGTGCATCAAATGGTCATGATACCTACTCGTACCCCCTTGGATTCCAAAATGGACTGCATGGTAATACAATCAACAGGTTTCTTGTGTGCCATATCTAAGGTGACCAGACGTCCCGGTTTTTCCGGGACAGTCCCGGTTTTTGACCATTTTTGATAATTTGTCCCGACTTTTTTTCGATGCAATCCGGGACGCCAATTTGTCCCGGTTTTGGACGAATTTGCCAATTTGGCATAAATCTCACAGATTAAAAAAAAAATTATTATTCCGTGGCTGACTTGAGGGAATTTTTAATTATTAGTGAACTGGCGCCGAAACAGCACTAGAGTTTGTCAGGACCGCGAATTAGTTTTGTAGTTCCAATGTGATATTCGCAGTTATTTGAAATTTTAGGTAGTGGTAAAGTACCAAGATTTTGCGTACGGTGTTTAAACGGTGAACTATTTGCGCATATTTTGTTATTGTTGTAAGAAAATGGTACCAAAGCGTAAATGCAGTTTCAATGAAGATTTACAGAAGGAAAATCCGTTTATTAAAAATAGTACATCAAACTTCAATGTACGATGCAATATCAATATATGTGCCTCCGGATTTTCGATAAGCCATAGTGGACGTGGTGATATTAAGAACCACAAAAGCAGTGAGAAACATAAGAGAGCCGTCGTTACAGCTGCATCAAGCTCGTCGTTAACCACTTTCTTCAGAGCTGATAAAATTGGTGACCAAGAAGAGCAATTAGCTGCTATAGAAGGCGCCTTTGCATACCATACAGTGCTACACAATCATACTTTCAGGTCTATGGATTGCACATCAAAATTACTTCAGGTTACTTTAGAGCAAAAATTTGCATGTGCACGTACGAAAACAGAAGCCATTATTCGAAATGTCTTGGCACCCCATATTCTAAATGAGTTAAGGTGTGACATAGAAAAGTCTACATTTATTTCTGTACTGACAGATGCATCCAACCACAAAGAATTCAAGATTTTTCCTTTGCTTGTCAAATACTTTGATCACAGTAATGGAGTGAAAATTAAAATATTAGAGTTAAAGTCATTGCCAGGTGAAACATCTGATATTGTAAGTAGTTTTCTTAATGACTGCATAACTGAAAATGGTTTGACAGGAAAGTAGTTGGATTATGCGCAGACAACACAAATTCCAATTTTGGAGGTGCTGAAAGGAAAGGACAGAACAATGTTTTCAAAAAACTGCAAGAAAACCTTGGACATGGTCTTATAGGAGTTGGGTGTGCAGGTCATATTTTCCACAACACTGTTCGAACAGCTGCAGATGTACTGCCTGTTGATGTCGAGCTGATTATTGCTAAAATTTATCTACTCTTCAAATCATACACAGTACGAGTTGAAAGACTCAAGGAGTGTTGCCAGTTTGTGGAAACAGACTTCCAGATGATCTTAGGTTATGCTCAGACTAGGTGGCTTGCTCTGCTGCCTGCTGTTGAAAGGGTTCTTCAGATGTTCCTGCCTCTAAAATCATATTTTCCATCTCAAGACAGATGCCCAGTTTTTATACAGACATTCTTTGAAAATCCTCTATCTGAGGCATGACTTGTTTTTGTTCACAATCAGGCCTCTCCATTCCACGAAGCAGTGCAAAAAATAGAGGGACAGACGGTCACTGTGTTTGAAGTCATTGACAGGATCAACAGGTTGAAAACTATTTTGAAGTCCAAACTGGAAAACTGTTTCTTGCCATCAATAGTTAAGCTAATCGTTGAAAAGCTGGAAATGGAAGGACTTCCAAAGGAGGATGTGAAAAAGTTTCATGCTAGCGTTTCTTCGTTCTATGAAACAGCTTTCAATTATTGGAATAAATGGGCTGCAAAAAATTTTCAAGACCTAGAATCATACAGCTGGGTAACGCTGAACAGAATACCAATTTGGGCAGATATTGAGATATCATCATCACTAGTGATTCAAACATTACCTTCAGCCCACTTTACAGAAACTGAAATTTATGACGAATATGTCTATATGAAGCAGTTTGTTATTTCTCTGAAAATTAGTGAATGGAGTGCCAAAAAAACATTGCCACCACAACGTTGGATTGAAATGGTTTCCCACTTCAGAAACAATAATGTGACATTTTCAAATATTTTGAAGTTGGCAGAGTTTTTTTTCTGTCTACCTGGAACAAATGCTGCCACAGAAAGAGTGTTTTCTTTGATGAACAGCTTATGGGCAAGTGATAAAACACAGATAGGTGTTGAAACTTTGAAAGCTATGTTGACAACCAAAGTGAACTGTGAGGAAACATGTGTCGAGTTTTTTAAGATGCTGCTTGCAAAGAAGGACCTATTGATAAAAATCCACTCATCTACAGTACCCAAAACCTTAAGTACAGTATACCCAAAAAAAGAAACGCAACATTCTTTGGTGTTACTTTATAAAAGTAAGATGATTGGACATCAGTCAAACAACCTTCGAGACTTAAAGGTTAAAACAACATTTTTGACAATAACTCGTGACAGGTTCATGAGAATCCCGTGAAACTTACTGAACACAAAACTTTCTGACCATATTATTAAATGCCTATAAAAGATTGACGCTCCTCGAATAAATTCACTTGAAAATTCAATGCGCAAGTATGGCTCATCTCACTACAGAACAACGACTCATCATCATTGGACGTTTACAGACTGGACAGTCACAAAGTGTAGTGGCCAGACAATTTAATGTGGTTAGAAGCACCATTAGTCGCCTTTGGAGGCGATTTCAAGAAACTGGCTCAGTGGCAGACCGGCAGCGCAGTGGAAGACCCAGAGTCACAACTCTTGCCGAATACCGCTTCATACGGCAGCGTCACCTCAGGAATCGACTTGCATCTGCGTCCTCCACAGTCCAGTCAATGTCAGCAGCTCGTCGAATTTGAAATCAAACGGTCAGGAGTTATTGTCAAAAATGTTGTTTTGACCTTGACCTCTTTCATGACCTCACGAATAATGAGGTGAGTTCAATTCAGGTAACCACGAGAAGTTAATGACCAGATGGACACAGTCGATAGGTTGACTGATGTCCAATCAGCGAATATCTTTTATAAAAGTAACACCAAAAATGTTGCGTTTCTTTTTTTGAACAGTATATGATGTTTTTCCCTCTTATTAGTTTAAGTAGTTAAACTTATACAGTAACATGTATGTTATTCAATGTTATTCAAATGTATATATAAAATGTATATTATTTTAAATTGACATCAACTTGATTTTTCCGGGACATGTCCCGACTTTTGACCTTTTCTTTACCCTTTTGTCCCGATTTTTTGCATTGAAATAGGTCAAATCTACTATTTTGTCCCGGATTAGGGTTTTGAAAATATGGTCACCTTAGCCATATCATACTTCAGCGTCTTCGTCTCATCTCTTATTTTACTTGCACTTGTCTGATTTTTGTCATAGATTCCACATTGGCGATAATGTTTTCAATCTTTCTATTGTACGTAAGCCCCTTCTGAGAAAGTCTGTTACTTCTGTGTTGTTGCTTTTACGTCCTCCATGTTTCAGAGCCATACAGTATGAATGATTTAACATAAATGAACTGTTTATGTCACCAGACCTAAAGTTCTTTTATATTTGGGCATGCGCCCTAATATAACCGATTAGGTTGAACGGGACGCGCCTGGCCAAAACGAGGCAACATTTTTAAAAAACCCATTAGAGTTGAATATTCTTCTTTTTGTGTGTTGGACTTGATTTCTTCGGGGAACAGCATTGCTACAGATAAAATACATTCTTTCCTCATTGTGGTAAAGTGGGATATTATAAATATTTATAGGGGACTTAGTGTACTGACTGAGATCAGCTGTGAAGGTATCTGTATCTAATAAGTGTAGTGTATTACAGATGACCTTACTTGCTACCACATATTTATATCTCAGTCAGAATTATTCTGGAATATTGTGATGACTACGTTGAATGTCTAGGGTTTTGTAAATGATGAAGTGTAAGTCACAACAATAACAGACAGATAAACAATTTAATTTATTCCACCACACTTGACAACAGTTTGACACTCACATACATATAACACTCTATGAGACTATCTTACATGAGTCACTGGTAAATTTTCAAATATCAATATGTATTAAGTACTCTTCATTAATATATATGTGTCCTGATTCAAATACAAAGTGAACCAGGAATCACAATCAATTTTAATTACAAGTTATATGTACAGAATTTATCAATATGAATCTTGTAGTGACATATTTTATTAATATTATCTTATGTATGTCAGTTGTGTAGTGGTACTATGAGGTAATACTGGTTTTGTTTTTCAAGCTATGTTGGTATTTGTCATCATGACTTCAAGTGTTTGTTTCTGTTGGAACTAGTATTGGAGATGTTCTCAGTTCCTGGCATTAAAACAATTAATTTCCCCTCTTATTTTTATACAATGTCAGTTTAAGATGGGGTTACATAATGTTGAGCTCCGCTGGCCACATAGGCTTATCTTTCGTGATGTCGGCAGGAAAAGACTCCTCTGCTCGATTGCTCTCCTGTGTTCTGGAGACACCTCACTGTTTGCTATATGGACCAAGGAGTATGCTGTCCGCCTCTGGATTCAGCAAAGCTCTGACCAGGTGTTGCTTCAATAACTTTTGGACCACGGTCCCACAATTCATGGAAATAATACAGAATTACGTTGACTGGCACTGAATATAACACAATTTCGATCTGCCGATGTCCCAGGCTTTTATTTAGAAAAATATGCACTGGTGCTCAACGCACTGGTTCTGTAGTAAGTTTATTTGCAAATGTGGTGGTGACCTGACGCCTCTAATTGACTATATTGGCAGGTCTAACCAATCGTGCCATGTCTACCCAATCGTTTGAAAAAAAGTACTCCTACTCCCGTTTCCCCTGACAACAGAAGATAGTATTTATAGCCCGACTAATCGTGTTTAGCCTTACATTTCTTGCGCTCCAATCAAATCGGATTTAACATGGAGACCCATTTCCCGTACAATGGTGGGGTGAAAATCTGCCACTGAGCGATTCTGATTTGGGTGTTGTCTGACATCCCTCACTATTTTTTTGGCTATAATTTGGTAATTCCTAGACTATTTGCGTAACGTTTAACATATTCTTTGTCAGCAAGTCCTAAGGAACCCAAATATACAAATTTAAAGGAGCTAAGTGGCTGCGTTCAAAATATGCATTTTCTAGGATAGTCGTGTAGTTTTTTTTATTTTTTATGTTTAGAACCGCCACCTGTCCTGCTGTACTGTCAGACTAATGTCGGGATTTTAGACATAAAACAGTAGAATGTCATGATTCCTAATAAGCGTTTTGTAAGTTTTTAAAAACTAACTCTCGTGGGTGTAGTGTTTTTTTATCACTGTCGATTTGAAAAAAGCTAGTGCTTGTGGCCTTACACGCGTGATGGTAGTAATTGTGTATCGCGCGACTGTGGTAGTATTGCCTGCGTCCCCGCTTTCAGCCCTCCCTTCTTTCTATCTTTAGTCCATCTGTCTTTCGTTTTAGGTAACGTAGTGTATAAAAAGACATGAATGGAATTTTAAATCTAGGTCAACCTGCGTATCTCAAGGTTTTTCTTAGAAATGCAGCACATGTTTTATCGTAGAAAGCGGGTATTGAAGCAGTAGGCTTTTACTATCAACGTGAAACGTTACAATTTGCAGACGAAGTAGAAAACAAGGGGGATTTCGAGTACAGTCATTGTGACAGCACTGTTCTTTACCATTCTTCTTTCCTTTTATTGAAGTTATTTGTTAGGCTTTACATTTACCTGATAATTTATATATGTGGATTAGAATATTTCACGACACTCATTGAAAACATTTCACATCTCATAACCTTGAGGCTGATAGGGAAGGTTGTAACTGAATGGAATACAACCAGAGCCAGATTAAGCCAAGAAGGGACTCTAGGCTATTTAGTGTTTGGCCTACTCTCCCCTCCCTTTGACCTAATAGGCAATAGTTTAAAAATTTTTATTCAAACCCCATAGCATTGTGATGGTATGTACTAGTACAGGGTGTCCATAAAAGATTGTACCCTTTTCAAAAAATTTATTCTCGGCCCTATGATGTGGTACGAGGATGCTTTCTATCACAAAAGTAAGATAATCTCTGCAAGTTTTTAAGCGTACCATAAAAGAATGTATCTATTTTTTTTTCACCTACTTGACCAGTGTGTGGAGAGGCATGAAACAATTACCGGTTGCAACTCACCTGCGAAAGTTTCACTTGAAATACCCGCCGTGCGCATGCAAAGGGTGCATATATTGAGTCTTTGTAAGGTATGCTTAAAAACTTGCAGAGATTATCTTACTTTTGTGACTGAAAGCATCCTCGTACCACATCATGGGGTTGAGAATAAATTTTTTGAAAAGGGTACAATCTTTTATGGACACCCTGTATTATTAATAGACTGGTATAGTTTGTTAGCATTGCTTATTTCTTTTATTATTCATTATTTTTTTATTAATGTGTATTAGTATTATTTTTTATTAATATGTAATAGTATTATTTTTTATTATTAAGTTACCTTAATAATAATAAAAAATAATACTATTACATATTAATAAACACATTTTATTTAAAAATCTATACATTAAACACATTTTTTTAAATACTTATGAATGGGCCCACAAGAGCTCCGGGCCCCTAGGCTTCAGCCTACTTAGCCTAAGGGATAATCCGGCCCTAAATACAACACTGTGAAATCTTGGTTATGACTTGGACATCGTACAGCTGCTGACAAGAGCCAAGAAAAGATGAGACACAACGTTGTTGTTTAACTAGTGCTCTTGAGCTTGTCACTCTGTCGTGGCCAGTGCCAAGTTGAAGAATCCTTGGCATTGTCTACATTGTAGGTGTAGACTTCTTCCTGTAAAGATGATGGCTTTTCCGCCGTTCTGAAAGTTACTGAGTTGAAGTCTCCAGTTTCTTTCTTCTTCTTCCTCGTTCGTCCTGAAAAGGACAGTGGTTGTGTTGTGTCTGTTTACGCCTAACCTGTGATATCTGCACCTTTCGGTCGACACATCCGACTTGCTGCACTGCATTTTTTGGGACCGGGTTTGCCTTCCCTCTTCGATCCGTGCTCGCTCAGTCAGACTGCACTGCTGCAGACTGTTTCCAGGACCACCACGTGGAGGTGGAGCACGGTCTTGACCAGCTCTGGTTCGCTGGTCCTGACGCAAGCAGTCAAGCTATGAGTCGCTGACTGCGGTCTCTATTGCTGCGTCTTCTCTGGCTTAGTAAGCATTTAAAGCAGAGTTACCCAAACCTTTTCGGGTAATCGCCCCCTTGTCTCCTAGAGCACATTCCCAGCGCCACCCTCTATTTTCCTATTTTACATTTTTTTTTTTTAAACTATAAAGAGTGGAAGATAAGAGCAACTACTAATTCAGCACCAGAAACAACATTGAACTAACCCGATAATGTTTTCATAATGTATATTTATAGATTTATAATATGAATTAATATATAATAATACACTTTTGTAGATAGGCCTTTAGCTTTATAGATTGAGAGCCAGTGCGTAAGTACAACGTGAGGAGCCCCTTGGCACAAATTAAAAGGATGTAATATAATGGAGATGAGATGGAAAGTCTTGGAGAGGAGATGGGCATCTCCAAGCAAACCTCTTGCCCACTGAAAGCTATAATGGAAAGTCAACTCAGTAATAATATGCCGGATCGGCCGAGGCCCGGATTAACATATAAGGAAGGGAAACCCGAGGCCTGTAAACGGTAAATTAATATGAAACAAACATAAAGGTATGTTTTCAGGCACTCGTAAGAAATAAAGAAGTAGAACACTAGACAACAGAAAAACAACAGACATGAGTGGCTTACCCAGGATTTGAACACTGGACCTTCCGTGCGACAACCCCGCCTAGCTATGCAAGCGAATCACACTATCCTCCCTGCCATCTACGCATCACCAAAAAATGATGCTTTGATGACAGGTCAATAGTGCGAACCGAAAGACATAACACCGGAAGTCCACAATGGGCAGTACGGCCTATTAATAGGCAGTAAATAGCAGGCTTATCGCCATACGTATTGCAGCACATCCAAAGAACATCCTCATACAGGTATATGCCGGGAAGAAGTGGAAGAGGTTATATGTTCGATGATAGGAGGGAAGCCACCGGGTGTGGATAATATCCCAGCAGAGCTCTTGAAATATGCAGGACCAGGTATAGTAAAAATCATGACAACAATTTGCCAGAAGATATGGAGTACAAAAAAAATGGCCAAAAGAGTGGGCGCAGTCATTAGTAATACCGCTTCCAAAGAAAGGAAATCTAAAAATGTGCAAGAATTACAGAACCATTAGCCTTATTAGTCATCCAAGTAAAGAGATACAACGGGCTGATCACCCATTTGCCAGTCACTTTGATTACGGAAACAACAACAAACGGATTGATTTGTCGTTGCCCTAAAGACGCCATTAGGCGTGACGCCACTAGGCGTAATGGCCACTGACTGCTTTGACGGTCGTTGGCTAAGGACGGAAGAAGAAGAAGAAAGAAGTAAAGAGATGCTAAGGACACTTTTGAACAGAATAAGACAGAAATCAGAAGAAATCTTGTCCGAGGAACAGGCTGGCTTTAGACCAAAAAGAAGTACCTCAGAACAAATCTTCAATATTAGATTACTGATCGAAAAACATCTCCAGCATCAACGCGATTTATACCATAACTTCATCCATTTCACAAAAGCCTTCGATCGAGTCTGGCATGAAGGCTTATGGCAAAGAATGAGAAAATTCAATTCTGATACCAACATCATAGATATCATTGAAGCACTATACAAGGACGCAAGCAGTGCTGTTTTTGCAAGCAATGACATTGGAGAATTTTTCAAAACAACTGTAGGAGTCCTGTCCCCAGTGCTCTTTAATATATATCTAGAATATATTATGCAGGAGGCTCTCTACGATTATAAAACAACTATATCGATTGGAGGCCGACCTCTTTGCAATCTACGTTTTGCTGATGATATCGATCTTATAGCTGGCACAGAATCAGAGCTTCAAGACCTTACCTCTAGACTGGAGAAAGTAACAAGAACGTATGGGATGGAAATTAATATATGTGGTGGGTTTAGATGTTAAAAAGGTTAAGTATTAATTCTCTACAGATGTGAGGTCAGCTATGCAAGTCCCTGAGTCTAATTGTTGATGAAGATGTTCTCAGGGTCTGCTACCACCCTACGACCTCAATCTGCTATATATTTTGATCCAATTATATGTTAAGGTGTCTGGATGTTATCTGGCTAGGTGTCTAGGGTATTATGCAATGTAATGTTAATAAAATGACAACAACTACACCTACAACTTAATGAACAAGTAATTAAACAAGTCACTGGGTAAATTTTGAATGATAATATTTTTTACAATTTTATTTTCCTGTATCTCAATTGCTGGGATACAGGACTGTTTAAACTCAAAGTAGAAGGCAATTTATTTACAGCAAAGTAATTTAAAACAACAACTGTGTCTGTTAATATTAATCTAAATTGTTTCTGACTGGAAGTGTTCTGATGAAGCAATAACTCCTATGAAGGGACACGCTTCTGATGAACGACTTGTATCATCATGTCAAGAATACTGATTGATATAATAATGATGGAGAGTATGGTTAAATGAACTAACACACGCCCGTGGACAATTGGGCTTAACTTTATTTTCTGGAACGCTGTGATGTCCTTCTCACAACCACCTTCTTCACGACTGCAACGTCTGAGCACTGCTTTAGAACTCTTTGTATTTAAGGCAAACAGGTAATTTTTGCCTCGAGCTTGCAGCTTCAGGAGTACGTATATTTTGGTATGTGGCTCACTGATTGTTTCACGATGGAACCCTGAAATCAGAGGATTAAGGCCTCCTCAGTACATCATACACCTATCTCCATCTCTAAACAATTAAACATTATCAACAGTTTCAAGATCAGTGGAGTTGCTAAATAAATAGCTATCGTTCCTATCTGATTTGGTGCCCTATTCATCATCAGGTAATCTTCAAACATCCGTTTGATACATTCCTTGTCATAGAAGAAATTATAGTTAATTATATAAAGTCATGTGAAAACACTGTGACTTGCTGAAGACGGCCAGTGGTTTTCTGGTCTTAGATCATAATAATATACATCAATTTCCCCTTTTATGCATTTTTTATTTTCTCCCAAAGTCTCAGTAAGCCTGTCTGGCTTTAATACAAGGTGATAATCTTTCCTAATAACATTTGTGGCATGACACAAAGTTTTGAGGTTGGCGCCTTTCTAGGTATGCCTCTACCCAATCAATAATGCATATACATTCAATAATACAAATACATATCAATAATAAGGTTTACATAAAGGTTTATCTTACCGCATCAATGAAATAATACACAATTTGTAGGTTAACCGGCGATCAATGGGCACATTCAGATCGCCACTGATGCAGAACAGCGAAGGCACTGGTCATGTATTCCTTGCGTCTGATGCTAACACTACTTGTGAGATTTTTATCTTCGAGTGGCAACTAACGCTGGTTTCAAATCGTTTTTATTACTACTGTTAGTCTATTCTACCACAGCCAATCGAATTATGTTATGCCCACTAGCCTCTTTTTTTTCAAAAATAAATTACACTTTCAAAATGTAACGTCCCCCCTTTCCCAAGACTGGCAAAGTTGAGTGAGAACATCAATGCGTCTGTCTCTATGTCTTTTCTTTACAATATTTCTGTTATTATCTAAGCGTTTTTACTGTAAGATAGTATAACATTATGGGTAGTATTGTCTTCTAATAAACAAATATTATCATTTTATTTGTCAACTGTCCTTGCTTTTATTTTATTATTCATCGAGGTTTCTTGGGCCACCCTTTCTCTACCCTTCTCACTTTCAGTATCACACTGCATAAGCTATCTTTTCAAAAATGCCTCCATGAAAATCCCCCACTTACATTTCTCTCTCTCTCTTGCTTGTACGCGTTTTGCCTAACGCAAAACGGTTTCGTTAGATTTAAATTGTCACTACGGGTAGGAGACAAAGTTGTCGGGTTTCCTCTCATTCAATAGCAGATACCTTTTTGGGAAAAAAATATGCCATAGCAACAACGTAACTAACGCCAAGTAGTTTTTTTTCAAACTCCCAACCATTCATTCCCGTTTAGTGTTAGACTAAGCAAGTTTGTGACGTCAGCTGTCGCCTGTCGTTCTAGTTCGAGATTAAAAAACCAACGCTTGTCAAGGTTGCATTCTTCCGTCTCTCATTTCACTCCTCCGTTTCTTTATTCTATCATTCCGTTTGAAACTAACTATGCATTTCGGTCTGTCAAAAGGCTTTTATTTTAGTGGAAATTGGTATTGCGGAGAGGGGAAAAGCTAGCAGTTTTGTGTATCGTTTACTATGGCGTTACTGCTTGTTAGAACCAACACTTCTTCTTCTTCTTCCTCGTTCGTCCTGAAAAGGACGGTGGTTGCGTTGTGTCTGTTTACGCCTAAGCTGTGATATCTGCACCTTTCGGTCGACACATCCGACTTCTGCACGGCATTTTTTAGGACCGGGTTTGCCTTCCCATTTCGATCCACACTCGCTCAGCCAGACTGCACTACTGCAGACTGTTTCCAGGACCACCACGTGGAGGTGGAGTGCGGTCTTGACCAGCTCTGATTCGCTGGTCCTGACGCAGGCAGTCAAGCTACGAGTCGCTGACTGCGTTCTCTATTGCTGCGTCTTTGGGTCCCAGAACCAACACGACTGCGGGCGATGGTGACGATGTTGAACACAACTCCCTATTTTATCTCTATAGTATTTGAATTTATAAGCAGTAATATTTTATCTATTTGATCAGGGATCTTACTACAATATAGAAAAAAGCAAGATATTGGTGAATAGCCATAAGAAACATGGTCCGACCAACATTACGCTAAATGGGCAAACGTTAGAAGAAGTGAACACCTTTAAATATCTGGGGTCCACTATATGTAGTGATGGAAGATCAAGTAAAGAAATCAAGACACGACTTGAGATGGCCTCGGCTGCCATGACAAGGCTGACCGTGATCTGGAAAAGTAACATCAGTTTTCTCATGAAGATCAAATTATACAAATCACTTGCATTATCTATTCTCTTGTATGGGTGTGAGGGCTGGACACTCACTGCAGATACGGAGCGAAGGATTCAGGCTTTTGAGTATAAATGTTATAGAAGAATTTTGCGCATTTGCTATAAAGAGCACAAAACAAATGTCTATGTTAGAGAGAAAATAAACACGTATGCAGGCCACCAAGAACTACTTTTGTCAGTAGTGAAACGTCGAAAGCTTGCCTGGTTTGGGCATGTAACTCGTCATGACTCCCTTTCGAAAACGATCCTCCAGGGAACAGTCGAAGGTAAACGGAGAAGAGGAAGGCAAAGAAAATCCTAGGCTGATAAACATCAAAGAATGGGCAGGGCACAGTTTTTCGACACTTTTACGCATTGCTGAGGATAGAGAGCAGTGGAGGACCCTGTCTGCTGATGCTTCCACCATGGTACCCCTACGACCCATGACGGGTTACGGGTTGGAATGAGATGATGAATGTAATGGACAGAACAACCATATTCAATATACTGTACAGCAAACCTGTGTCAAAATGTATACTGCTTACTTAATAATTTCTATTAGTAAAACTGATGCAAGCTTTATGAAAATAAAATTATGAAAACTTACCTAATCAACAGGATGAAATGGTTTAATACCCTCGAGTAAGAGGTATACGCTTTTTTTACTTCTTCAAAAGAAGAGCCAAGAATGTTTTTTGCTGAAAGGCAGTACTGCGATGTAATAGCGAGGAAACGTAGTGTTATCTGACATTGTAACGCAGTATTTGAATAGGATAATGCAGTTATTACAGAATATTCTCATTATCCCTACTAGCTCATTGCACTTTGCTTTGAGGTGTATACTTGCTCGTGTTGTAATAACAGCCGGCATTAGATACATTTTTAATGCATTTGAAGGGCTGGTATTTTAATAAATATTAAACTATGATCAAATGAGTGAGAAAAGTTACGCAACTCATGTTACGCATGAAGGATTTTGAATCTAGCTATTGTGTACACGCACAGCTCCGAGCACCGATTGGCACCAAGACGCCAATCATCAAATAGTGCATTTAAGTCGTGTCTTAGTAACAGGGAGGACGAAATGAAATACCGTAAACCATCGATAGGCAACACAGGAACTGTGGGAATCTACGTTAGAAAAAATGAGCTATCTAAATACACACCTAGATAAATTGTGTTTTTTTTTTTTCAGGTTTCAAGTGTATTGTTACGCTGTTGTTAGTGTTGAACAGAATCGACTTCACTGCGCTCCGGGCAAACCCATAGTCTCTCTCAGTATATGTTGAAGATTGTGAATGCTAACAGTTCCTGTAGCTCGCTGGTTGTATACACGACGGATGCATCCTCTCTTACGCCCATCTCTGCTAGCCTGACGTTTGATGCCAAATTCCAACAGTCTTAACATTGATGATTCATCTATTGCAGTATCATTCTCTAACAGGCGATCATTAATTGTTCTCAGTATCTCTCTCTTATCCACATACAGTGTCCCCACTGGGGGTGCTCTTGATGCTAGGATTCAAGGTGTCTGGCATGAATCCAGCCTATATGTACCGATCGATCGATCTGCTTCCTGCAATGATATCGATGGTGAAAAAATTAAAACTAAATGGTATTCTTCCGAATGATAACTTCACTTCCAAGACAATGTCGCGTTCCTAGCTCACGCAGTTCACGAATAAAGGGAATTTACTTAGCTATCCGGTGGGTTTTAACTAAGAAGTCAGAAAAATTACAGTTAACCGTGGGGTTTCCCGATTTTAAATGCTAACTGGAGTGGGTTAGTCCGAAATTTTGCTGGCTTAAGAAGCCTTTAATCCTCCTCCCACTTTTCCGTCAGCTAGAGATCTACTAAATAATCCCCTGTGATCTACCGGGAGATCGTAATGACAGGTTGCCGACCTCTGCCGTAAAAGGTAGCAGGGGAGAACTTAAATTATTTCTCACCTGGAGCGGATCCTACATTTGGCACTCGCTACACCCCTATAAAGAAACGCGCTGCAAGTAAATTTTAAACTGTAAGTGATATCATAAAAGTGAATGATATCACCCTCTCCTAGCTGTAACCCGGGGCGGACCCCCACCCCTACATTTTAGTACGGCACTAAAAGTTAGACACCTTTTTTAAAAATCATTCCTCCATCTGTCACGATTTAAAAACTCAAAAAAAAATTAAATTAAAAAAAAATTGTATTTTTCAATACATAAGAAGCACGTGACACTTCGGGATCACATATGCCAGTCACAGTCACAAACAGGAGATAAAAATGAGAAATATAGACAGGCTATGAGAAAATGAACAAGGACACAGCAAAGACGCAACGAGCATAATATCCAAAAATAACGCAAAGAAAACAGAGTAGCAACGTCTGGCTTGGTTTTGGTTTGAAGGACCATCTTCATTGTACATGGACAACTTCATCAGTGCTCCAATATCCTCCCTTAGGTCACACAAGGAGGATCTCAGCACAGCGCACGAACTCTGTAGCACCGTCTGGGATCCCAATGTGTATACAGGAATCACACATTCTATAAATAATATTTTTGTGGTGGGTACGTTTCCTAATTTTTAAATTTTACCACGGCAGCGGTCGTATGGCATACTCTTTTCGATATCCAAATGCTGACGTACTTTTAACGTGCGGAAATTGCACACAAGACCTCCTATTCCCCCCCAATCCGAGAAGGCTAGACATATGCTCTCACTAACCACGAGATCGGGAGGGGGGGGGGGAGGAGAATGATATCATTAAGGACCAATGTTTCTGAAAAAAAATTATTTCCATCAATTATATTCACTGTACTGGGAGCGAACCCGATACCTGTAGAATTAGAGACGGACGCCAGACCTTTTAGTCACTCCGACCCCAAGCAATAGAATAATCTCGAAACATTCAACATTTCTAATGTATTGTTAATTTGTAAAACTGACTTGTTCTTCTTCTTCGTTCGTCCTGAAAAGGACGTTGGTTGCGTTGTGTCCATTTACAGCGAAGCTGCGATATTTGCGCCTAAACTGACTCATATACCTTTATTTTTAACTTTCAGTTATCAGTTTTACTGCAGCCCTCTTCATTATTTACTCAATCGTTTTAGCAGTTTGATTTAAACAAGTAACAAGTTATGCGAAGATGAAGCTTCGTCAGGCGTATAATAACAAAATGGTGAAACACCAACGAAAGATAATCTACGTTAACTGGAGCTCAGCGCAAATTTCAGTCTGTATGCATCTTCTGTAATCTACACTGTATATTTTAGAACGTCTGTCGGTTTGTCACCTAAGGAAACAGGGGACGCAACAATGTTTTTGGTAATGAAAGTTAGACATTAATTGTATTCTCTCCCTTATTATTAATCTTGGGCCAACATATCAATGGATTTCCCTTAAAAAAAGGATTCAACAAGATCAGGGATCGCAGTATTGTTGTTTAAACGCCCCTCTCCCAATCCCTCACGCCCCCCCCCCCAAAAAAAAGAATATGACTGGTGTAGATTTGCTGGAGGTGAGATGTATAGTTGTATAGAGGACATGACTGGAGTAAATGTGCCGGAGGTATGAGGGACAATGGGGGACATTCTTTTGGAGTGGATGTGTTAGGAGTGAGAGGTATGGTGGAGGACTTGATTGGAATGGATGTGCTGGAGGTGAGAGGTATGATGGGGGGCATGATTTTAGTAGATGTGCTGGAGGTGAGGTATGGCAGAGGACATGCTTGGAGTAGATGTGCGGCACGTGAGAGGTATCGTGGAGGAAATTATTCAATTAGATGTGGTCATGAGAGGTACAATGGAGAACATGATTGGTGTAGATAAGCTGGAGGTGAGATGTATAGTTGTCATTGGGTTAATCCGAGAATTAACCGTGGAAGGTTGGTCCTGGTTGCACAGATAATAATAGTGGCTCAGATGTACCGCAACCAGGTGATATATTAAAAGTTCAGTTATTGTTTTGTTACTCGGGCAACACCGGATATATCTGCTAGAATGATAATAAATGAGCAGGTGGTATAAAAAGTATATTTTACATATACCATTATTGTAAATAAGCTCCTTTAGTTTGTCACAGAATTGCCTCCCCTGCTTTGCAGTAGTGGTCCAACAGTGGCCAAAACTCAAGAGTATCTAATATGGGCCTTCAAAGGTATCTACCTTCGCACAAGATTACTCTTGGCAGAGTTGTAGATAGAAAGATAATGATGCTTCTATCTCAAGGGAATATTCATAAGATATTGCCGAAGTCAAGAACAATGCTGCATTGGCAGGGCAATTGTTAACTTATATGGGTCCGCCGCCTTTTATGAAGAATTAAGCAATTATTAATTTCAGCTCATTCAAGCCCCCACCCTGATTTACTCAGTGGAATTCTTATTATTATGGTACAGCTCTGTTTAGAGTGTATTTAGTAAATTGACTGAGACAAACACGCAGTACTTTCAAAATGATTAAATCGACGTTAAATTTGTATAATTACAAATAACAGATTTAATAGTCATTTAGGTTTTAACAAGATTTTTAAGACATGAATAATTATTTATAAAAGAAGTTTATCATCACTGCTGTGATGAAATAGAAATGTGTAGAGACGGTCACTTGGCAGCTTTTATGTGTTACTTAGCTGTCAGTGACGGCTATGCTTCTTCTGATGGTTTGGTTCTTGGTAGACTGATCACGCTCGTCGCTGGTCAAGCTTGTAGGGCGCAGCACGTTCCCAGAAATTTCAGGGAGTGTCTACAAAGTTGGTCCCTCGTCTTTAAGCTCAGGCCACTTTTCCCTTCTTGTTCCAGAGATAGTACCCTCAACTGGTATCACCAACAACTGTGGTAAAAGAATAGAAATAAAACGCTCTCCAGAGTATTGTGTGGCCGTGGATCGTATTAGAAGGTTCGGACCACTGCCCTTTCAGTAGATAGTATATAGTAAGGTAAATGTGACAAACTTCCTTCTCTCAGACTGACTAAGATATTTTCTCATACTCTCTGTTGCTTCAAACGAATTTACCTTAGTAATAACAGTGAAGATGTCAAATGTTGAACTTTATTAACAAGGTTAGCAGTCTTTCATAACAACAGCTTCTTCAGCAACAAAAGTATTCAATATTCAAAACTGCAATTTCTTGTCTTCTTATTACTTGCTTTCTTCAGCTATCCCAATATCCTATAATTCTTCAGGTAGAAACTTCTTGTCTCTCTTCTATACTGACTGTTTATTTTATTTATGTTTTTCTTTTCATATGTCTCTTGGTATATCTCACTAAGAGAAAACTGGTCTTACCGCCAGGGCTGTCACTTTGCCAAGATTTTCATCTATTATTCTTCTCTGCTCAGACCTGGTCTGCTGAGCTACACATGTTACTGATATATAAAAGTGTTCAACGTATCTGGGTTTGTTCTCAAACGAAATACACTTTCTTTTCTTTCACATCTATCATGTCCTCAGAATAAAATACTATCACAATAAAATACTGCCGTACATCAAATTTATGGTACATAATGTACTGAGCGTTTTCTATACACTCTATTTCTCACAGCATAATTCTTGCTAATCATCTAAGACTGAGTATGTTTTCTCACACATCTATTACGCTGAGCGCGTTTCTCAAGTCTAACTTTAACACTTGGGAGAAAACCATTTTACCTTCCTACGCATAGCGCGTCTCAAACCCGACTGTCTAAAAACCCCGTTCTCACATTTCTTTTTTCCCCCTAAACTGTGTTCACGCATCTCAACTTTCCCGTGCGTACTTTTTTTTCCAACTCACTCAAACCCGTAAGGGACCTAATTTCACATTACCTCCCTTTGAATGTTTTACCTGAACAGCGTACCCTCTTCTTTAATGCTTACAACAAATTCGTCATATGCTAATTTTCTAACCCATAACTGATAACATTCTAAATCTACTTAACCTAAATTAAACCTTTCTCCTACCAACCGAAATATGTGGAGTTTCCTCCCTTATGACAAAGCCTTACTTTACTCATCTTATCTCCCTGCAACAATGACAAATAATCTGTAACTAAAGTTATTTATATTTCTTAAACCATTTTTCCACACTCTTTCGCTCTATCAAAACCAAACCACCGTTCACACATCTCACCCCCTTAAAAAAAATTTCTCTCACAGAGAAAATTTCCCAAAAAATCTCCACTCACTCTCTTCCTTCCCTCTTCTATTACGAACTCCGTCCCTCTCTTCATCAACATCTGTCCCAATGAGGCCCACCATTCTCCACTTCTAATCAACCTCACTCATCTTCCTGTCTACAATTTCCATTTCATAGTATACATTTTCCATCATGGAACTGTTTTCATATTATACATTTTACTGAATACAATTCTTTTCATGTTACAACTTGTACATCATGGAACTTATTTCATATTACACCTTGTATATAATACAACTCATTTCATAATACAACTTGTACATAATACAACTCATTTCATAGTACACCTTGTCGTTTGCTCCTTTACTACTCTTACTAGACCTTTCTAACTTCATTAGCCATTTACCATCCCTTTTATCTCTACTCCCAAGTTTATTATCCCGCCTACGCGAATTACAAGTTTATTATCCCGCCTACGCAAATTATCTTGAAATTCCGCCTATCTCATTAATCGTTCTTCTTAGTAGCATATCTTTCCTACGTTGTCTACATTTCAAAGTCTTCGCAAGACTCTGGCAACTGCCGAAAAATTTTCTGCATCTTCCTCAACTCCGTTATCAGCTCCCTCTATACTATCACTTCTAATTATCCAATTTTCTCCATATCTTCGCCATTTCCCTATGGCCATCATCTACCGTCATATTCTCTATAGTTTCTCCATATGCTCCTTTAGTTATCTCGTAATTCTTTTCCGTCCCCTCTCTGTGACTTCTCGATTTCCCATTCTCTACGTCTCTCTCCCTTAATCTATGGCTTTCCTGCCTCTTCCCTCTTCTCTTCCACCACTGCAGTAGTCCATCGTTCGGACCTACTCAGCTCACTTTTATGTTCAGTGTAGAACGATTGCATCTAGCTTCCAAACAACTAGACTCCAGCTGCAATTTCTACTTCTCTCCTTTCATCCAAAATCTCCGTCTCCATATTTCTCCATACTTTATTTGTCTATATTCTTCCAATTTGTCCATATTTCTGCCGTCCTGCTCCACGGCTTCCCAAAATCTCATTTTTCCATTATTTCTCCATATTTCTCCCAGAAAACCCCATAAAACCGCCGTCCTCCTCAACGGTTTCTCAAAATCTCTATTATTCCTTCCGTCTTCCTCTACGACTGCTCAAAATATGTAACTCCATATTTCTCCCCATTTCACCATAATACTCCATGTTTCTGCCGTCCTCCTCTTTCCTCAAAATCTCTATCTTCATCTTACTCCGTACCTCCATATTTCTCCACCTTCCACCATAATACTCCACTGTTCCTGCCGTCGTCACCACGGCTTACCAACTATAGTCTGCCATTCTCCTATGACCTCTACTTCTTACCTCTCCTTTACTCGTCTCCTCTACTGCAGTACCCTATTGGTCCGGTGTACCCAGTTTACTTCTTAAGTGCGGTATGGACCGATCATACTTGTCTTTTTAAGACTAGCAACCGCCGCCATCTTGTTTATATATCTTAATATGCAATGTCTCCTCCCATAGCCTCCTCTCTCCCTATTTCCTCCCTACTTCATCTCCAAAAATTTCATGATCATGGCCTCCTTGGCTCTAAGCGTGTCCAACGCTAGTTTATCACTATTTTTTGTTTCCTCTACTCTTCTGACTTCATCAATACTTTGCTTCCTCTCTACCTCTGTATCTCGTGTATCTCTCGAGTTTCTCTCAACCTCCTTACTTCTTACTTCGTCAACCGTTTGCCTCGGTTTCCCTCTATCTTCCATTTCTTCCCTTCTCGTACTCCCTGGGTTCCTCTCAGATTCTTTACTCTTTAATTTGTCGCTACCTCGACTTGTACTCCTAGTATCTCTCATACTACTACTCCTATTTCTATCTCCCTTTCTAGCCTCTCGGCTCTTGGATCGGTACTCCCTTTGATCCGTATTTCCTCTCTCTTCCTCATTTCTAGCCTCCCGGCTCTTAGATCGGTAATCCCCTCGATCTGTATGTGTTCTATTTCTCTGTGTATCTAGTCCCTCTGGACTCTTGGATAGGTATTCCCGTCGACTCGTATCTCTTCTATCCTCACTTCTATTTCTCAGCCGATCTCGGCTCTTGGATCGGAAATCCCTTCTATCCGTATCCCTCCTTCTTTCTCTACTATTATCTCTCCTATTCTCCTCGCTCTCTCTAGTCCTGAATCGGTATTCTCCTCGATTCATATGTCTCCTATTACTAGCCTCTCGGCTCTTGGATCGGTATTCTCTTCGACCCGTATCCCTACTTGCCTTCATAGTATCTCTACTCTTAGATCGGTAGTCTTTTCGATCTGTAGTTCTACTACTTTCATGTTTCTGAACTTTTTCCTCTTTCTGCTTCGCCTTCTCTGTGGCTTCCCTGCTATCATCACCTGCCCAAGGTGCTATTTCATCTTCCGTTTTCTCTGATGTCTGTCTATTCATTTCCTGTTTGCTTTCTAGCTCTTCCAACTTCCTCTCTAAATCTGCACAAAGTGCAGTTAACTGTTGTATTTTTGTTCTGTCATTATTTCTTTCTTCCTCTTTGTTTTTCCTCGACCTTCCCTGGTCGACACTGTCTATTTCCCATTGACCCGTTCCCTTGGTCTTTCTATCTTGTTCCTTTTGTTGTACTTCTCTATGACTACGCTTCTCCTTTTTCAATTCTTCAAACTTCCTGTCAATATATTGAACCAATGCCTTTATATCTTCCTTATTCTCCGGTGCGCCACTATTTCTTACCTTATTTTTCCTCCTTAGTCTGACCTCTTCTACATGTCTCAACTTTGCTAGACGCCTTCTATAAACCGAGGAATCGTCTGATGACGACGACCGCTGTCTCTTCTTCCCTCTTATATTCCCTAACTCCATCTCTTCCTGCGAATCTGAATCTTTAGCTGATGTGTCCTCTATGTTCTGAGTTTGACTTGTACCACTTTGTTGTTTAGTCTCTATCTGTTGTTCCATTTGTTTCAATAGCTGCTGCTCCTGTGCTCTGTTTCTTTGTTCTGCAGCTCTCGTATGTTTGTACGGTGCATCTATTTCTGTTTCAACATTATTCCATTGTTTCCTTATTCCTGTCGTGTCTTCTAGAATCTCATTGTACTGTTTACTCTCTGTATCCTGCCATACTTGTATCCTGTCTTCTTCTGGCCTATATGTGCCCATCTCCTCTTGTTCCCTGTTTAAGATTTGGGGGGTTGGGGTTAACCGATCAGATGTTGTTCCCGGTTCTGCATGGACTTGTGCTCTCGTAACAATCTGTTCCCGCGCTAGTGTTGGTCTACCGCCGTCGCTATCTATGATCTCACTGGAAATAATATCTATTTCCTCGTCGCTCTTAGTCATTTGGACTACCCAGTTGTCTCCTCTCGTAGTTACACTCCAGTCACTGTCCTTCGGTTTTATACCTTTACCTATTCCTGATCTTTTCTGTGTATTATTGTTTGTAGCCTGTTTTTGTAAACCCTGTGGTGTGTTGTTGGGCGTGCGTGTTTTGTCTCCCTCCCTCTCTCCTGGTATTTTTACAAAATGAGCTGTCCTCTTTGTAGGATCTCTCTGGGGAAGAACGATTGGGTCATTTTCCTGTTTCCGGAGATGTTGTACATGTACCCTTTTAATTTGCCTTCCTTTTCCAATCTGGTATGTGGTCTGTGAGAGCCTTTCTAACACCTTCCATCCGGTGTCCCATTTGTCTTTGAACTTGCCTGTTCTTACTTGCACCTTGTAGCACACTATCTCTCCTGGATTAAACACTTGTAGCGTCGCGTTTTTATTCGCATTATTCCGTCTCTTCTCTGCTGCTACTTCTGTGTTTCTGACTGCCATTTTGTGTGCTATATGCTTATGCATCATTAAATTCTCCATATGACTTTCACCGTAGTATTTCCTTCTAGGTGTCAACAACGTGTCCATCGGTAGAACGGGTTCTCTGCCATATAGCGTGTAGAAAGGCGCTAATCTGGTGGAGTCGTTCGTGTTAGACCGGATTGCTTGTAGTGCACGTGGAAGATGCACATCCCAATCGCCACCTCTGTCATGTATATATTTTGCTATTATATTATGTATTGTGGCATGGAGGCGTTCGTTTTTCCCGTTACTTTGAGGATGATATGGAGAGGTTTTGATATGTTGTATATTCATCTCCCTGAGGAAACTTTGAAACTCATTCCCTGTAAACTGTTTCCCGTTGTCCGTGACAATAGTGTACGGGCAACCATGTCGAGGTATAAAGTATGTCATCATTATATTCACCACAGTTTTTCCTTTTGCTTCCCTCACTGCATAGCACTCTGGCCAGTTGGACAACATGTCTACAACATGTATAATGTATTCGCATCCCGACTGTGTCCTGGGATATGGTCCTGAGATGTCAATACTGACTTTCTCCATGGTGTATTTGGGAATATCCATCCTTTGTTTTGGGCACTTAACTTCAGCCATATTTCTTGTCTTGCATGTTAAACATCTTTGCACATGTTGTATAACATCCTTACATAGCGTCGGTCAATAATACCTTGCTTTAATTGCTTCTAGCGTTTTATCCCTTCCAAAATGGCCGTTATTATCATGTAACTCCTCCAACACCCTCTTAACCAGGTGGCTAGGAATGTATTTTTTGGAAGTCCATCCCCTTTTGGATCTACGAACTCCACTATTTTATCATGTTCATTAATGATAAAATGTCTTGCTTCCCTAGTTCCTTGTTCAATTTTCTTCCTAAGATTGATTAATGTGGAATCCTTTGCTTGTTCTGTGAGGAGGTCAAACCCTTCGATGATATCCATTTGTTCTATTCCCTCTTCTTCCAGTTCTGCATCCATCTGTTGTTGGTTGCGATTCGAGTTTATAACACTTATTTGTCTGAAGTGTTCGCTAATATCCGGTGTTACATCTTGTTCTGATTTTTCCGGACCATCGTTGTATGGTATACGGGATAAAAGGTCTGCACAAGAGTTATCTTTTCCTTTTATATATTCGATGGTCACGTCGTAGTTCTGTAGATTTAACGCCCAGGTTTGCAACTTCCAGGGTTGTTCCGACACTTTGGTGAGCCATGTGCGCAGTGGTTGATGGTCTGTCCTGACTATAAAGGAAGTTCCTCTCAGATAATAGTCTAATTTTTGTATGGCATAGTACATTGAAAATGCTTCTCTCTCAATAGCGGCCCATTTCATCTGAGATTTGTTGAACTTATGGGAGAGAAATACAATAGGTTTCTCGTTCCCAACGTTAGTTATCATCTGTGGTTCTCCATCTTCTGCAGGCTGAACCAAACACGCTCCCAACGCTGTACCAGAAGCGTCTGTGTATAAGATGAATGTCTTATCCGGGTCTGGGTGTGCCAAAAACGGGAGTTCTGTTAAGGCTTCTTTGAGATAATCAAAAGCCCTCTGGCATTCCTCTGTCCACTTGAATCGGGCATATTTCTTCACTAAGTTGATTAGAGGTTCTGCCGCTCGTGTAAAGTTAATCACGTGTTTCCTAAAATATCCACACGTTCCCAAGAACCCGCGTACTTGTCTGGCATTCACTGGTGGAGGCATCTCCCTAATGGCCTTGACTTTGTCTTTGTCCGGTCTGATTCCATCCTTGTTTATTAGAAAGCCTAGATACTTGGTTTCACGTTGAAGGAAATTACATTTAGTCAATTTCAATTTGACTTTATGACTTCTTAACCTATTGAAGACTTTCTCCACGTGTTGTAGGTGATTCTGAACTGACCCTGACGTGTGTACAAGAATATCGTCTATGTATGCCATGGCAAAATTCTGCATCCCACTAAGGACTTCGTCCATTAGCGCCATATAAGTGGCGGGACTACTTTTGAGCCCAAATGGCATAACATTCCAAGCGAACGTTCCCACATGCGTACAGAACGTGCTTTTCTTCTTAGCTTCTTCCGTCAATGGTATACACCAGAAACTATATCTGGCGTCCAGGGTAGTGAACCATTCTGACTTTCCCAATAGCGCTAGAATGTCGTCTATTCTAGGGATGGGGTGTGTTACGGTCTTAGTGATGCTATTCAACGCTCTGTAGTCGCAGCAAAATCTGTGACCACCGTCCTTCTTTGTAACTATTACTATTGGGGACGCCCATTCTGACCGCGATCTCTGAATGACCCCAGCGTCTAACATCTCCTGTATTGCCTTCTCCACTATTTGTCTAGTTTTCAGCGGAGTCCTGTATGGTTTCTTGTTTACAACTTTTCCTGGCTCTGTCTCGATGTCCATTTGTATCGTCTGCGTCATTCCTAACTCCATGTCGGTGAGAGCAAACACGTCATGATTATGCAATACAAAATTCCGAAGAATTTTGTCATGTTGGGGATGTACTTTGATCTGCTTCTGTATTTCTCTTATTCTGTCCTGGAATTTTTCCCGACTGTTGTTTTTGTCCTGTGAATACCGATCTGGTGTCCATGATTTTCCTTCCCCTGTTTGTTTTTCCCAGTATGGTGCACCTGCACTGTTTCCGTATACTGCGTTTATCACGTGGTTTCTCTTTGATATTCCCCATTGTTGGCTTTCTATGTTCCTAACTGTTTGTGGTTTTGGATTTTGTTTCGGATGCGCGTCGTTATTTTTCATCGTTTCTTGTATTTGATGCTTTTCTTGGTGTCGAATTTTTCCTTCCTGACCTTCCATCAGTCGTACCCTTCCTAATACAAATCCTCTTGGTATTCTAACTGTTCTTCCCGTGGTGTTTATAATCATCGTTGAAAATTGTTGTCTTTTTCCAATTTGTACTATTCCTTCTACCATTTCTAGTCCAGGTTCATCTAGTATATCTCCATCTTCCCAGTCTAGTGTTAAGACCGTTTGTCCTTGGTTGAAATATGGGGACCTTTTCAACTTGCCTTGAAGAATACCGACTTCATTCGGTCGCAGCGTAACTGTTGTTTTGTTTCGGATTATGGACGCTATGTATATGTCGTCCTGTAACCTGATGTATTCGCCATTTATCTTCAGTTGGTGAGTATCAAAATGTAATTGAGCCCTATGTTTTACCAGAAAATCACGTCCTAGTATGATATTTCTCGTCATACCCTTCACTATGGTGAACGTGTGTTCCATGATCGTATTTCCAATTCTCATTTGTACCATAGCTGTTCCCATCACTTTCAGGTTTTCTCCTGACACCGTGGTTAGTGTATTTTGTGACTTACTGTATTGAGCTATGCCTCGTATCTGTTTATAAAGTCCAAACCTGATAAGGCTTACAGTAGCTCCTGAGTCTACCAATGCTCTATATCTCCTTCCGTGTATTTCGACAATACATGAACAAGGGTCTGGTTTATGCGCCAGCTCGATTGCTGTTACTACTTGTCTTCTTTTAGGGCCACGGTGTTTTCTTTCTTGTTTTTCAATTTCATTTATTTCTCTTTCCTTGACTTTTCCTCCTTTCCCCCAATGACCATGTGATTGTCTACCACTGGATGTATTTTCATGTATATCTGTGTTCATCCGCAGTTGTGTTCCATTACCATCGATATACTGTTTGTTTCTTCCCTTGTCGTCACTTCTCCAACTCCCGTATCGTAGCTGTCTGTGTTGTTGAAACCTTCTATTACCCTTTCTCACGTCAATCTTTCTCCTTACTGAGTGCTGCGGCTCTAGTGGCCTGTTACACGCAAAGGCTTTATGTCCCAGCCTATTGCAAGCATAGCACACGATTGGCTTGCGGTCTACCTGTCTTGACCTATAAAACGTTTCCATTCCTCTCCCTCGTCTTTCTATCCTTCTTTGTTGACAATGTCCTATCTCCATAGGTTCTTCCTGTGTTTCTTCTCATGGAACTACTCTACCAAGCCTGAGGTCCAATCTTCTTCTGAGGTTCTCTTCAGCTGCAGCGAGTTCAATGGCCTGTGACAAGTTTTGTGGGTCCTTCCTGAGGAGATGTAATTTAATTGGTATACCATTCAACCCATCTACGAATATGCCCACTAACTGTTTTTCCACCTCTTGTTGGTTAATTTGTTGTCCCAAGAAAACCTCTTCAGCTATGTTTAACAACCTGTCGCTGAACATTTGAATAGGTTCTCCTACTTGCTGTTGTATCTTCTTCAGCAGACTCCAGGCGTACGATGCATCCGTAATTTGTGCATATGTCCTTATTAGTTCTTTCCTAAACTCCTCCCATGTTTCGTCTGGGAAAGTGTCAAACCTGCGTCTTATGAAATCTACTACTAACCTACCTGAGGAAAGATATGCAACTTGTTTGTACTCACCTTGGTCCATATTGACCGAAGTGCAATATCTTTGTATCTCGAGCAACCATTTTCTACATAAAGTAGGATTCCCTGCATATGGTGTTATGCTGTTCCGGATATTCTGGAACTTACTTTCATTTCTAATGGCAGTCATAGCCTTGGCTACCTGTTCAAGAGCAGCCACATTGGGATCCAAACCCACCGTAAGTTGTTGTTGTTGTTGCATCTTGTCTTGACCTGTAAATGTTAGTGTTAATAGAAACACCTGTAAAAAAACAATATAAATCTCTTGGTTGCCCTGTAAGAGAATTATTAACCAGTATCTGTGTACAATACTTATAATTTTTATGAGTTACAAAACAATTATCAATCTAATTCTCATAATTTAACTGACTACATTAATAATTAACTTAATTTGTTTCTAAATGTTTCAGTGCTACATCATCTGTTTTTCTTGATCGGGATAAACACTTGCTCCTCCAGTATTTTAGAATTAATCAACACAATTCTTGTCTTATACGGCTGTGTACTATTATTTTTGCGCGTTGGGCCTGTTGATCATTCAGATTGTTATCTCATGCATGTGCCTGTATTCTGACGGTTGTCGGTTGATATAGTGAACTTCACCTTCGCTGTTTTGGCTAGACTACGTTGTTCTTGATGTCGATTCACTTGACTTCTGTATTGTCTTGATTTGTTTCTTCAGCTCGCAGGATTCTTTAGATTTGTATCTTCTTAATGAACTTGACCTTCGTGATGCTTTGGATAGACTTCGTTGTTCTTGATGTCGCTTCACTTTACTTGACTTCTGTATTGTCTTGATTTGTTTTTTTTTTACGCTCGCAGGATTCTTTCATTCTGTGTAATCTCTTCTTAGTGAACTTGACCTTCTTTCTGTCTGTAGTCTTTTACATCTCTATCTTGCATAGGGTCAGGTGCACCAAAATAGTCTGTGACCGTTGTAGGGCTAGATACTAAAATACTTGATGCAACCGTACCTAATATGTGATGCCCAAACTGACATCTGAGGGAAGGCTGTCTTGATTTATAAAAGTTTCTTGAACTATCATAGTGTAGGGCTGGTCACGCGCACCATGCATTCGTCTGTGGCCGTGGATCATATTAGAAGGTTCGGACCACTGCCCTTTCAGTAGATAGTATATAGTAAGGTAAATGTGACGAACTTCCTTCTCTCAGACTGACTAAGATATTTTCTCATACTCTCTGTTGCTTCAAACGAATTTACCTTAGTAATCTCTCCACATGTAAGCCTACCTTGCCGTGGTTGGAGAGCTTGAGCGCCTCAATGATCCCGGGAGCTATGCCGGCGGGAGTTTTACTCCTGGCAGGGTCACCCAAGCCGGACAGGTCCTGGGTGAGGGGCCAGACTAAATGGGCTGAGGAGTGGGTGGAACCCTATAGGTGTAGATGCAGAACCCACCGGCGAGTGGTACATGCTCTGGTCTGCACCAATCCACCCCCACTTCATGGGTTAAATGCTTTCTTGCCTCATTCTTCACTGTTTGTCGTCTATCACGCCCATGGCGACCGTTGCCTCAATTGGCTGTGTGTGGTGTACCCGGAAACGGGGCCTCCCAGTACTGAGGCAAAGTTAAGTCCCCGATGTCACTTATCGGTGCAGAATTGAGAGAGATGGCTGAGCATCACAATCCCTCCTGTGTTGCAGCATGATGAGAACCCAGCATTGCACACTGAGCTTGGGGGGATCACTTGGGCACCAGACTTAATACTGGCTCTTGACTGGATGGCCGCATGCAGGAGATTTCTACAATGGAGGGTTGGCAGGTGGTGGGTATCTGGAAGTGGCTCTGTGCAGGACGTGAGGATTCCTTGGGAGAGCCCAGAACCAGAGCACAGCATTGTGCAAGCTCTGCATAGTTGGAGAGCCCCCTGGATGACGGGGAATGCACAGTGTGCTACCCCACCTATCCCCAACTGCTAACTTAGAACCAGAAGTGGGGTCCTCTGTATGCGTGCCAGGCCAGGATAAAATGCCTGGGAAAGAGACTGGAGCTCAGAACTCCCTAACTCAAAGTTGCAGGATGGCAGAAAAGCCACGGGAAAGACAGGGCTATTTTGAAGATAACGCAACCATATTTTCACCATACGAGCTCGGACGCCGCCTCGGTAAACAAGGTCCGCGCAGAGCAGTGACACCCCCAGGCTGCTTGCGAATAGTCTACTACTGGGAACATAAACAGATTAGGGATGAGCCCACTCTCCCGTTGAACAGGTGCTAAAGTCGTAGATACTGGGCCAGAAGGCGCACCGGAAACCACAGTATCACGCAACTCGCTTTTTTTTTTCTATGGAGAGTACACCGTCAAATAAATCTCGTTCTGGTGCTCGCCCTGTGGAGCTCCACCAGGCAGGTGCAGTGCCGGGCTCTGAGCCTCGACAGAGCCCACCCTCAGCTACTGGAGGACCCTCTAGACCGTCTTGTGGAGTCAGCAGACGGCGGAGGAGAACTACTGACCAAAACAAAACAGAAAAAGAGAAACCCAGAGTGCCACTTGTCATGATGCACTGGAATGCAGAGGGAGTGAACAGCAAGCAGGCTGGATACAGCAAAAAGACAGAGCTGGAAAACATCTTGTATGAGAAGCAAGTCAGTGTTTGCTGTATCCAAGAGACTCACTTGAAAGCAGATCAAACCTTTAAAATAAGGGGATATCAATGCTTCAGATCCGACAGAAAAGATAGACGAAAAGGAGGAGTACTTACTCTTGTAAGGAATAACATTCCTGCACACGAAAGGAAAACCTTCATGGATGGAGCAGAATATCAGCTGTTGCAGATAAAGGTAGACAAGATGGAAATAGAACTCCTGAACTATTACTGTCCGAACAACAAACCCCTGAGTCTCAGCTCTATACAGGTACCAGCCACCAACTTTATAGCAGTTGGAGACTTTAATAGCCACTCCCAGAGCTGGGGCTATAACCATCTGGATCACAGAGGTGAAGAGGTTGAAACTTGGCAAGATGATCACTCCCTAATCCTAGTCAATAATGCCACAGATACTCCTACCTTCTACTCCAGAGGATGGCACACAACTTCAACACCAGATCTTGCCTTCTCCACACCAGATATAGCTGGATCTATTAGTAGAGAAGTAGGAGACCAACTAGGGGGAAGCGACCATCGCCCAATCTTTCTTACTGTCCAGAGTGCAACTCTCAGTACAGGCCCAGCCATTACAAGATGGAACTACAAAAAAGCCAACTGGGGTTTATTCAGGCATCAGGTGAACACGCTGCTGTCTACCCTCAAGGTACAGAACAGAGACATTAATGAAGTGGTAAAAGACTTCAACAGATGCATACTACAAGCTGCAAAAGAAACCATTCCCAAAGGATGCCGGCGTAACTACATACCATACTGGTCCAGCACACTCCAAGAACGTCAGGAAGCTATGGACAAGGCTAGAAAGGACGCAGAGTCTCAGCCTTCACTTGAAACTCACAACAAATGGAAAAAGGCTGTAGCAGAGTTTCAGAGAACAAAGCTAGAAGAAAAACGGAAAAGCTGGAGAACTAAAACGGCATCGCTGAACCTTGAGAAAGACGGCAGGAAACTTTGGAGATTAGTCAAGTCTCTAAATGAAGAGCGTTCCTCACCTAGGCAGACTATCACATTGGATGAAGGTGGCAAACTTTTCAGAGGAAAACAAGCTGCAGACTTGTTTGCTAGAAGATACAGTTCAGAAAGCAACTTACCCATTAACATAGATCATCAGAGAGAGATAAGAAAAGAAATACTGGCAACCATGGGACAGACAGATACTCCTGCCCCAATGAGGGAACCCATCACACTAGGAGAACTACAGAAGGCTATTTCCAAGCTTAAGTTTCAAAAGTCACCCGGCCCAGACAAAATCAGCAACGAAATGCTAGTAAATCTGAGCTCAGCAGCAAAGACAAAACTGCTTGAGATATTCAACCACAGCTGGTTGAAAGGAACGGTACCCCAAGTATGGAGAGAAGCCATCACAATACCCATACTAAAGAAAGGGAAATGTAAGACCGAGGCTGCAAGTTACCGGCCAATCAGTCTCACAAGCTGTGTTGGGAAGACTATGGAGCGAATAGTCAACCACAGATTGAAATGGTATTTAGAGTCTGAGCAGATCCTGGTGCCGGAACAAGCTGGATTTAGAGAATGCTACAGTATAGAAGACCAAGTTACTTACTTGTCTCAAGCAATAGAAGATGCCTTCCAGGAGAAGAAAAAGGTCCTAACGATCTGGGTCGACTTCAAGCAGGCCTTTGACAAGGTGTGGAAAGATGGCCTCATTGCAAAACTTAGGAGAAGTGGAATCCAAGGCAACATGATGAAATGGATCCAGTCATACTTGCATAACAGGAGAACTAGAGTCACTCTTGACGGTCTGCAGAGCAGAAAAGTGTTGCTCCATCAGGGGGTACCTCAAGGAGGAGTAATTTCCCCAACACTCTTCCTTGTTTACATCAATGACCTGGTGAAAGATCTCCCTGCAGGAGTTAAAGCTGCCTTATATGCAGATGACCTAGTACTCTGGTGCGCTGATGAAAATGTCACCACAGCAAATTATAGAATGCAGCGGGCAGCAGACATGCTAGTGTCATGGGCAGAGAAATGGCTTATCACAATAAACACAGACAAAACCTCCACAACACTGTTCTCCCTCGCCCCCAAGGACAAATCAGCTAACATACACCTAGGGACAACCGTGATCAAGGAAGAAAGCTACCCCACCTATCTTGGGGTGACATTTGACCAAAGGCTTACATGGAATAAGCATATTGAAAATGCAGAAGGAAAGGCCCGAAGACGACTAGGCATACTCAGAAAATTAGCAGGTACCAACTGGGGAGCAAATGAACGAAATCTAAAGAAGATTTATAATGGAGTAATAAGACCACACTTAGAGTTTAGCTCAGCAGCATGGTCATCAGCTGCTAACTCACATCTGCAGTCTTTGGACAAGGTGCAAAATCAAGCTCTCAGGCTCATTACAGGAGCCATGAAAACTACACCAATAACAGAGATGCAGAAGGTTGCTGGATTACAGACATTGTCCCATAGAAGAGACACAAAAACCATGATCCAGATGGAAAAGTACAACAGTATGCCAATGCACCCAATGAAGGCAAGACTAGATGATCTGGCATTGGGACGTCTAAAGCGTAGCAGCTTTGTGCATCGGGGGAAAAGACTTATAAGACAGCATCAAGAAGACCTATCCATGAAGACAACACCACTGAAGCCCACCCTATACCCTGTACCATGGGAGCAGGCCAGCAGTGCCCTCCAAATTAATACATCAGTCAGTGGTCTCACAAGTGGATGTGAGTATAATGATCTGCAAAAACGAACTGCTACATTGAGTATGATCCAAGAAAGCTATCCCGATCAATCATGGATACATGCCTATACAGATGGATCAGCAACTAATGCTGTTAGGAATGGAGGTGCCGGTATCTTTATCTCATATCCTGACAACCACTATGAGACTAGGCACATTCCCACTGGTAAATTCTGTTCCAACTATACAGCTGAGGTTCAAGCTCTAGAGCAAGCTGCAAATATGATTTATAACACCAACTCTGACTGCCACCAGGTAGTCATCCTCACAGATGCACTGTCTGTCCTGCAAGCTCTCAAGGGTGGTAAACTCCCGCATCTGAGAAATGAACTAAACAAGGTAGCTGCCAAAAAGAGAACCATACTTCAGTGGGTACCATCTCATTGTGGTGTACCCGGAAATGAAAAGGCAGATAAACTTGCAAAAAAGGGAGGAGAATGTGAACAAGAAGATAATGAAGTCACATACTTTGAGAAAAAGAGAGCTATCCAGACTATCAGAAGAGAACAGAACCAACCCAAAGACGACTATCACACTCTCGACCGGCAGGGACAGATAACTATTTTTCGACTCAGGACAGGGCATAACAAACTGAATAAACACATGCACAAGCTACGATTGTCTGCTTCACCACTGTGCACATGTGGATTAAACGAACAAACTGCTGAGCATGTTCTACAGGACTGTCCTCTGTATGACCAGTTAAGAAAGATATACTGGCCCAATGACTCAACACTAAACTCAAAGCTATATGGAGTTAAAGAGGAACTTCAAACAACAGTCGAATTCATCATGAGAACTCGTCTGACGGTGTAATCATCAAAGATGCGATCGCAAGAAGAAGAAGAAGACCTTAGTAATAACAGTGAAGATGTCAAATGTTGAACTTTATTAACAAGGTTAGCAGTCTTTCATAACAACAGCTTCTTCAGCAACAAAAGTATTCAATATTCAAAACTGCAATTTCTTGTCTTCTTATTACTTGCTTTCTTCAGCTATCCCAATATCCTAAAATTCTTCAGGTAGAAACTTCTTGTCTCTCTTCTATACTGACTGTTTATTTTATTTATGTTTTTCTTTTCATATGTCTCTTTGTATATCTCACTAAGAGAAAACTGGCCTTACCGCCAGGGCTATCACTTTGCCAAGATTTTCATCTATTATTCTTCTCTTCTCAGACCTGGTCTGCTGAGCTACACATGTTACTGATATATAAAAGTGTTCACGTACCTGGGTTTGTTCTCAAACGAAATACACTTTCTTTTCTTTCACATCTATCATGTCCTCAGAATAAAATACTATCACAATAAAATACTGCCGTACACCAAATTTATGGTACATAATGTACTGAGCGTTTTCTATACACTCTATTTCTCACAGCATAATTCTTGCTAATCATCTAAGACTGAGTATGTTTTCTCACACATCTATTACGCTGAGCGCGTTTCTCAAGTCTAACTTTAACACTTGGGAGAAAACCATTTTTCCTTCCTACGCATAGCGCGTCTCAAACCCGACTGTCTAAAAACCCCGTTCTCACATTTCTTTTTTCCCCCTAAACTGTGTTCACGCATCTCAACTTTCCCGTGCGTACTTTTTTTTCCAACTCACTCAAACCCGTAAGGGACCTAATTTCACATTACCTCCCTTTGAATGTTTTACCTGAACAGCGTACTCTCTTCTTTAACGCTTACAACAAATTCGTCATATGCTAATTTTCTAACCCATAACTGATAACATTCTAAATCTACTTAACCTAAATTAAACCTTTATCCTACCAACCGAAATATGTGGAGTTTCCTCCCTTATGACAAAGCCTTACTTTACTCATCTTATCTCCCTGCAACAATGACAAATAATCTGTAACTAAAGTTATTTATATTTCTTAAACCATTTTCCCACACTCTTTCGCTTTATCAAAACCAAACCACCGTTCACAATTGCATTTTCCGACACATAGTTGTGGGTCCCTTTCTCCTATTCCATCATCCATCTACCTCAGACTTTAACCTCGATGAGAATTAAACTTAATCCTTCGAGAGGAAACTTTCTTTACATTTAAATTGAATAGCTTTATATTTAATTTACATTCAAATGAAAAGGTTAATAGTATGGATAGAATATGTTTACATTAACATCAACACTGATTGGAAAGTGTTCACAATATAGATTGAATTTGTTTTCATTTACATCTACACTGATTGAAAAGCTTTGAAACTTTTATTAATTTTAAAGTGCATATGTTTAAATAGACATTTACACTGGTTTGAAAAAAATGAAATATTATAATTAGAATGTACATAATTTCTTTCATCTTTCCCTCCCTGCTCCACATGGAACTTGGGACTACCTATGCGTTTTAGTTCTCTTTAAGAAACTAGCAATAAGCAGTCACCAGCCCTTGCAGTGGTGGTTTATGAATTCATCATTCTAAATGATAAGGTTGCCAGCCTCAAATGACTTGGACATCCACTAGCACTTTCCCACATATTAATATTCACATGGCAATATATACATATTAGTTCACATGTTAGTAATGAAAAATATAAAATGTAAAAAGTACAACTTACGCCAATCTTGGCTCACAGACTGTTTGCTCACAGAAGTAAGTTTAAGGCACTGGCAGATGCCTTTTTTCACGTGTTTTGGGTGTCGTTATGTAAGCACTGAACTCCCACTATGACTTTGTGTTTCAGTTTCCTCAAATGCCGGTTTTCCTTATTATAATTGTTTTCCTGGGCTCTTTAAGTCCTTAAAGATGATCCAAAAAGTCCGGTCTGATAAAGAGAATTCTGAATTTTAACCCTGTAGTCTGGTTTCGTCTTGGCAAGCGATCCTCACAGTGAATTGTTAGTGTCTTAAACTGCGAAAAGGTCAGGTTATATGGCCCTTCTTCCCCCGCATTTTGTTTGTTACGATGCTAAGAAAGCTCCAATCTTTTCAAACATGCGTGTTTAGTGGGGGTAATTTCAAAATTATTTCCGCCTGAAATAATGTGCGTGATGCAAAAGGTCACCTCTCCCATATATGGGAAAAACATCCGATGCCTTGTATGCAAACTCACAAACACATCTGTAAACTCATTCGACAATATGTATCAGATGTAACATCTTACTTTCCTGCTTTGCCACAAGGTGTGCAGGAAGCGATGATGTCATACATGTCTGTCCAAAATGTGTCGCACAGACGAGTAATCTCGTCTTCTGTCGCTTGAGTACACACAATCCGTCTCTTTACCATCTTGACAAAGAACGCACCCTGCCGTTATCAGCGATTAAACAAATGCGCTGGGCGATTTTAGTGTTAATCTATAGCCTGATGTCGGGCACACCCGAAATTAACCAACATGGTTGACGATTAATTATTATCTCAGCCGTTCCTTGCAAAGCAGGGAGAAACGGATAACCAAACAGACATGACGACTTATCAGTGAGAGGCGCGCAAGAATGTTGAAAATACAAAATATCTGCTACATATCAGAGAAAGAAAAAGGTGGCGACGCGGAAATTCCAGGTAATAAGTCCTCACTTCAGTTGAAAATGGGTACTGCCGTAGTGGAGGAGAGATCGAGAAGAGGTTGCCCCAAATCCATCTTGTGACACAGTTGAAAAAAAACATTAAATTAAATTAACAATTGAATGACGTTTTCTACTTTGTCTCACGTTGTGTGGGCATTACTGTACATTTTACGTGAAATATTAAATACAGTAGTACATTAACAGTTACTAGTTAATTCACTTTCTTTGGGCATGTTATGAGGAGAAAAACGGGAATATATCGTGACAACAGGAAACATTGAGGGAAAAAGTGATAGCGGACGACAAACGACAAAGAGAGACCAGGGGCAGTTATTGTATCGGACTCATAATCTGTGACGACATTTGGTTGTGTCCTTTTACTCCCCTTCTTCCTCTTCTACTTTCTCCATTTATTGCTTCATTTTTCGCACATAAACCGAGCCTTAGATTTGTTGACCTCTGTTCATACTGCAATAGCGTTATTTCACGGCTAATTGACCATCCTTAAAAATTAATTGTAATCGCTTATGTTGTTAAACCAGATTGACTTCATACGGCCAACGGAAAGTATTGGTGCCTTTCTAAGTAATCCTTTCCAGTCACACACGCATGCCCATCTGGGCGCATTGTTCACTACAACCGCCTTCAGACACTTGGGCGGATAACACAAAAGGAAGACCAGGAAAGTACCCGAGATAATTGATTAATCCCTTCCGTCCAGACATCGTCTGTGTAATGATTACAGAGAAACCCGTCTGGGTAGACAAATTAGCAACGGCACTATCTGCAGGCGATGTTACAAATCGGTAGTTTGAAAGGTTACTCAAGAGAACGGAAGAAGTCGGGCCATATGGGAGATGAGGTCATGTGTTTAAATTTTAAAATGATATTCTAAAACGCGCGGGGGAAGTAAATAACTGACAACCCCGACCCACTACATTCTGCTCATGGATTGGATCATATGATAATAAGAAATAAACATTCATTCTGATTGGAAGTTTTGTCTGAAACGCCAGATGGAAGCGTGAGCAGGAAAACTGCAATATAACCTAGCAAATTCGGAGGTTAAACACACTGCATTCCAGAATCGGCAAAGAGACAGCTAGGACTGAAGCCAGGAAAGTTTGAATTCTGTCCTTTTAGGACCGGACAAAACACGTATCGGAACTCCTTCTGAACACTACAGCAAGGAAGATTTACCTGTTAATGCGGAAACCGGACTCCTACAAAACATACTCACAAAAGTCACAGAGGAACTATAACTAGAAATAATACCAATGACGCATGTTCGAAGCATCTTGATCAAGTTGCCAAGACTATTCTACTGAGCAAGAAGTCTAGTTCCAACCTTGTTTGGGGTAAGTTGTAACATATGTTTTATACTTTGAATTTGACATGTTTGTACTTGCTAGTGGTTGTAAAAGTCCATAAGAGGCTGATATCCTCAGCATATGAAAAGAGTATATTCATAAACCACCACAGCAAGCGCTGGTGATTGCTTTATACTAATTCTCACAGGGAACCAAAAGCAGAGGTAACCCCAGACTCCGAATGGAGCAGGGAGTGAGTGATGATTACATCAGCACGTTGTAGAATGTCAAGGATATGCTAAGTCTGGCCACTACTGTAGAATAAACGTGTTGTTGTGTATTGGCCACTGTTGAATGAACCTGTCATGTAGACCTTGAGTGGGAGTGTCAAGTAACGCGAATGGTGTAGTAGTTCGGTGTAACAGACCTCTTGGTAATAACTCTCACACACTCTCATGTAATGCAATGACGACTTGAACTGCCTCTGACATTTCAATAGTTTAATGAAGGCACGCAAACTGGACAGCACGGATACAGTCATGGACACATGTTGACATACATTCATTGGTTATTTGAATCGTGGATGATACATTCATGTAGTAGTGAAATATCATTCACCCAAGGTGGTATTCACTGTTCTGGTAACTAATCGCCGTATCCTCTACTGACTGAACGCGTCAATGAGGATCGGTAAACATACAAAAGTCATTGGCCGAACCTTCATTTCATAGCTAAGTTCTTAAGCTGAAATATGTCCAATGTTTGTATAACACTCATAAACCACGATAGTGGGTTTTCACCTCATAACAAGATCTCGATACCACTGCCCGATAGTAGGATACATAATCTGTTCTCTTGACAGTGATCAAAAATATGATGACAGGAATATAACATGGCCGCCTTCCTGAGTTGTCGCTCACTCACTCGTAGGAAGGTAGATATAAGCCAAAGTTAATTTATAATGTGCATATAAATAATTTCATAAAGTTTTCCATACAGCTCTACAGTAATCAAGTTAATTCACGTAGACATAACTGCTGTAGGAAAGCCTGTCATCTTCGTCGATACAAAACACAACCCTAGCGATACGAAGCACAATGTTCCATCTAGGTCTAATCGACTCGAGATCATCAAAAATAGGGTCTGGCATAACTGGAGTCCGAATCACACATATGAGGAGGATCTCTGACAAATAGACTCTTGCAGAGACACAAACTTCTCCTAGAAAAACATCTATGAATCACTGTTAAACCTTAAACAGTGCCAGCCCTGGAAAAAGCACTCAGCCATTTCTTGGCGACATTATCGGAACTCTTTACAACCCAGTAGGACTACGAAAACCTGCGCTAGATTCTGGCAGAAAGAATATAGTCAGACCTGAACATACAAAGGTATACAATATACGACTGAATCTACTTTCACTAGACAAGTAGTACACATGAATTCAGGCCATAAACATAACAAGCAAAATTAATCTGTTTTCTGGCCCGAACAAATAAGAACGGACATGAATACAATATCCATGCGCCGAGTCAATATCAAGAAAGATCACTCATATAATCAAAAGTGTAAATCAATCATGAATTATCTAGCTTTACCAGAGGAAGCATTTTCATACACAAATGAATGCAAATATATATTTTCCATATTAAATAGCCATATCGTATTTTTGTAATATGTGCGTCAAAATATGCACGCAACACACGTGCTTAGTTTATATTATCAATTTGTGAGTTATATGTATCCTGCTTACAATCAAAAGAACAACTGAAAGAGTTGCACAGACTAGGAAATGCCCAACATCTCGCAAGAAACCATGTAAACGAACGGGAGTAATGAGCATTAAGACCTACAAGCTGAGAGAGCCAGAAATTAAGACCAGATATCAGGGGCTTATTGCTACAGCGGTGAGAAACACAGAAGAACAACCTGATGACTTGGAAACCCTCTGGCTTAAATTAAAGGACATCATAAAGACAGCTGCTGCAGAAGCATGTGGTGAAGTTCGACTTGGGAATAAGAGAAAGAGGACACCTTGGTGGACAGAGGAAGTCAAAGAGAAAATAGGAGAGAAAAAAATGGCATGGAAACAATACTTAGGAGCTAAAAACACAGCAGGACAAACAGAGAAATATAGAGAATATGTGATACTCAGAACAGAAGCAAAGAACAAGGTGATAGCAGCAAAACAGAAGTCCTGGGAAGAATTTGGAGAAAAGCTAGAAAAAGATGCGCAAGAAAACCATAAATTATTCTATAAGACCCTAAAGAACACGAGAAAGGAAAAACAATGCCCCCTCAAATTTATAAAGGACAAGCAAGGTAAATTGCTTACTGCCCCGAAGGAAGTAATAGAAAGATGGAAAGAATATTTCTCAGAACTCCTTGATGGTGAATGTGACAGACGAACTCAGCCGACCCTGAATGACCCTGAAGTGTTGGATGATATAGTACGACCTTCGTAGCGACCCCTTGGATAACATCAGTGCCCCCGAATATTGTAACCTTTCGTCAAACGGGATTTCTTTTCACCTGGACTCATTAGCTATGCAACCGTTCCACGCAGAGGGCAAACACGTTTGCTGATTAATATGTGGACAGTTTATCTACCGTTCATTCTGGTCATCGCATTGGTTTAAGGAGAGATTAAATCACGCCCATGGACATCTCTTGAGCAATCATATGCAGTATTTTCATTAACTTGGCCAGAGGGGGCGGCGCCAGAATCAAACAGATAGTAGCGACCACGATCAAAGACACAGACGGGGGGATTTCAGGAAAGACTAGCGCCACGATCAAAGACAGTAGTGGTCCCTGAAACGAGCGACGCAAGTTCCTGCAGGTATTTCGCATCTCGGTGTTAAACACAGAACCGATCGCAGCAGCGAGCGGAGATACGAAGACCAGGGGCGGCATCTCTCTTTAGTCTGGCGGTCAGATCCCCAAAAGTGTCCTGAGATCTAAAAAGGTGTCAATTTTCTCATGTCCCACTCATCTTGCAATTAAGTTAGATATATACAGACCACGTAGAAATACACTTTATCACTCGTTGGCCAGACCTTTACAGAAGCACTAGCTATATTTGAAATCTTGCTAGATTATCCCCTGGATTTTTATATATATTTGCAGTGAATTCTATTTCTGTGCAAAACGGTAAAATATATATTGTGTAAAGTAATCAGTGGTCTAGTTCATTCATTCTATTTCACTGGATTTTGTGTTAATTTAAATCTATTAAATTAAACCATCTCAATAGTTCCAGTTGTAAATGTAATGATGTATCTGCTATATTATTTCCAAAAAAGATAATAGAAGCTGAAATGCTTTAATTAACTTTTAAAGTCGCGAAGGAATTTATAATTAATAAATTTAGTTAAGTCCTATATTTATAGATGTGTGTTTTAACCATTAGAACTCGCGCAGTGTTTATTAAATACATAATTAAATACGCAAATATATATATATATTTATAAATAGTCTTAACGGGAAATTCATCGCGCTTTAGAATGTTATTTGATTTTTCGGTATATTACATGTCTTTTTTCTTTCATACAGAGTGATCGTAACCTTTGCGATCCCAGCAATAAAGAAATCATCTTAAAAACTTCCAGACATATTGATGAAACATTTTTAAATTTAATCTTGTGGCGGTTCGATGCGACCTAGCTATCATAATTACATGAAAGAAAGCCTACCCAAGACTATTTAAAGAACAATCATCATATTAAAATTACAAATCTGTAAGATAAACTGGAAGTTGAACCGTGCCAGTAGCGATACTTGATTTACTGCCCTACTGTGAGAGAGTACATATTTTCCTGAACTGTGACGGCTTAAGTTTTTCCTCACTGGATTAATAAACTTACCGGTCAGTTACTATCATCACGCATTGAAGGAATTTTACCATAGCGGAAGATTAAAGAGACCACTTCATTTTCACCCCGTGTCGAACTGTGTCAGTGCCATCCCATAGACTCCTTTTATATAATAAAACACAATAACTCTTAGGCTTCAAGTCCGGCGATAAGTGAGAATAGTTGCTATCAGCAAACCTCGCAACATCTGGGGCGGGACACGGAAGTACCAGACCTTTTCATGTGTCAAGAGTGTAATTGCTGTTTATATAATTCTATTGGATTGTCTGATGCTGTAATCGGTAAGTGTGTGAATATATGAGTGTGGATCCTCACGCGCGTGTATGAATGACAGGAAATTTAATCTTTTTTGTAACCATTTTGTTAACTTGCTTACCTGGTAATATAATTTTCTGTATACCCTGCATTGTTCCTTTAAGTGGGATAGTTGATAATTTGTTAACTCTGTTTAAAACCCCCTCCTTTTCATTTGCTTAGTAAAGGGAAGAACAATTGGGAAGAACAGGATTCTTTCTACCACCCATACCTAATTTTGAAACACCTCTTTCAGAGTAATTAACTTCACTGTTAGGTTAACGTACCTATGTTCCTGATAACTATCTATCTTTGGACTGGGTTTATCTTTGTCTAATAAGCGGGACGGGCTTAGTCGATACCAATCTTCTTCACCCCCTCCCTACCTTGTTATTTGCATTTTTCTGTACTTATGATAATTTTTGCTGTAAACACATGATTATTGTAGTGATTGTTTTTTTTAACTTTAATAAACAACATAAACTTAATCGTTACTGTGTTGGAATACCCAAAGCCCAAAATTTCCCCTATTTGTTTAAGATAGTTGTATCCACGTCGTCTGTGTGTTTGAAGCACCAAATCGGTGTGAGAGCAGGTGTGTGTCTGGAAACTGGCAAATAATTGTTTGACCAGGAGAGCCTGAAGAGTAGATTGAGAGAAACGATTTGTCGTAAATAAGTCTGTCTTTACTCTCCTCCAGCACTCTGTGAAGCAACTATTTACTCTCTACATTTCTATCACTGAGCTTTTCACCATCATTCTACACTCTAAACCGGACCACTATTTCTAAGACTCTCTCAAAATAAATTTACGACAATATTTGTGGGCTGGTCCTGGGATCTTGAGCTACATTTGAGGCAATCGCATAGCCGGGATAAAGATATTTTGAGTCTGATCTAAGTCTGGGTCTAACTAGATAGAGTGTGAGTGATCTGTCTTTGTGATTTAGGGAAATAAATAAATAATTAATTACACCCCTAGACAACGCCTTTTAGTATTTGGGTCGTCCACACAGCATATTTACAGGTTGTTTTCTTTCCACAGCAGTAGAAAGTACGGATAATCATAAATTCGGTTAGCTAAATTATCCTCTGGCGGAGAAAATTAAATTTTTTCTTTATAAGATTTGCTGGGATTGCGTGATTGGTTTTACAGTCACTAAAGGTTTTTTGAAGTTAAAAAGAGTTGAGCTTAGCTAAAGACGCCTTGTTCTGACTTTTTAAGTCTAGTTAACATCGTCTCTTCTCATAAATTGACTTCAGGGGCGAGTTTTGTGACGGAGAATTAAAATTTTAGGGGAAATTTTTTTTTCCTTTTAAATTGTTTTAATATAAATTTTTCTCTACTGTTAGTAAAAGTAGATTCTTTTCTAGTGTAACTTACCATTTTAGTGGCATAGTCGCTTGCGTTAAGAGTCTTAAGTGACAATAATAGCAGCGATAAGTTTGCACATTTCAAATAGGAGGTAACACAAGTAAATTTATACTTTGTGTTTTTTTTTCTCGTAGCGGCTTTGAGTTTTTTCCCTTCTTGTTCTTTCGTACTATTCTCTAGTCATACTACATCTTATTCTTTGACAATGGCAGAGAGGATAAAGATGAGATCCATCCTGAGGCTGGAAGCGAAAGAGGCAGGATTAGACGCAGAAGCGGCGAACCTGTTTATCAACCAGGAACTGGAAATATATGACGCGGAGCAACAAAGAGCAGAAGCAGAGAGGAAGGAAGAGAAACAAAGAACAGAAGAACGCCTATTGGAGCACAAGAAAATTGAGGCAGAGAACAAGAAAATTGAGGCAGAAATGGAAGCTCGCAGGGAAAGAGAGAAGGAGAGACAACGCGAAGAGAGAGACAACGAAAGACAGCATGAACTGGCGCTTAAGGCTTTAGAGAGTCGGGGCGCCTCTACTTCGAATAACGGAGAGCCGTCTTCGCCCCAGTCTCAGTCAATGGACCTCTCCAGCACTCAATCTGCCCAATTAACTGCGATGTCTTTTGCTTTAGAGTCTTTTCCTAGTCCCAATGAGAAAATTGACAGCTATCTAGAAAAATTCGAGAGGCTCGCAAATCTGTATGGGTTAGAGAGTTCCCGCTGGGCACTTAAACTCTCAACGTCATTAAAAAGTACTGCTTATGACGTGTACACAAAGCTGGGAACCAACCAACATGATTACGACATGCTGAAAAAGGCCTTGCTAGAGCGGTTTGAGATGACCGCCCGAAAATTTCTGCAAATGTTCAGAAACAGCCGAAAAGAGAGCACGGAAACATTCCCACAGTTCTCTTCACGTCTCACGGGCTATTTGACAAAGTGCATTGAATTATCTGACCTACCTCTTACATATGAGGGACTACTTGAACTTGTTCTTGTGGAACAGATAAAGTCAACTTTGTCAAACGAAACCCGTAGATTTTTGGCTGAACAGGGCGCAGTCAGGCTTGAGGACATACTCAATAAGGCAGAACGCTATACCAATGCAATGGCCGAACTTCCCAGCACTAAACGTAAACCCACAGATGAGCCATCTCGTAAACAAAATCTAGAGCAGTCATCCTATTCCTCTAATTCCTCTCAGAATTATAACCAACGAGAAAATAATACCCAGAGACCTCCCCAGGAAAAATCGAAATTCTACAAAACCCGATACCCCCCTAACAACAATTCTGATCAACCCACCAAGCCTACGTGGCAGCGCGGCCACCAAGGTCAAGGAAAAGGGAAGACCCCTACACCAGGAACGTCTGATCAGGGCAAACAAACCGGTCCAAACCGCATCGGATGTTTGCATACAGCCTCGAAAGGTAGAGTCAATGTCAGTGATTCTCAACCTGAGGGGACCGACCCTCAACTCGAGGAACTGTAATTTTGAATGGTACCTCAACTACTTGTCTCTTTGACACTGGACTAAGCTTTAGTTGTATTGTCGCTAGGCACCTAGTCAAACCCGGTCAGGAGACAGAGGAAACCGTCAAACTTAGTGGAGTTTTCAGGAGTGATGCACCCAGGACGCTTCCTATCGCACTGGTAGAAATACACTCTGACTTTGTCAGAGGAGTTATTAAAGCGGCCATTATGGATGATCCTATCTACCCAGTTATCCTGGGATGTAGATATGTGTTTATTGGGAGACCAAAGGAGCCGATTGTGGCAGCGGTAACCACAAGAGGGCAAGCCAAGAAGGAGAGGGAGCCTGCGCCAAATTTGTTGCCGAATGAACTGAAGGAGGCGCAACAAAAGGACCCTACTCTGGAGCCCTGCTTTAGAAAACTGCCCATGGCTAAGGACCCCAGACACAACGGAGACATCTTTTCTAAGGATGGCGTATTGTATCGTAGAACGGGCAACCCGGACACGGGGAATAACCAGCTCCTAGTACCGACGCAGTACAGAAGCCAGATCTTAGAAATGGGGCACTCTCTTCCCTTTAGCGGACATATGGGACAAAACGCCACTATTCAGCGAATAAAAAACCACTATTGGTGGCCAGGAATGAACTCTGACATTATCAGGTATGTGAAATCCTGCGCCCAGTGCCAACGGGTAGCACCAAAGCACTTGACACCCCCAGTACCTATGGGGCAAATGCCAATAGTGGGTACTCCATTTGAACGGGTTGCTGTCGACATCATTGGACCCCTGGAAAGGACCAAAAGAAAGAACAGGTTCATCCTGACTTTAGTCGACACTTGCACAATGTGGGCCGAAGCTATACCGCTAACATGCACAGATTCCAAGCATGTCGCAGAAGCCCTCGTGCAAATTTTTACACGGTTGGGATTCCCTCAACAAGTTTTGACGGACAATGGATCCCAATTCCGTAGCCTGTTAATGGAGGAGATCTTTAAGATCTTGAGGGCCAAACATATCCACACAAGTCCCTACCATCCGGCCGGAAATGGGCTCGTGGAACGTTTTAACGGCACCCTCACCACCATGTTACGTAAGCTGGGTCAGGAGAAACCGGAAGACTGGGACCTATATATATCGGCTGCCTTATTCGCCTACCGAGAGGTACCCCAAGCGTCTACGGGATTCGCGCCAGCTACACTTTTATTTGGCAGACCTATTAAGGGGCCACTAGAAGCCTTACTTCGGTCCCTGACAGACCAAAAGGCTGACGAGACAGTCGTCTCTGCAAGCAAGTATGTATCTGAGCTCAAGGAAAGGCTAAAGCTAGGATGGGATCTAGCTACTACCAACCTTAAGAAAGCCCGCGCTAAACATGCTAAAAGATACAACAAAGCTGCAAAAGAGAGAGAACTACAACCAGGGGAGAAAGTTTTGTTGCTACTTCCAACCGGAAGCAATAAACTTCGCATCGGATGGCAAGGACCGTTTACCGTCCTTAAAAAGATCTCACGTACTAATTACAAGATCTCCATCAAAGGAAAGGAGAAGGTCTTCCACATAAATCTGCTAAAGAAATATTTGGAAAGACCGGTGCCATCCTCCGAGCATCTCCTGGCTGTCGCCATAGCAACGGAAGACGAGGAAGATGATGATGGTTGCATGGAGTATCCATTGCAACCCACAGAATCCTTTAAAGATGTCAAGTTCGGCGACAATCTCTCACCAGAACAACAAACAGAAACCAGGGCTCTACTAAAACAGTACAGTGCAGTCTTAACGGATGTACCTGGTCGAACAAATCTCATTGAATTTGATATGAAATTAACAAATGAGACCCCTGTTCGAACCAGAGTTTACCCCATCCCGTACGCTAAAGCTGATGCACTTCGCGGAGAAATAGACAAGCTGCGTCAGGCAGGAATTATCAGTGAGTCTACATCTCCTTACAGTTCCAGTGTAGTGCTGTTGCAGAAGCCCAATAAGGAAGTTCGGCTGTGTATAGATTACCGGCTGCTAAACGCTGTAACGGAATTCCAGCCCGAACCTCTCCAAACTGTTTCTGAGTTGTTCACCAAGCTCAGCAAAGCAAAGATTTTCTCCAAGATTGACCTCAGTAAAGGTTATTATCAAATACCAGTCAAGGAGGAAATTAAACCTTTGTTAGCTTTCAGCACTAGTGAAGGACATTACACATTTAATGTGATGCCGTTCGGTTTGCATAACGCACCAGGAGTGTTCACCAGGATGATGAGGAAGCTTCTAGAACCTTTGCAAAGTCCCCATATCCATAATTTCATGGATGACATATTAATTGCATCGGAAACCTACGAAGAACATATTGCTACGGTTGCTATGCTCCTCAGGAGACTACAGGAAACTGGTCTCACAGCCAGACCTAGCAAATGTCTCATCGGGTTTGAACAGTTAGACTTCCTGGGGCATACTATTTCTCACGGATGCAGTTGGCCTATTAAGAAGAACGTGGAGAAAATAGTGGCAGCAAAAAGACCCCGAACGAAGAAAGACGTACGTTCCTTCATATCGCTATGTGCATACTATCAGAAGTACATCCAGAACTTCAACGGACTGACGGCACCTCTGACTGACCTCACAAAGAAAGGGCGTCCGGATAAGGTCATGTGGGATCAAAAGTGCGAACACGCATACAGCACTTTGAAAGGACAGTTGTCTGCATACCCCATTTTGAGGTTGCCTGACCTCAAGAAACCTTTTGTATTACGGGTCGACGCGTCAGGTCAGGGCATCGGGTCAACACTGCTTCAAGCCGAGGACAGTGACCTGAACATGCTATTTCCAGTTGCCTATGGCAGTCGGAAATTAAATAAAGCTGAACGGAACTACAGCGTAGTCGAAAGAGAATGCCTCGCTCTGATTGACGGTATCAGACGCCATCATGAGTTTCTCTATGGTACATCTTTCACAGTGCAAACAGACCACGCTCCGTTAGCATTTCTTGGTGCCAATAAAGAATTTAACGCAAGGGTCATGCGTTGGGCCCTTCTTTTAAGCGTTTATTCTTTCAAAGTGGAATACATTCCGGGAAGACAGAATGTCGGGGCTGATTTCCTGAGTAGAAACTGGACTACGGAGGAAGAAGAGGAAGTTGAAGATACCAATCATCCTAAAGCTACCGTTCAGGGCAGCTTCATCGTCATAAATCAAACATGAAAAGAGGTTTTCATGTCTCAAAAGAGGGGACGATTGTGACAGACGAACTCAGCCGACCCTGAATGACCCTGAAGTGTTGGATGATATAGTACGACCTTCGTAGCGACCCCTTGGATAACATCAGTGCCCCCGAATATTGTAACCTTTCGTCAAACGGGATTTTTTTTCACCTGGACTCATTAGCTATGCAACCGTTCCACACGTTTGCTGATTAATATGTGGACAGTTTATCTACCGTTCATTCTGGTCATCGCATTGATTTAAGGAGAGATTAAATCACGCCCATGGACATCTCTTGAGCAATCATATGCAGTATTTTCATTAACTTGGCCAGAGGGGGCGACGCCAGAATCAAACAGATAGTAGCGACCACGATCAAAGACACAGACTGGGGGATTTCAGGAAAGACTAGCGCCACGATCAAAGACAGTAGTGGTCCCTGAAACGAGCGACGCAAGTTCCTGCAGGTATTTCGCATCTCGGTGTTAAACACAGAACCGATCGCAGCAGCGAGCGGAGATACGAAGACCAGGGGCGGCTTCTCTCTTTAGTCTGGCGGTCAGATCCCCAAAAGTGTCCTGAGATCTAAAAAGGTGTCAATTTTCTCATGTCCCACTCATCTTGCAATTAATTTAGATATATACAGACCACGTAGAAATACACTTTATCACTCATTGGCCAGACCTTTACAGAAGCACTAGCTATATTTGAAATCTTGGATATATCTTTATATATATTTGCAGTGAATTCTATTTCTGTGCAAAACGGTAAAATATATATTGTGTAAAGTGATCAGTGGTCTAGTTCATTCATTCTATTTCACTGGATTTTGTGTTAATTTAAATCTATTAAATTAAACCATCTCAATAGTTCCAGTTGTAAATGTAATGATATATCTGCTATATTATTTCCAAAAAAGATAATAGAGGCTGAAATGCTTTAATTAACTTTTAAAGTCGCGAAGGAATTTATAATTAATAAATTTAGTTAAGTCCTATATTTATAGATGTGTGTTTTAACCATTAGAACTCGCGCAGTGTTTATTAAATACATAATTAAATACGCGAATATATATATATATATTTATAAATAGTCTTAACGGGAAATTCATCGCGCTTTAGAATGTTATTTGATTTTTTGGTATATTACATGTCTTTTTTCTTTCATACAGAGTGATCGTAACCTTTGCGATCCCAGCAATAAAGAAATCATCTTAAAACCTTCCAGACATATTGATGAAACATTTTTTAAATTTAATCTTGTGGCTGTTCAATGCGACCTAGCTATCATACTTACATGAAAGAAAGCCTACCCAAGACTATTTAAAGAACAATCATCGTATTGTAATTTTACAAATCTGTAAGATAAACTGGAAGTTGAACCGTGCCAGTAGCGATACTTTATTTACTGCCCTACTGTGAGAGAGTACATATTTTCCTGAACTGTGACGGATTAAGTTTTTCCTCACTGGATTAATAAACTTTCCGGTCAGTTACTATCATCACGCATTGAAGGAATTTTACCATAGCGGAAGATTAAAGAGACCACTTCATTTTCACCCATGTGTCGAACTGTGTCAGTGCCATCCCATAGACTCCTTTTATATAATAAAACACAATAATTCTTAGGCTTCAAGTCCGGCGATAAGTGAGAATAGTTGCTATCAGCAAACCTCGCAACATCTGGGGCGGGACACGGAAGTACCAGACCTTTTCATGTACCAAGAGTGTAATTGCTGTTTATATAATTCTATTGGATTGTCTGATGCTGTAATCGGTAAGTGTGTGAATATATGAGTGTGGATCCTCACGCGCGTGTATGAATGACAGGAAATTTAATCTTTTTTGTAACCATTTTGTTAACTTGCTTACCTGGTAATATAATTTTCTGTATACCCTGCATTGTTCCTTTAAGTGGGATAGTTGATAATTCGTTAACTCTGTTTAAAACCCCCTCCTTTTCATTTGCTTAGTAAAGGGAAGAATAATTGGGAAGAACAGGATTCTTTCTACCACCCATGCCTAATTTTGAAACACCTCTTTCAGAGTAATTAACGTCACTGTTAGGTTAACGTGCCTATGTTCCTGATAACTATCTATCTTTGGACTGGGTTTATCTTTGTCTAATAAGCGGGACGGGCTTAGTCGATACCAATCTTCTTCACCCCCTCCCTACCTTGTTATTTGCATTTTTCTGTAATTTTGATAATTTTTGCTGTAAACACATGATTATTGTAGTGATTGTTTTTTTAACTTTAATAAACAACATAAACTTAATCGTTACTGTGTTGGAATACCCAAAGCCCAAAATTTCCCCTATTTGTTTAATATAGTTTGTATCCACGTCGTCTGTGTGTTTGAAGCACCAAATCGGTGTGAGAGCAGGTGTGTGTCTGGAAACTGGCAAATAATTGTTTGACCAGGAGAGCCTGAAGAGTAGATTGAGAGAAACGATTTGTCGTAAATAAGTCTGTCTTTACTCTCCTCCAGCACTCTGTGAAGCAACTATTTACTCTCTACATTTCTATCACTGAGCTGTTCACCATCATTCTACACTCTAAACCGGACCACTATTTCTAAGACTCTTTCTCTCAGAATAAATTTACGACATGTATCGACCCCAATGGGCGCATACAAATTTATTATGTAATGTATGTAGAGCTTATATTTTCTGTAAATTCACTTCATGATGTAAGATGAATCGCATTTTTACTCAACGGGAACTACTTGGTTGGACATCCCTTATGTTGAGTTCGAAGAGAACTTTGAGTAGATTTTGCTGTCAGAGCACTTGCTGAGATGTACATGTATGTACAAGCTAAATTAGCCTATGCGACTGCATGCTGATAATTGATAAGTGTGGGGATCAACAGGATGACACTTCATGTGGATAAAGACAGCACCGAAATTTACCTAGCAATAATAATAATAATACCGTAGTGGGGCATAACAGTTTATTATAACATTGTTATGATTTTATTCTTTTGCTTGAGGTAATGCTTGTTTGTTTTGGTCTTAGTTCCAGGGTACCCCACTGTTACAGCAGGATCCAAGTCGAGGAATGTAACATTCTCCTCGATATCACGGTTCCAGTAAGCAACTAACTCCCCGAATTGTCATCCGATACCTGAAATTGCAACTCTCTTCACAAAGCACTCTAACGGAAGTGTAGTTCATGCAGTGTCTAACCAGCAGCAGTAATATGACATCAAATTGAGCAGTAGTGTTTTCCTACTCGCCTATTTAGAATTGGCAGCTAGCGCCTTCAATAGATTATCTAACATTTGGAAATTACGATATTTGAATATACATACCAAGCTTCGTCTGTTTAATTCAAATGTTATCTCAGTGTTAACATACGGCTGTGAGAGTTGGAAAATAACAAAATCATTGGAGAACAAGCTGAATACATTCGAGAACAAATGTCTTAGAAAACTCATGAACATCAGTTGGAAAGAATTCAAGACTAATCGACAAATAAGAGAAGACTCTAGGCAGAAATATGTCTCCGACTATATAAGGAAAAGACGATGGTCATATATCGGTCATGTCCTACGAATGCAAAACAACAGAATACCAATACAGGCGCTCACTTGGGTTCCTGGGGGTAAGCGGAAAAAAGGAAGACCAAAAGAAACACTCAGAAGAACAATAATAAGAGAAGGAAGAACGTTGGGCCTAAATAATGTGGAAGAGCTAAGAGGAGTGGCGTCACAACGAACAACCTGGAGAGCACTGGTTTCTGCCTTATGCGCCGTGTTTGGCGCTTAAAGAATTTATTATTATTATTATTTATTTAGTAAAATTCAGAGCATTGTGGCATCCAACATATCAATCAGCACAGCATCAACAGCCTAATTGAAAGCACCCGACTGTGTGCTTAAACTGAGTGCTCAGTCACCATAAGGTCTCAAACCAGACCCAACCGGATTTACGCTGCGAGTTCCGTCCATTGTATTTCACCGCGCCGGATAAGAGCACAAAAGATGGACGGTTGTCCTCAGTTGACCCTTAATTGTTAGGTCTACTGGTCAGTACAGACTCTGCTTGTAGTAGTGGTCAGAATATAGACAGAGTTAATCTTCAGCCTATCTTGGTTTTTTTGTGTGAGAACCCAGAAAATGGATAGCGTCTTCAATGGATTTATAAAGTATCTCCATCTTTAGGAGCAGAGATATAAAGACACTGACTTAAGTTATTCGTATTGGTTCCACAGAAGCGGAAGGATTGTTAACTCTTGTTTATTTTCCTGTTGGGGCCTACTAGTTGGTTTTTGTTCATTGATGCATGAATTGATGTAATTATTAACTTTGTTATTTTATCATTTATTGTTTGCTGAGATTTTTATTCCTTCTTCTATGCAAGCTAAAGAGAACTTTAATAAATTTTAACCTTTTTGTTAATGCGCTGTTCAAGACCTTCATCCATACATATTTAGCTCTTACTAATTCTCTATCTGTTTGTGAGAAAGGAGAGAGAGCGGGTGATTCGTAAGACTATATAACTGAGTTGTGGGCTTGGAAAGAGAGATATCTTTAATAGATCTTCTTCCAGGTTGTCTTCACCCTATTTTCACACATTATCTGTGTTTTCTCTGTAATTCTGACAGTTCACTCACATTGTCGATTTCACTCAAATTGTCGAACTCGACTAATATTTCAAAAACCTACACACTCACGACAATGAATAGGACGCACATTGAGAAAACATGCTGATAGCATTGCCAGGCAGTCCTTGTTCTGGAACCCCCAGTGTAATAGAGGTCGAGGAAGACCAAAGAACACACGGAGAAGAGAACTGGAGACAGACATGAGTGGTGAAGAATATATAGAAAGATCTTGAGCTGATGGCAAGGGACAGGAAGACTTGACATAAGTTTGTTGCACATTTTTTTTAAATAGTTGTTGATGACAAATATCCCGTTCAACCTCTGAAGGGTTATAATTAGCATATATATTTAACAACGCAATAATATGTTCAACTAGCTTGTCATGATATGATCGGCGAAATTCTCTGTTGTTGTATCACGTCTTTTTTCCTGTAACACTTACCTACTGTCGCTTCTCGGGGAAACACGGAAACTACGGAAAACCCCAAGGGACTTACGTATCACCTTATTGCGATACTTTAATATATATGTCATGTTCGCCTAAATATAACACACATGATTATTTGAATTATAATTATCCGGTGATGATCACTTGGAATCGGATCAAATTTGTAGAATATAAACTACAACCACTAATACATCCAAAAATAACAGTTGGAAATAACTCAGTATGTACTATACAGTTTGCCGCAAAATTAGCACAAACCAGCGGAATCTCGGTAAAATTTGGGTTGTCGGAAGAAATTGTTTCCCCATGTCTCCGATACATAGGGAAGTCGACTATATAAGACCGCTCAGATTTGAAATCAGTTGTGGAAGGTGCTTTACTGCACCCTCCGAAGATTGGCTACATGTTAAGCAAGTAATGCTTACGTGATCTTTAGTGTCAGGTTCTTGCCATTGGCGCGATGATGCTGATGATGATGATTACACTAGATACACATGTATTAACGGGCCAACTTTTCTTGATGTACTTACCCCAAGGTGTACGATGATTGTGAACGTTTATTGAATACATGCACATGGGGTTCGACGAAGAAATATTAACATAGATTTCTGCAGGGCAAATCTCCTCCTGCTAATAACGATATTCTCATACATCACAATGTTCTTGTTGGTCAAGGAAGCTTCTTCCTAAAGTCTTGTAGCTCTTCTGACTTCTAGTTTATTCTGGACATCTCTATCTTTTGAACTGTGCAGCTATTTTAGGTTATGGCTAATTCACCTGGACACCGCCAGGTTGCACGTGGGCTCGTCTCCCCACGACTATCTGCACTTTACCACGTGGCTACACGCTCTAACATTTTTCTGCTCTAACAGTTTACATAACCAAATCCTTATCTGAAACTGTTGATCACACTCTGATCATACAAGGATGTTGGTTGCATCAACCCTCTCGTTACCTCAGTGACTAGAAAGTCTTGCACACCGCAGACACTTCTACCGGAAGTCGATAATGTAGATGGGCACCTATGTGCTCCTATCACACTGAGTTACTTGGCGAAAAAAAGAAAGAGGCGTGTGGACAGCTCATGGAATTAACCAGAACTTATACCACGTGATTGCTCACGGCTCCTCTCTTAATTATTCAAATCCCCTTTTCTCTTCATGTACGACTATTCAGTTATTATTCTACTCTATTACAACTGGTTACCTCTCTTTGACCATTTTCTATCTCATCGCGTATAATCCACCATATAGTCACACTACATAAAAACTTGTCGACGAATCTGCCAATAGTATCCAGTGAGCTGAGAAGAGCTGAGATCTTCTTGCTAGTCATCGAAAGCTGCCACCGCGTGATATGAGAGAGAAGTAATACTGCCATTGTGCGCAATTAAGCTTCATGATAACTGCCGTCAGCGTAGTGCAACGTGACTGAGTGCATGTTAGGCTTACAAAATACAGGTTTTGAAAAATTAATGTACACTTACAAATTGATGTACATTTTGTGCTTGACTCTTCATGTCTATATTCTTGTTCTTTGCCTGTATGAAGATATGCTTCACCACAGATAGAACCACAGTCCCAAACAGCATTGGCGTAGCGAGAGTCCTTGTCAGGACTGATATTCACTAGCAAATGAAGCTATCAGGCCTTCATAGAACTTGGTTTTTAATGCTGGGCTCAAGAGTTCGCCCATTCCTGTCCTCCTTTCTTTATTCTCGGGGCAACTTTTGTCCATATGGTGAAAAGGAGGAAATGCATTTTAATGTATTGCATCATGTACGACGTACCCTACTTTACTGACATACCACGACCTAGGACAGTGTTGTCGAGAGTGAGGATTCTGATCACAGTGGTAAGTCATTAGACGAGGGGGCGTCTTCACTGAAGCAGATACCATACACTGGGTTTATTTTGTCACAGGTTCAATCAGTGTGTAACAAGTGACACTAGAACAGGGTAGAACGTGAAACAGTGGACCATCACTGCTACCTGGCCTCAGCATTGTGACTTCGAGGACCATGAGTCTATCAACGTGATAATCAGTTAAGCCCCACCTAAGTGAGGACATATCACCAATTTAGAAATTTGTATGTGATGACACGAACTCTTTACCGAAATCCCCATGTGCAATTCGTTTTGTTTTTTTAAATAAATTATACCAGATGCTATTTAAAAAAAAAAAAAAATTTAATTAATTATTAAAGTACATTGATTAAATCTTATACATGAAGTTATTGAATTTATTTTCAATTTTCAGTATTTTAAAGTAATGTTAACGTGGTAGGGATTAATTCTGAGCTACATTTACATCCCCAAGAAGAATAGGATAGGTCCAGCGAGAAGGTGACTTACCTTCTTCTATAAAACTGAACTATCAGGTTGACTACCTGATGTTATCTTGTGGCGCTACCCTTACCACAAGTTCACCATTCCTGGGAACTACTATACTATCTCTACAATTAAACATCCATATCTCCACATAGCTGTAAGAACCCGGATTTTCCCGTATTTTGAAGTAACGGTGTATAAAACTTCAGAAAAAATAAATATCAAACTTTATAAACCTTCTGAAAAGATAATAATCAAACTATGGTATTTTGATAACTTTATATTCTTTATTCTTGTAATACACATAAGCAACAATTAATATAATTTAATGCATCGTGTCCTATTTACTAATTGTTATTTTCTACATTTATTATTGCCTGCGTCACCAGCACACTCCTATATGGCAGCGAGACTTGGACAACCTATGCTAAGCAAGAAAGAAGGCTCAATACCTTCCATATACGGTGTCTACGCCACATCCTCGGCATCTCGTGGAAAGATAAAGTGACAAATGTCGAGGTGTTGTCACGTGCTGGCCTTCAGAGCATGTATACATTGCTTAAACAGCGCAGACTACGCTGGCTTGGCCATGTCCGCCGCATGGAAGATGGTAGCATCCCGAAAGATATCTTCTACGAGCAACTAGCAGATTGCAAAAGAACAGTTGGGCGGCCGCAGCTGAGGTTCAAAGATGTGTGCAAGAGAGATATGAGGGCACTGGACATGGATCCAGCAACGTGGGAGGATGAAGCTGCCGATCGCACCAAGTGGCGATGCTATTTACGGCGCCACCTAAAGTTGGGCGAAAAGAAGCTCACACAACAAGCCGAAGAGAGGAGAAAACGTCGAAAGGAAAATAAGAAGCTGAGGGCTGTCACCTCAGGGGCACATTCCCATAGTCAGTTATGACTGAAGGGGCAATTACATTATATTATTATTATATATTATGGGAGTCGCGGTAGCATAGTGGTTAGTGCACTGGCTTCCTTGCTCAGTGGTCTATGGTTCGATCCCCAGATGAGGTGGGATTTTTTTAGGCCACAAACGGCTCCAGGGTCGACCCAGCCCCAATTGGGTACCAGAGCAACTTCTTGGAAGGTTAAGGCGGCCAGCGTGATGCTGACCACATCACCCTTAGTGTGCCGATGGTCAAGAAAATATGGGCCTAACACCATATTCCCAATATGCCTCAATGGGCGTGTAACGGGATCCTTTACCTTTTACCCTTATTATATTATATCGGAACATTATTCTAGTGCTCCTTAACAAACAAATGTCTTGACACGCTGCATATATGGGTTCCTCTAGAATGAAATATCTAGTTCCAAGCAAAAGTCTTACGTTCCTGTTAATAATTAATTAAATGTTGTCTAGTTTAACGAGACGCTCTCCGTTCATCTTAGACGCAATATACGGCTCCCTCTGTATTTGTTTGAGAATGCTTGTCCATACCGGGGTGCCGGCTGCAAGCGAGAGAATGCACCTAAATTCTTATTCTGTTTGGAGAGTTTTTGTCTGTTCTTTAGCTGAGAGGGGTGGTGGACTTGACCTCTTCTTCTATATATATATATATATATATATATATATATATATATATATATATATATATATATATATATATATATATATATATATATATATATATATATATATATATATATATATATATATATATATATATGCGAAATATGCAAATGTGGCATCATATTTCTTGTCCAATCATTGTACACAGAGCAAATCAAAATGACCAAATTATGTGTGTATGTAAGTGTGTCTGTCTGTTACTCTAAAATAGTAGTTTCATCATACGTATCATGGTGGAAAAAAAACACAAAAACAAGCAAACAAACAAAGAAAGCTAAACAAAAACACACAAAAACGGGGAAAGGGGTGTGTCATGAAATACGTTCGTTGTCTTTTTCTGGTCTTCAATTTTTTCCGACCTTACTTACAAGAACAATCCCTTCTAAGCGCAACTTTTCATTATTTATTGTTTAGGCCTTTATCGTTTCACGGTTATCTTATCATATCTTGTCCTACTTGTCACTCCCTTATTATTACCTTGACCTGTTTCTGAAGCAACAGTGATTCATATTTGTGCAGGGGAAAGTTGTATGTGTACTACATTATGTAACAGTTTCAGGCAGCCAGGAAAGGTGGCCGTAAGTAGCGAAACGGGTTGATTAAACAAACGATTGATACGGGGACTTCGGTAGCAGATAATTGCCACAAACAATGTAGCTCAGGTGTTCCAAGATTGGTGACAGACGATATTTGGAGATAAGGCATCATTTAGCAAATATGACGTGCCCAAATACACCGCCGATGTTACTGGGATGTCGGAAGATGACAATCTTGTTAAAGATTCAGACACAGACAGTGATGTAATTGTGACGGCTAGTTTGAGGAGAAGGACAGATTGGATGGAATGGAATACAAGATAATATCTAGAGGATAATCTTTCAGACTGCAGGTTGAATTCACTGTCTCTCCTCGGAAATTAGTCCACTTTCTACCTTACTTAAAAGAGAATTTGAAACTAAACAGGATATTTTCTAGACGACAAATTCTTTCTCAGAAATCCTACAAAGGACTATGTAAGGTACATAAGTTTGCGAAAGAGATTTGGTGCCCAGCCAATTAAAAGTATCCCGACCCACTAGTGTTTATTCAATTACGACTCTGCCCCCAGGGTGTAGATTTTAATTACTAAAAATGAGTAGAGCAGTCAAATCAATGTGTGGTCATTGACACCAATGGTTTGAGAACCACTGGGTTATAGTCTCACATGCTGCCGTAAAATATGTTGGGGTGTCATTGCTGCCAAGGTTTGAGAAACATTGATTTACATTTTTTTCCTACTTGAGCATTAAATCTATTTTGGGGTGTTCCTGTTCTCAAAGCCTGAGAACCATTGCCTTAGAGTCAGTCAAATTATTACATTCATAAAATGGCTACAGTTCTGTTGCCATCGTCACATATCTCTATGTTTATATTATAAACATTCATATAACCTGATAGTACAAAATTAGCACAGGATCCATGCATATAGACACATTAAACATAATAAGGATAGTTCACATATGAACCCATAATGTAGAAATCATTCAGTATTAAAACATGACAATGATAGTTCATAGATGAAACCATACAATAGAAATCATTTAGTATTAAAACAGACAAGGATAGTTCGTAGATGAAACCTTCAGTAGAAATAGGTCTAGTTCAGTAGTCTCCTGTACAAAATCAAGGAACATTAATTACTGTCAAAATGAAGATGAAAGTGCATTTAGAACTTTGTCTAACAAAAGATACTGAAATAATATGCTATAGATAAACATATGAATATTATTCATGTTATTCAAATGAACAATAGATCTACTTACTCGCTCAATTGACCAACATGCTGGTTTAAAATGGACAGGGCTCCCTCTGTATTTCTTTGAGCAATTCTTGTCCATACCGGGGTGCTGCCTGCTAGCGAGAGAATGCGCCTAAATTCTTATTCTGTTTGGAGAGTTTTTGTCTGTTCTTTAGCTGAGAGGGGTGGTGGACTTGACCTCTTCTTGACGTTTCGTTCCAACCAAAAACACACACACACAAACACCTGGTACTGCGCACTGTGATACCAGGCCAGTTGTGATTTGAAATTAACTCTAGCTGGTTGCTGAGGCCAAAGATCGCATGACAATAACGATACTCCTACCAGTTTGCTAGAACTGTAATTATTCATATGGAAAACCCATGTTAAGTAGGACAGCGGTCAGAAGTTCACGGCGAAGTCGAAAGACCTTTGCCAGTAAAACAGCGAACAAAAAGAGAGAGGTATGCCTCTTCCTTTTTCAGAAGAATGTGAGATCTCCTGATCTTTAGACGATGGTGGATTTTCTAGAAATAAGAGGAAAGAGTGATCTGGTATGAGAAAGGAAGGTGATTTTACACTTCGTGACAGTAATACTTCCAGCAGATGGAATTTGTTGTGATAATCACAAGTAAAATCTTGGAATGTGTTATCAGTGATAGATCTGTGTAGTAGTGAGTTTGTAAACATGACAGGTAACAACAGAAGTTGCAAGATCTTATATTCATGACGTTAAGTTGGAAAACCACATTTAAAGGTTGTCATGTAGTAAAATGTTCTACCCGAGGGTAAGCCGGAAAAGAGAAGGGAGGGGGGGGGGGGAAGATCCCTATAAAATTCAGACTATTTTTCGCAACTGGTTTCACGTTTGAGATGCTGAGATAGACTGCTCCTGATTGGACTTCTTCTCCATGTAGCAACCTGAGTGTGTAGGCGAAAATTTCGCTTGTATTCTACAGCGTTGTAAGACTGCTTCTTGGACGTTCAATTTCGTCAATGAGAAATCATCGACAACCAGGAACACGGAATATTAGGGCCCAAATATTGGACAGGCCATAGGACTGGAAGTGAATTCTAAGATTAGAAGAGAATAGCCTCAGAGACACCACTTTGCGTCTTAAGTTCTAGGATCTAACTTTAAATGCACTCAGTTAGACACCTAACACACCTGAAAGAAACAGTATCTTAAATCAGTTGCCCGATAATATTTGGACGTTTCTTGCTCGAACAGCCAGTGCTCGTCCAAAAAGAACTTGGGGTAAGTTGTAATATGTACATTTAATCATTTTATTTTTGCATTTTGACATGTATAATTTGCTTGGGGATGTACAATGGCATATGAGGCTGGCAACCTCATCACTACAAATAACTTGACACATAAACCACCATTAAGAGGGCTCGCGACTGCTTCATGCGGGTTTCCTCACAAGAAACCAAGAACAGAGGTGACCCAGAGGTGGATGATATCACGGTGTACATATTAATTTTACGAACACTTTAATAAATGTCATGTGTGTAGGATATATATATATATATATATATAATATATATATATATATATATATATATCTGTTGCCCACTTATGCTGTCAAAAAGCACTCTCGTCTGACTCACTGGGGTTAAAATAAACGCTCAGTGAAGGTAACATGAGAAAAATGAAGTGGTGAATGGAACCGGAGAGCGCCTGATGACTATGTCAATAAACCAATAAAACGGTATTGAATCAGTTCTACAAATTAACGGTTCACGTGAAACAAGGGACGTTTCGGGTTTTACCTTTCGTCAGCCACAGTTACAAACAGATGACAAGGACAAGAATTACATATAGGTACAGTACTACAAAACATACGATGATGAGAAACATACACCAAATGAGCGATACAAGCAGATGGAAAAATATGAAACTAGAGAAGCACACAAAGGGTAGCAGAAATGATTGTAGTATAGTGTAAGTAAATAAATTAAGGGGCTGCTATAAAACTGGTAAGGAATATATATAAGTATATAAACCAATAAAACGGTATTGAATGACTATGTCAGGAGACCCAATACTTAGCAGAGACATTTGACTCCTTTCTTTTTGTGGTACACGTTACCTCAGCCTTAATGCTTGAGACGTGTTACAGCCACCAGACTTGAATTTTGTATGTCTCTACAATGCAAGGCGCCTGTGGGAACCAACAGCGGCTGAAGAACACGCCAAAAGACCCCACACCGGAAGCTAAGTACTATAATAGCGCAGCCAACGAACATTTCGCAATTTTCCTTAATGTCCACAACAGTTTAAATCATCCGATGATGATAAATAGCATCGCTTCTTTTTTATCTTCTTCTTCTTTGATTCTTAGCCGCCGACTGTCAAAGCAGTCATTGGCTATCACGCCTGGTGGCATCTTGTAGGGCAGCAACAAACTGCTTCCACTTTGTTCGGTCGGCGGCCATCCGTCGTACAGTGCCCCAGCTCTGGTTCATTCTTTGCTTCTCGACCTCCACAGTTCTCCGCCAAGTTGTTTTTTGTCTCCCTCTCTGTCGCTTTTTTTAAAGGGCCCATAGCATAGCTGTTCTTGTGATGGCATCGGGGTCTCTTCTGAGGACTTGGCCAACTCAACCCCAGCGTCTGCCAGCTATGATGGTGTGCATGTCCTCTTGTTTACTCCGAGAAAGGAAATTTTGGTTCGTGATGGTATTCGGCCAAAAGATTCGGAGAATTTTCCTTAGGCAGATTGTGTGGAAAGAGGACAGTTTCGACATTTCCTTCTCTGTTACTGTTACAGTCTATTTTCATTGAAGACCAGTTGGCTATTATTGGTTGACTGTCGTTCTGTCATATTAAATTCTTTACAGTATTCTTGACAGTATTCTTCCAAGTTCGTTAGTATCTTATTCCCTTTTAAGTAATCGTGCTTGATGGTGAATCGCGAATGGTGGGGTGAACTTCAAATTCAACAGTAATGGATTCCACAACGCTTCTTATGTATGGGTCCATAGATACGTACATAGTTTAATGAACGAGACATTTCATCAATTGACATTTGCATAAGTAAAAATACATCCGCTCCGTGCAGTTATTCTAGTCTTCTTCAAATAAATCCTTTAACGTCAAAATGTCCTGTGGTTTACACGCGATTTCCGTATGTCGGTAAATCCGGTAACGAACCACTATACTTCTGGCGAATACTAATGATTCTGACAAATCATAACATAAATACCTGCAGTTCCTCATCTAAGGAAATTCATACAACCAAATTGGAATGCTTCGCTCTTGCATCCATAATACGAGATAATTGACCCTACCGTTTATCTCCGTGAAGAAACTACTGCACCATATAATACCAAACAGGAGCTATTAACAATGCGCCTATCTCGGACGCCTTCATGGTCTGAAGTCCCAATGTAATATGTTGTCAAGTGGTGCCTTAACAACTCACCGCGTCATACTTTATCCTAGACAACTCTATCAATTTGCGTTCATCACCGTGAAGCGCGAAAACCTCCAAACTTTATAGAATACCCCTAAGTTAATGTGAAATTATAAAATGCACACTATAGAAGTGGCTAACATCATTACACGAGTCGTAACAGTTACTTTCCAGCATTCTGCACCATAGAGAAGCACAGAAAGTATACAGCTCTCATAAATTCTTAATTTGGTGTTGTGCTGTGCTAAGAGGACTTAAAAATGTTGTTTAGATTAGCAAAAGCTATTCTCGCTTTATTCATTCTGTCGTTGATGTCTTTGCTGGTTCCGCCGTCTGTTGTTACTATGCATCCTAGGTGTGTAAATGTGTCCGTCTGTTCCAGCTTCTGGTTCCTTACTGTTATGGACTCAGGACTGCCCATATTGAGTGTCTCTGTCTTTAGATTGATGTTCAGACCCACCTGCTGGCTGTACTTATTCAGTCTATTTGTTTTTTCTTGGATGTGTTGATGTGAATGTGCGAGTAGTGCAACGTCATCTGCATATTTCATATCTTCCAGTGAAGTTGTCCTCTTGGACTGCCCTCTGTTGTCTGGCGCATCACCCAGTCTATGACTGTCAAAAATAAAATGATTGATAAGGGGCATCTCTGTTGTATTCCTGTCATCACCTCGAAAGTTAGGTTGCTCAACCCAAGACTGCATGTAAAGTTAGCATAGAGGCTTTTTATGATGGAAACAATGCAGCTGGAAATTTCATAAGCCCTCAGTGTTTTCCATAGGCTGTCCCTGTGTATGCTGTCAAAAGCCTTTTCAGAATCGACAAAGTTAATGTATAGCTGTCTCTGCCATTCAGAGCACTGCTCTATAGTGATCTCGACTGTGAATATATGATCTGCACATCTTCTGTTATTTCTGAATCCAGCTTGTTCTTTCCTCAGTTTATGGTCTACTGCTTTTAAAATTCTCTGGCTAATTATCCTGCCTAGTATTTTACTGGGAACTGAGAGGAGAGTAATTCCTCTCCAGTTGTTGCAGTCTGCAAGGTCGCTAATCTTGGGTAATTTGACAATTATTCCTTTATTCCACTCCGTTGGTATTGTCTCTGTTTTCCAAACTTGTGCAAATAGTTGTTCTAATAGTTCTGCTGCTGCTAGTTCAGGGTCTGTTTTAAATAAATCAGCATTTAAATTGTCGTTACCAGAAGCTTTTTCATTTTTTAACCCTTTGATAGCTGTGTGATTTCTTCACTTCGTGGAATGTCTCTATTTGCGTCCATATTTTTTTCAGCCTCAGGAACATTCAGCTACGTCTCTGGTGGTTCCTTATTTAGTGTTTCTCTGAAGTGCTCTGCCCATCTTGTTTCCTGCTCCTGTGCTGTGGTGATGATTTCCTTGCTTGTCTCTTACGAACATAATATTGTTTGCAACCCGTTTTTTCCGCTGACAGTTTTAGTTATTTTATATACTGTGCCTTGTTCATTTCTCAGTGCTGCCTCTTCTGCCTGTCTTGCAAGATCTTCCGAAAATCTCCTTTTGTTGGCTCGGGTTTGAGAGAAAACTGGACTGATTCTAAAGGCAACGAACTTGAACGGACTACGACTAATGGAACATGGAATGTAAGGAGTATAAATAGGAAGGAAGAAGAGCTGGTTGAAGAGATGAGAAAAGCAAAACTAGAAATCCTAGCTTTAAAGCTAGACAAAGGGACAAGGAGTTATGGATCTCGAAGGCGACACGCTGATCTGCAGTGGTGTCCCCACATCTAAAAGAGCTAAAAGTGGCGTGAGTTGTATTGTGGCAAAAAAACTAAAATGATGGTATCAAGGGATGGAACTTTGTCTCGGAACGCTTTATGGTACTAAAACTAAAAGAAGGAGAAACCATAGTCAACCTTGTCATTGTGTATGGGCCAAATGAAGATGAGCGAGTAGAGATCAAGGAGGAATTCTTTGAGCTGCTTCAAAGGGCAGTGGACGAGTGCCTAGATGAAATTATACTGCTAGGAGATTTCAATGCCAGAAATGGAAATGACCGTGCTAGATGGGGTGGTGTTATCGGAAGGTATGGAGAAGATACTCTTAATGACGATGGAAAGCGACTCCTTAGATTCTGCACTGAGCGAAATCTGATCATTACAAACACAAAGTTCCCCCAAAAATTCATACATACCTACACTAGATGTGAACCAACAAAGAATGAGAAATCAGTGATTGACTTTGCCATCGTTAGGAAGAGCTCATTCAAGTATGTCCAGAATGCTAGAGTCTAGAGGGGGCCAGAGACTGGAAGTGATTACTACCTGCTAACAATTAAAAGAATAACTAAAACAGTGGCTCGACCTACGAATCATCACGAAAGAAGCTAAGTAAACGAACAGGAGAAATGAGCATTAGCACCTACAAGCTGAGAGAGCCAGAAGTTATCAGGGGCTTATTGCTACAGCAGTGAGAAATACAGATGATCTGGAAACCCTCTGGCTTAAATTCAAATTTATCATAAAGACAGCTGCAGCAGAAGCATGCGGCGAAGTCCGACTTGGAAAGAAGAGAAAGAGGACACCTTCGTGGACAGAGGAAGTTAAAGAGAAAATAAGAGAGAAGTAAAAGGCATAGAAACAATACTTAGGAGCTAAAAACATAGCAGGAAAAACAAAGAAATATACAGAATATGTGTGTGGCGCTTATAATGTTGATAATATAGCCAAGTTCAATCTAGAGTAACTTTAGTCCAACAATCAAATAAACTGTAACTGTAAAATTGGTGAAATAATTTTAGATCAATGCCGGTGACGATACATACGGTTTATTCAGGACTCCAACCAACAAGTAGCTCCACATTAGTAAAATATTTCAAGACATGCACTGTCTATCGGGCCAATTCTACTGGGTCTTTAATATTCATGTATGTAACACTTCAGCAGTAATTGTGAATTCGACATCTCTTCGTAAAGTCAGTTAGGTTATGGTCCGCGACCTGATTATACACGTCGTCAATATTGTCGGAATACTTATCTACTTCATAAGGATCTCCAGGCATAAACACATCCTTCATACACAAGAATAATGACTGACATATCAGTATAAACGGACACCCTAGCGCAACCTCTTCGGCCGGCAACACCACCAAAAGTCAACTGCCGTTACTCTGCACGCGCCCTTACGGAATACTTTTATTCTACGTCATTCTACGCTTAGTAACCGTCGTGTTGAACACCGCAACGTTTCAAATAATTAACACATTGTGGTGTGCAAAAACGGGTGCAACAATGTGATACTCAGAACTCAAGCAAAGAACAAGATGCTAGCAGCAAAACAGAAGTCCTGGGAAGAATTTAGAGAAAAGCTAGAAAAATTTGCTCAAGAAAACCAGAAATTGTTCTACAAGACCCTAAAGAACACGAGGAATGAAAAATAGTGTTCTCTTAAATTTATAAAGAACAAGCAAGGCAAATTGCTTACTGCCCCAAAGGAAGTAATGGAAAGAATATTTCTCAGAACTCCTTAATGGTGAGCAAGGTCAAGCATCAGAAATGATAACCACTAGCACAGAAGAGGAAAGCAGTGGTGGTGAAGAAGGCATAAATATGGAAGAACTGAAGGCAGCACTGGAGAAAATCAAGATGTGCAAAGCAGGGCATGATGGTTAAGTACATGGGAGCAGCAGGCGACCTATTTCTCCTGAGGGTCCTACAGGCAGCTTGGTGCAACAAGACCATCCCAAAGGATTGGGGGATTGCCATCATAACACAAATTTTCGAAAAGGGTGACAATCGACAATGTGGAAACCAAAGAAGCATATCCCTTCTCAGTGTCTCTGGTAAAATCTACTCTAGAATCCTGGAGCAGAGACTCAGGCAACTAGCAGAGCCACAAATGGATGAGGTCCAATGTGGCTCCGGAACAAACCGAAGTACTCAAGACCAAATCTTCACACTCAGACAGCTGAGTGAAAAGGCCCTTGAGTATATGAGTGAAATGCTTCTTCGTTTCTTAGATACGTTTGTCAAGGTCCCCTGGAGCAAACTTTGGGGCTGTTTGGCAATGAAGAACATTCAAGCAACTCTGATTTATTCAATACAAGTCTTGCTGAAATTATGCGAGGACGGCAAACCATAAGTCAGAAGAGTTCAGGACCACCACTGGTGTAAAACAAGGTGATACCCTGTCACTTTATCTTTTCATACTCTTCATGGACGATGTCATCAAGGGGCAAGAAAGTATTCGGTGGGGTACTGAAAGATGAGACTGGTCTGTATTTCATAGCTGGCATTTGCTGATGGTGTTGTCCTGATTGCTAAATCAGAGGCACATCTTCAATCCAACCTGCAAGTCTGGAAGGAAGAGCTGGAGAAGAGAGGGATGGTCATCACTTGCTCTAAAACCAAAACCATGGTGATATCACGAGAGGAAAGTGTGAAGTATAATGGAAATATAGCCTACGGTAATCTGACAGTCTTTGTAATCCCGTTATCATGCTATGTATTGCCAGCAAAACCATGCATTTTTCTGCCTGTCTTACTCACACAAGCTTATTTTTCATCCACGCTTCTTTTCCTTGAACATAAACAAACGAAGCGTTTGCAAACCTTTCGTGATCTACCAGTCATAACAGGTAGCGAATGAGGTTTGTTTATCAAGTTTCTCACGCAAGCTGATCTGTCAATCATCGGATACCTGACAGACCGCACGTGAATAACACCGGACCTTTTGAAGTAGACTCACGGGCAAAAATCTCTCCCCCTAGTACCTTTTGAAGTACGTACACAGAGAGAAGGCAGGGAAACCCCGAGCTCTTTGATCTTCAGAAGCGGGCAAAATCTTCGAGAACCCCGTTACACGGATTTGAGTCTTTAATGGCGGTCTAACGCCTGAGAAAGGCCGACCGTAAGCCTTTATCTGGTGAACTCAGGTTTCTGATTCTCTGGTACACACAAAAGTGTGAAAAGTAGCATCATCTATAAATCAGAGAACCATGATGATATATAAACTGTGCTTTCTTAAACCTGCTATCAGTTGTCACTCAGAATTTTCGGATAGTCTAAACATGCAGTTCTAGAACCATTGTGGAAGATGTGTTAATAGCATTCGTGGAGATTGTCATTCTGATTTTCTGGTAATAGAAATTAGTGTTTGTCGTGGTTGAGTTAGAGTGTAGAGTATTTGTCGAGTTGGACAATAGTAGTTAAATCGACAAGGGATAGTGGACTGACAGAGTTATAGATTGCACATAGATAAAGTGTAATAGGAGATGGACTTGAGACAAACCTGGAGACGATTTATTAAAGTTATCACTCTCTCCAAGCCCTCAACTCACTTATACTGTCTAAGCACCTCCTGCTCTCACTCTTTTCTCTTAATCATACACAGAGAGTATAGCAAAGAGCTGAAAAAAATGTAAATTATGGATGGAAGGGTCGTGAACAGCGCATTAATAAATGTGTAAAATTTATTAAATGAAGAAGCATTCTTCTTCTCTTCTTCCGTCCTTAACCAAAGACCGACCAAGCAGTCAGAGGCCATCACGCCTTGTGGCGTCTTAAGGGCAACAGCAGATTGATTTTCTCTGTTGTAGTTTCCCATCACGCCTAGCGGCGTCTTTAGGGCAACAACAAATAGATCCATCTGCCGCTGTTTCCGTAATCGGTGTGACAAGCCAACGGGTGATCAGCCCATTGGGCAAATGAAGAAGCATGTATAAGAATAATGCATTTCATCACCAACAACATAAAATTACATCAATAATCTCAATAATCATCAATAGTCATCAATAATCACCAATAACCACAATAATCATCAATAGTCATCAATAATCATCAATAACCACAAATATGCAAATACACACCCACAAACACACACACCACCAGTCATAAAAACTGTAAAACACAGAGAAATGAATAAACTGAGTGTCAGTCCGTCCGCTTTCGTGGGACCAAATATGCCAGCTCCAGAAAGTGTCTTTACGTAAATATATACTCCATGGGGGATGGAATTGACCTGTAAACATTTCCTTGTTGATGCTATCATTGGTGACCTCTAATTGCGTGAGGGGCTGGAAGACGCTGTTTATCGCCTGCTGACCAAATAAACAAACTGAGCGACAGCCTGTCCGCTTTCGTGGGACCAAATGTGCCAGCTCCAGAAAGTGTCTTTACGTAAATATATACTCTAGGGTGATGGAATTGACCTGTAAAACTTCCCTTGTTAATGCTAACTTTGGTGACCTCTAATTGCATGAGGGGGGCTGGAACTTTGTCTATCTTTGGCTGGCCGCTCCTAAGTGCGAGGTTTTACATAACCCAGGATTACACCAGACGAAGCTATTTGGGGACAAAGCGTCCCAGGCGCTCTTATCCGGCGCTATTGCTTGCTTGGCATTAAATCCAGTTTGGGCTTGCTTGACTGTGGCTTGACTGAGTGCCCGTTTAGGCACACAAAGTCGGGTGATATCAGATTCTGCTATAGACATGCTGACCGGTTTTGATATTCTGGAAGCCGCAATGCTCTGACTGCTAATCCAATAAGCGAGTAGGGAACTACTACTGCAATAGATGATTTCAGATTTAGCGTTGGCTCGTTGCACTGCGTGAGCTTAACTTGGCGTTGACAAAGGATTTTGGTTCAGGTATTTGGGGTTGACAACTCGTGAATGCTAGGTGTTACTCAGAAACCCTCTAGAACGAAGAGAATGGGACGTTCTTCGCCTGACTGGAATCTTGCTCTAGCGATTCGGTATCCCTGAAACTGAGATCCAAAAGAGACACCCTTTACATTAAGCAACAACAAAATCACACTAACGTTATATAACATAGTTATGCTCCGCTCCTTCCACTCTATCAATTATCAGCATGTGCCCGCATAGGCTTAATATATTTTGTACACCCAGGTACCTGTCAGTAAATGTTCTGACAGCAACAACTACTCCTCTTCTTCCAACTAAACATACAGGAAACCTAACCTTGTAGTTACAGTTGAATGGATTCTATTCATCTTACAACATTAAGTGAATTTACATAAACAGATTACAGCATTTGACATTACAAAAATAAGTCGTATCTCCCTTTGGGGAAAAATTAACATTCCACAAATGAATACATAGAAAATGCAATGTTCTAGCTATAATAATACAGTTGTGACTGAATCATAGGATAAAATGTTTTCTATGGCTGGTGACTGCTTTCTGTGAAAGTTATAGACTAGTGCCTAGCTACACAAATAAGCATATCATGATTCCACCCTGCCACTGGAAGTTTCTATCAAAAAGGAATAAGCGACTCTTCTCCCATAATTCAGTGTTTAAGTGCCTGTATCTCACTATTCAGTTTTAAGTGAATAATCCACACCTCTGACATTATCTTACAGAAATGACAGTTAATTAGCCTATTCTTAACCCATGATAAGCATCTGTGGACTGATTCTACGCCTAGTGAGTGTCTGTTATTGTATGTCTATCATTTAACCCATTATAAACCTTCTGTTTAAGCACCACTTAACTAAGGCAGTAGATAGCGCTACATTATCACTGAACTAAATTATCGGGAGAAATCCTCAGAAATGAATTCACGTCACATTCCTATCAGATATATAAAAAACTAACATGAATATTTATATATTAATAAGATATGTCAACTCACCCCGAGAAAATGCCAAGAAATAGGCAAAAACATTTAGTTCTGTGTTAATGTTTGCCTTATTTCCATAAGGGTCTATCTCGGGCAGGAAACGTTTACGAGTGTGTTTGACGTATTAAAATTCTCAAGTCTTATAGTTTACAAACAACGCTACCTGGGACCCCTGCATAGCCTGATTCTACAGATGTATCGGCGTAATGCGTAATAAAGAGTAAGACAGAGGTTTCTCTAGAGACTACATCAAAGACAATAGACCCCGTGCGAAAGTTCCCCAGATCGGCGATGCATAATATACTGAAGCACATTAAAAACGCACCACTATTATATATACTGATGCCGAGAAGATGGAAAAAAAGTGTGGGAATGGATTTTCCCCGTGTTTGCCAAGAGGTAGAGAGCGAATGGCTGCTGGAATGGAAAGTGCATGATCCAACCCACGGGTTTGTGTACAGACTACATAAAAACGATGAAAGTTACACGTGCAACACGATTCCCAACAGCTATGACCCTGAAAATGTGTACACGTTGTGGCAGTATACTCGGTATAAAAAGGCCGTTGAGACAAAACACCCAGTACATGTGCTTGAAATGCCACGACTATCTGAAAACGACCGCCAACGAGCCATTGGTATGTTGGAGACCGGAATGAGCTCGCGGGCCATTGCCAGAAGGATGAATTGTCACCACAGCACTATTGTACGTCTCAATGAACGTTACGGAACCACTGGCAGTGCCCGGGATAGAATTCGGAGTGGCCAACCACGAGTTGCTACCCCTGCGCAAGATCGTCATATTGTGCTGAGTTACCTAAGGAGTCGTACTCTCCCGGCAAGTCAAACAGCAAGAGCAATAGTGGGTAGACATGGGAAGTCTCTTGAATGACAGTCATGCGACGACTCAGAGATATAGGCCTTACTGCAAGACGACCTTATGTTGAGCCAAACTTGACTCACAGACATCGTCAGCAGCGCCTGCAATGGGCAGAGCAACATGTCAGATGGACTAGACTGCAGTGGAATGCTGTCCTATTCACAGATGAGAGCAGATTCAACATATCCTTTGCTGATGGACGTATGCGGATTTGGCGACGGTGTGGAGAGCGCTTTGAAGATTGCTGTGTCAACCGATTTGGAGGTGGCAGTATTCACATTTGGGGATGATTCAGTTTTCGCCATCGCTTGCCTCTTCACGTATTCCGTGGAAATGTTAATGCTGTGACATATCGAGATGAGGTTCTGGATGCACTGGTTGCTCCTGCGTTCACAATTTGTCCAGACTTGCAGCTTCTCCAGCAAGATAACGCACGTGCATTTTTTGTATTTTTGCTTTTCTCCCTTGCCTGCACAGAATGCAATTAATTTCTTAACAATCAAATGTACAAATTAATGACCAGCATGGATTCATAGGAAAATGAATAAAGATTCCAAATATGTAAACTTGTAAACACTTATATTTACATTTCACACTCTGTTCCTGGATTATACAGGTGGTGCATTTTTAATGTGCTTCAGTATATTATGGTCAGGGGCCACAACAAATCTCTCCTGAATTGAAGATCAAACTCGTTTACCGACCTCAGAAGATTGGTCCCTGCTAACGAGCCGTTTCTTTCACAGAAACCCTTTCGCTCGTTCAAACACTCTAAGCGTAACAGAAATGTTTCTCTGGTCAAACGAAATACAGGTGCGTTGATGTAACGTTACCGTTCGCTGACCGCTATAGGAATTTATTACTGAAGGCCAGCCAGAACGTAAACAAACCTCGGGTGGGGTTTGCGAAGGTGAAGAATGAAAGAAAGGAAGAATACAAATTACGAGGAAACCAGGACATTTAAAAAGTAATAACATATGGAACGGAATGGTAAAATAAATTATCAGTCACTGTGACAAGTTGCCCCTCCTTTTAAAGTTCGTGGAGTACGGACTACATGACAGTAATTTATCTTTTCCATAGACGTCCGTTACATGTCCTTAGAACATCCTATAATCATAACCAAAATCGTATCCAACTTCTGTCAGTACTTAACTATTGAGAGGATTGGTTACTATCATCCGAATGAACACCCTCCCTTGGTACAAATGCAAGCTAGTAACTGACTCTCTGTAGCTTCTTATCTCAGGTTAAAGAGTTACTCCTGAAAAAAATGTAACCCTTAAAAAATTTTTCTGACTATTTTAACAATAGTCGTCAGATTTACCAACCCAAAAACTCAGCAGTGTTACCTGCAACCTTTACCAGCTGTCTCATGTGTAGTGTCGTGGTTGAGTAAAGTGTAGAGTATTTGTCGAGTTGGACAATAGTAGTGAAATCGACAAGGGATAGTGGACTGACAGAGTTATAGATTACACACACAGAAAGGTGTAAATAGGAGATGGACTTGAGACAACCTGGAAGAAGATTTATCAAAAGTGATCTCTCTCTCCAAGCCTCAACTCACTTTTACTGTCTAAGCACCTCCTGCTCTCACTCTTTTCTCTTATCAAACATAGAGATTATAGTAAAGAGCTAAAACAAGTTAATTATGGATGAAAAGGGTCGGGAAAAGCGCATTGATAAATGTGCAAACTTTATTAAAGCAGAAAAGCATGGAATTAATGCATGTCATCATACACAGCATAAATTACATCAATAATCAAAATATTCATCAATAGTCATCAATAATGCAAATACACACCCACAAACACACACACCACCAACACTCATAAAACCTGTAGAACACGGAGAAAATAACTAAGCTGTCCGACAGTGGGTCCGCTTTCGTGGGACCAAAGGCGCTAGCTCCAGAAAGTGTCTTACAAGTACATATCCTTCAAGGTGAATGAAGTGAAAGACAAAAACTTTCCTTGTCGGGCTAAACGTCGGTGACCCCTAATTGCGCGAGGGAACACTGGAAGACGCTGTTTATCTCCTGCTGACCAAATAAACGAACTGAGCGACAGCCTGTCCGCTTTTCGTGGGACCAAATGTGCTAGCTCCAGAAAGTGCCTTACAGATAAATATCCTTTAAGATGAATGAAGTGAAATACCCAACTTTCCTTGTAGGTGCTATACGTTGGTGACCGCTACTTGCGTGAGGGGGGCTGGAACTCTGTCCATAGATGGTTGCTCATACGTGCGAGGTTTTAAGTATCCAGAAATACACCAGAAGAAGTCACTTGAGGACACGGAGTCCCAGGCGCTCTTATCCGGCGCTAGGCTCTGCTTGGCTGTAAATCCTGTTTAAACTGGTTTGGCTGTGGTTTGCTGAGTGCCCCGTTTAGGCACACAAAGTCGGGTGATATCAGATTCTGCTATAGACATGCAGGGCGGTTTTGATATTCTGGAAGCGGCAATGCTCTGGCTGGTAATCCAATAGGCGAGTAGGGAACTACTACTGCATTTGGTGATTCCAGATTTAGCATCGGCTCCGTTGCACTGCGTGAGCCTAACTTGGCGTTGACAAAGGGGTTTAGGTTCAGGAACGGGGTTTGACTACTCGTGACGCTCGCGGTATTCAGAAACCCTCTAGATCGAAGAGGACATGTCGTTCTTCGCCTTACTGGAGTCTGCTCTAGCGATTCGGTCTCCCTGAAACTGAGACCCAAAAAAGACACCCTTTACCTCAAGCAACAGCAAAATCAATCTAATGTTTTATAACCTAGTCATGCTCCGCTCCTTCCATTCTATCAATTATAGCATGTGCCCGCATAGGCTTAATATCTTTTGTACACCCATGTAACTGTCATTAAATGTTCTGACAACAAAATCTACTCCTCTTCTCCCAATCTCAACATACAGGAAACCTAACCTTGTAGTTAAAGTTAAATGAATATGCTTATTCATCTTATGGAGCCGCGGTAGCATAGTGGTTAGTGCACTGGCTTCCTAGCGCAGTGGTCTATGGTTCGATCCCCAGATGAGGCGGAAAATTTTTAGGCCACAAACGGCTCCTGGGTCGACCCAGCCCCAAATGGGTACCAGAGCTACTCTGGGAAGGTTAAGGCGGCCGGCGTGATGCCGACCACATCACCCCTCGTGTGCCGACGGTCAAGATAATATGGGCCTAACATCATATTCCCAATATGCCTCAATGGGCGTGTAACGGGTTCCTTTACCTTTTTTTTTTATTCATCTTACAACATTAAATGAATTTACATAAACCGATTACAGCATGTGACATTACACAAATAAATCATATGTCCCCTTTGGGAAATATATTAACATTCCACAAATGAGTACATAGAAAATGCAATGTTCTTGCTATAATAATACAGTTGTGGCTGAATCATAAAATATAATTATATCTATGCCTGGTGACTGCTTTCTGTGAAAGTTATAGACTAGTGCCTAGCCACACAAGTAAGCATAAAATGATTCTCCGTTGCCACTAGAAATATCTATCAAAAAGGAATAAGTGACTTTCTCCTATAATGCAGTGTTAAGTGAATGATCCACCTCTCTGACATTATCTTACAGAAATGACAGTTAATTAGCCTATTCTTAACCCATGATAAGCATCTGTGGACTGATTCTACGCCTAGTATCTGTTATTGTAAGTTTAACATTTAACCCATGATAAACCGTAACAGTTTAAGCACCACTTAACTAAGGCCGTAGACAGCGCTACATTATCACTGAACTAAATTACTAGGAGAAGTCCTCAAAAATGAAGTCACGTCACTTCCTATCAGATATATATAAAAAGCTAACATGAATATAATATAATAATTATAAGATATGTCAACTCACCCCGAAAATGACTAGAACGTAGGCAAACACCTTCTAGTACTGTGTTAAAGTTTGCCTTATCTCATGATGGTCATCTACGGGCCAGGAATATTCACGAATGTCTTTGTCTATTAAGACTCTTCTAGATTTATATGTTTACATACAACGCCACCCAGGACACCTGCATGACCTGATTCTACAGATGTATCGGCGTAATGCGTAATCAAGAGAGTAGGACAAAGGCTATTCTAGAGACATCAGAAGTCAACAACCGCAAGAAAGTTCCCTTCAGGTAGAGAAATGCATAATATTATGAGAGCTCTAACTCGTCTAAGGGGCAAAACCCAGAGACTGACCGCGATAGTTATCTCCCCCTGAAACAGATCAAACTCGTTACCCAGGCCTCAAAGGGTATCAGCCGCTCGTGATCAAACGTTTTAAAGCGACCAGAGAAATTCCCTTGGACGGACCAGGTGCGTGTATGTATTATTACCGCTACGCTGACCGTTTCTGACCAGTGGGGGATTTCTACTGAAAGCCAGAACGTAAACACCTCGGGTAGGGTTTGAGGAGAAAATGAAAGAAAATAAGAATACAAAATGTCTAGGAAACCAGAACATTAAAAGAGTTAATAACATATGGAACGAAATGGTAAAATAAATTATCGGTCACGTGACATGTAGCATGAACAATAAATGTAACTTATTGTTTATGATTGCTGTGGAGAAGAGCGCTGTTCAGACTTCCTCCAAAAGAAATAGTTCGATTTGTCTAGGGGATCGAAATTCCTATAATCTGCAGAACACTAAACTCTAAGAATCAGAATAGAATCTTGTGAGAGATTCATCCTCGGAACGAGCCCACATTAAGTGTGTGCATCAAATGTAGCTCCAAAATATCCCGGCGAGCCAGCCATTAAATGTCGTGGTTGAGTTAGAGTGTAGAGTATTTGTCGAGTTGGACAATAGTAGTGAAATCGACAAGGGATAGTGGACTGACAGAGTTATAGATTACACATAGATAAAGTGTAATAGGAGATGGACTTGAGACAAACCTGGAGAAGATTTATTAAAGTTATCACTCTCTCCAAGCCATCAACTCACTTATACTATCTAAGCACCACCTGCTCTCACTCTTTTCTCTTAATCATACACAGAGAGTATAGCAAAGAGCTGAAAAAAATGTAAATTATGGATGGAAGGGTCGTGAACAGCGCATTAATAAATGTGTAAACTTTATTAAATGAAGAAGCATGTATGAGAATAATGCATTTCATCACCAACAACATAAAATTACATCAATAATCTCAATAATCATCAATAGTCATCAATAATCATCAATAACCACAATAATCATCAATAGTCATCAATAATCATCAATAACCACAAATATGCAAATACACACCCACAAACACACACACCACCAGTCATAAAAACTGTAAAACACAGAGAAATGAATAAACCGAGTGTCAGTCCGTCCGCTTTCGTGGGACCAAATGTGCCAGCACCAAAAGTGTCTTTACGTAAATATATACTCCATGGGGGATGGAATTGACCTGTAAAACTTTCCTTGTTGGTGCTATCATTGGTGACCTCTAATTGCGTGACGGGCTGGAAGACGCTATTTATCTCCTGCTGACCAAATAAACAAACTGAGCGACAGCCTGTCCGCTTTCGTGGGACCAAATGTGCCAGCTCCAGAAAGTGTAATAGGAGATGGACTTGAGACAAACCTGGAGAAGATTTATTAAAGTTATCACCCTCTCCAAGCCATCAACTCACTCATACTGTCTAAGCACCTCCTGCTCTCACTCTTTTCTCTTAATCATACACAGAGAGTATAGCAAAGAGCTGAAAAAAATGTAAATTATGGATGGAAGGGTCGTGAACAGCGCATTAATAAATGTGTAAACTTTATTAAATGAAGAAGCATGTATGAGAATAATGCATTTCATCACCAACAACATAAAATTACATCAATAATCTCAATAATAATCAATAGTCATCAATAATCATCAATAACCACAATAATCATCAATAGTCATCAATAATCATCAATAACCACAAATATGCAAATACACTAGTCTTACAGTGTCTTTACGTAAATATATACTCCATGGGTGATGGAATTGACCTGTAAAACTTCCCTTGTTGGTGCTGACTTTGGTGACCTCTAATTGCGTGAGGGGGGCTGGAACTTTGTCTATCTTTGGCTGGCCGCTCCTAAGTGCGAGGTTTTACATAACCCAGGATTACACCAGACGAAGCTATTTGGGGACAAAGCGTCCCAGGCGCTCTTATCCGGCGCTATTGCTTGCTTGGCATTAAATCCAGTTTGGGCTTGCTTGACTGTGGCTTGACTGAGTGCCCGTTTAGGCACACAAAGTCGGGTGATATCAGATTCTGCTATAGACATGCTGGGCAGTTTTGATATTCTGGAAGCCGCAATGCTCTGACTGCTAATCCAATAAGCGAGTAGGGAACTACTACTGCAATAGATGATTTCAGATTTAGCGTTGGCTCGTTGCACTGCGTGAGCTTAACTTGGCGTTGACAAAGGATTTTGGTTCAGGTATTTGGGGTTGACAACTCGTGAATGCTAGGTGTTACTCAGAAACCCTCTAGAACGAAGAGAATGGGACGTTCTTCGCCTGACTGGAATCTTGCTCTAGCGATTCGGTATCCCTGAAACTGAGATCCAAAAGAGACACCCTTTACATTAAGCAACAACAAAATCACACTAATGTTATATAACACAGTTATGCTCCGCTCCTTCCACTCTATCAATTATCAGCATGTGCCCGCATAGGCTTAATATATTTTGTACACCCAGGTACCTGTCAGTAAATGTTCTGACAGCAACAACTACTCCTCTTCTTCCAACTAAACATACAGGAAACCTAACCTTGTAGTTACAGTTGAATGGATTCTATTCATCTTACAACATTAAGTGAATTTACATAAACAGATTACAGCATTTGACATTACAAAAATAAGTCGTATCTCCCTTTGGGGAAAAATTAACATTCCACAAATGAATACATAGAAAATGCAATGTTCTAGCTATAATAATACAGTTGTGACTGAATCATAGGATAAAATGTTTTCTATGGCTGGTGACTGCTTTCTGTGAAAGTTATAGACTAGTGCCTAGCTACACAAATAAGCATATCATGATTCCACCCTGCCACTAGAAGTTTCTATCAAAAAGGAATAAGCGACTCTTCTCCCATAATTCAGTGTTTAAGTGCCTGTATCTCACTATTCAGTTTTAAGTGAATAATCCAAACCTCTGACATTATCTTACAGAAATGACAGTTAATTAGCCTATCTTAACCCATGATAAGCATCTGTGGACTGATTCTACGCCTAGTGAGTGTCTGTTATTGTAAGTCTATCATTTAACCCATTATAAACCTTCTGTTTAAGCACCACTTAACTAAGGCAGTAGATAGCGCTACATTATCACTGAACTAAATTATCGGGAGAAATCCTCAGAAATGAATTCACGTCACATTCCTATCAGATATATAAAAAAACTAACATGAATATTTATATATTAATAAGATATGTCAACTCACCCCGAGAAAATGCCAAGAAATAGGCAAAAACATTTAGTTCTGTGTTAATGTTTGCCTTATTTCCATAAGGGTCTATCTCGGGCAGGAAACGTTTACGAGTGTGTTTGACGTATTAAAATTCTCAAGTCTTATAGTTTACAAACAACGCTACCCGGGACACCTGCATAGCCTGATTCTACAGATGTATCGGCGTAATGCGTAATAAAGAGTAAGACAGAGGTTTCTCTAGAGACTACATCAAAGACAACAGACCCCGTGCGAAAGTTCCCCAGATCGGCGATGCATAATATTATGGTCAGGGGCCACAACAAATCTCTCCTGAATTGAAGATCAAACTCGTTTACCGACCTCAGAAGAGGTTTGCTGACCTCTGTAGGAATTTATTACTGAAGGCCAGCCAGGACGTAAACAAACCTCGGGTGGGGTTTGCGAAGGTGAAGAATGAAAGAAAAGAAGAATACAAATGACGAGGAAACCAGGACATTAAAAAAGTAATGACATATGTAACGGAATGGTAAAATAAATTATCATTCACTGTGACAGTGTTAGCGTCCCATTATAATTCACTGTGATTTTCTATTGTTAAAACTAGTGAAATAAAATAACGCGTAGCTATTTCATACCAGAGGTTCAGTTATAATTTTAATTTTACCACGCGCTTTCTCACACAAGAAGAGACGGTTAGCTGACTGGATTGTATGCTAGGCGCGACTGATAGCGACAGAAAAGAAATCACGTTTATTTCATTTTGTGTATTTATTATAAGTGCCTATTATTTACTACCATACGATGACCAACAGACGCCGACAATTTAATAGCTATTAACGACAGGCGTTATTTATATAAGTGCGCGTATGGATAATTGAATAATAATTGACATTGTAAGCTGATCGTTAAAGCGCGAGCAAAGGGCGGGGAGGGTTGCATACCTTCATCCCACCTGAAATCTCAGCGTTGGCGACGTGCGATAGTTTAGGCATAAAGGAAAACACCTGTGCCGGTTAACTTTAATCAGGACTGACGGAGTGGAAAAGAGATCGTCTTGTCCCCGTCTGTGTGCTTATAGGTAGCTATATAGGATAGTAGCATTTTTCCATAATGTTTCTTTTATTCCTAGCAGACCTGATCACAAGAGCGCCCAGCGGTTTTTTGGTCTTTTCTTAATTTACTGATGGGTTAATGTTGTCTTTTTATTGGCTTGTGCGTCACCAATTTCAGTTGTGGGCCAACGATAAACAAGAAACATTTTAACTTGTAAAGTTAACTGGACTTACAAAACCCAGCAATATTTTTTTTCAATTTTATCAGCCGACTGGGGTTGTGCAGAAAAATAAAATTATCTGACGACTGACAGTCGTATTCAAGTGTATCAGCCAGAATTTATGCTGTTTCAGAATCGGCACTCATCATAGAGCCAGCCGATAGGATTACCATCATTTTTCAATTGTAACAGTTTTTAGCTACCAGCTGTTTCCCAATACTGGAAGTATTTTCCTCTATTTACTGTGAACCCCAGGATCTCGGTTTCTACACTAACTATTCGAGGTGACATTTGTTCATCCAGGAATAAACCACAAAATTCGACTTCCACCTCCTTAATCTTATTTGTTAGGGGATGTACTGGGGCCAATTTGGAAGATAAAAAAACCTGGCAATTTTATATTCAGGATAATTGTATTTCCAAGGGATATCACCAAGAGTAGGTAAGCGTGATTGAGTGGCCACGTATGACAGAGAGAGGAGAGTGAATATTTTTCTTTGTTACAGGATGTGCACCAACCTTGGATTTTGCTTAAAATTGTTTACTTTACTGGGTAGCATTTAGTAGGAACTTTGTTTTCTTTACTGTCTATTCTGTAACATAGTTCTAACCTTTGACCTTTGGGTTATTAACTTTTTGGGTTCTTTTCTCAAGAGGGGGAGGGCACATTTATTCTGCTATTTCATATGTATGTAAATCTTATTTTATTTGATCTTACTTTAGATATTTGATGTTGTCAAGTTTAATGATAATAAACTACAAAAGAAACTTCACTTTGTGTTGGTCAGACCCATACCCAATTAACCGTAGTTTTTCACGTGTGTGTGTCTTGTTGTCACATAGCTGTGTGTGTGTGTAGTTAAACTTATATTTATATATGAGGACGGCAAGGTTGCCTTACACTAAATTATAGTCGTATAGATAGGCTGGACTAGAGAAACTTACTCATTCCAGAGACATATCTTCTCCTTAAGCTATTCACCCGTGAAATCTATTTCTCACACCTTTTTTTCTCACGTACTTATCACCATCCACTCTACTCAGACGGGACCATAAATAACTTCCAAACCTATCGGTACGACAGAAAGGAGGCATCAGATTAAGCTAGAACAGGTCCTGGGGCAGGTCAACCACTTTAAATACTTCGAAGCTGTCATAGACCGGAAGGGAGGCATCAAAGAAGGGTTGGCTTCCCGAGGAGCAGCAGCTGGGAGACTTTTTCAAGCCATAAATTGAGAATTCCTCGGCAAAAGAGAAGTTGGGAAGATGACTGTGTACCGCTTCACCTACGTCACAGTCTTGAAGCATAGATGTGAGTCATGGGCAAAGACTACAACCCACAATAGTGAGATCCAAACCTCAGAAATGATGTATCCGAGAAGGTGATTGAGGTAACAAGAAGAGACGTGCTCTGCAACCAGACGATACGTCAAGGCCTAAAAACCCAACCCTTGCAGGCTCAAGCAGAACAGCCCCAACTAAAATGGTTTAGCCATGTCTGCAGAATGAGAGAAGATCGGCTACCACGACAAGACAGAGAGCCAGACCTCCAGGACGACCCAGAGTCCGCTGGGAGGACAACATTAGACAATCTTTGAAGGACCAAGGACTGGATTATAACCACGCCAAGAGGAGGACAGCCAATAGGATAGAATGACGCTCTCTCTTCCAAACCTCTAGACCTCGCGACAGAAGAGGAACGACTAAGTAAGTAAGGCTCGGCTTTGACGTTTTACTTTCTTGTCTAGCTAATTGTACTGTTGAAGTTCGCTATATATTTTCTTTAACCAAGGGAACTTTGCTTTATTTTTTTTTCTTTTCTTTTCTCATCGCTATGGTGTGCAATGTTTCTGGTGTTATCCAATCTTGTCTCTTCCTTTCCTGGAATCCCAATCATGATTCGCTGCTTTCCTTGTATATTCTTGAAATAGTTTTGAATTTCTGGTCAACTTCATCAGTCTCTGTCTTTTCCTGGCTATTGGCAATTTGATATCGCCTCTTTACATCAACCACAAAAGCTTTTCTGGTGAGGGGATCCTTAAGTTTGATGATGTTATACCTGTTCTCTTTAGTTGCAATTGATCCTTCTTCTTCCTTCTTCCTCGTTCGCCCTGAAAAGGACGGTGGTTGCGTTGTGTCTGTTTACGTTGTGTCTGTGATATCTGCACCTTTCGGTCGACACATCCGACTTCAGCACGGCATTTTGTAGGGACCGGGTTTGCCTTCCCATTGCGATCCGCACTCGCTCAGCCAGACTGCACTGCTGCAGACTGTTTCCAGGACCACCACGTGGAGATGGAGTGCGGTCTTGACCAGCTCTGGTTCGCTGGTCCTGATGCAAGCAGTACAGCTATGGGTCGCTGACTGCATTCACTATTGCTGCATCTTGGGGTCCCGCAATTGATCCAGCAGCTCTGAGTTTCACTTTCAGTCTTGCTTCTTCTAGGTGGAGATTGCTTCCCACATCCGCCCCTCTTCTTACTTTCCCCGTCTTGTAATGAATGCCTCCATCCACTATTAATCATAATGTGGTTTATCTGGTTTCTTTCCCGGCCGTTTGGTGACTCCTATGTTAACTTGTGAATTTCTTTGTGTTGAAAAAGTGTTCCTCCAAAAAACCAAGTTGTTAATGCTGCAGAAGCGTATTAGTTTATCCTCATTATCATTAGCTGTTCTGCTGCCGCATTTCTCCATTACTCTTTCATATAAATGTATTGTGTGTTCCAGCTTTCGCATTGAGGTCTCCCACTACTATGATAAGATCGTATCTAGGTGCGGTTTCCATCTACTTTTGTAGCTGTTGATAGAATTCGTCCCTGACCTCTTCATCACTGTCATTTGTTGGTGCATAGCATGTATTATTGTGGTGTTGGTGAATCTCCCTCTCAGTCTTTTTCTTATCAGTCTGTTGATGGGTTTCCATTCCAGTAATGACCTTTCTATTCCTTTCTTTAGGATAATGGCTCTACCAGAGTAAAGTACTGTTTCTCTTGTTGCTGTCTTTATTCTTCCTGTCCCGGTCCATCTGCTCTCACTTATTAACAGGATATTATAGTAGTTCCTCATCTCTTCTGCCATCTGCTTCAATTTTCCTGCCTCATTCGTAGTTCTGACATTCCAGAATCCAATTCGTGTTTCGCTATCGGGGCATCCGTTTTCGTTCCAATGGCTTCCTTTCAGCTTTCGCCACTGACAGTCATACGAGCCTCAGACTCCGGATGTCTGTCCCGCATAAAAGTTTTTCATTTGTTGCTATTTCCATAACGATTAAGAGTTTTACATAGGCTGGGGTGTCGGCCTTGTGCTAAAACCCCCAACCTGGAGATACCAGTTTTTGTCTGATATTTAGTTGACCCACGCAGACCTGTCCAGCTTGGTTGAACCTGGCAGGAGTAAAACTCCCGCTGGCATAGCTCTGGGGGTTGTTAGGGCACGCAAGCCGCCATACGTATAGGTACCATTGATGGCAGTCCTTATTTTATAAACAACTTTATTTTTTTTTACATTCTTAAACTATAAGTGATTATTATTAAACCTGCTTATCTAAAACTGTAGAGCTGTAGTTGGATTAATCACTATTACGTAAAGTTAATGTCTGCACCCGTATGACTCAATTTGTTCTAAATACATAACTAGATAGTTATTAGATTACGATTTTGCTGAATCACCTTCAGCTGGGGGTTCAGAAAGTCACAGAAGGGGCGGGAGAATAATAAGTTCATGAGGGCTTAGAATTTAGATTATCTCAGTTGTTATGCTTTCTTTTCTTTAAAATCATGTGACGCTCCCTTCAATAGAAGCATCATCTCTGCCAAGTGTAGTCTTGAGCAGAATACTTTTGAAGACACTCATCATTGTACTCTGAGTTTAGCCATAACTGGATCATTACCACGGAGCAGGGGAGACAATTGCGCCACAGGGTCTAAGATATTTAGCTGACTTTCATTTGCCATAGGGTTACACACTGTAACAAGATTAAATTGGACAGAGTTCAGCATCAGGTAATAGCAAAGCATTGTACTTTACTGTTATTTCTTACATAAGCCGAAGTGGAACACTTTTCTTCTTTATTTAAATAATAGTCCGCTGTTTTTAGTTTTAACAGAATGTGAAAGTAAAAAAAAAAAAAAAATATGAGCATGTGTGGTTGGCTCTTACTTTATGAAACTATATTATTACACATATCTAGTAATTTCTTGGCGGCATCTGTGAAATTCTAATGAAACTGTGATTGTTGGCCTCTACTTGGGATCAGTGGCACCCCGGTACGCAAGATAAAATACGTGTTCATTATGTAGACCAATCAAAAGGAAGTTGAAAGGACGATATCTAGCACTGTAGTGAATATATAATTGTATTAAGAACAACAGTATGAATTATTGGGAAAATATGACATTTAAGAACTAATTAAACACAAAAGAAATTAAAGAAACCGCTCTTTTTTAAAAAGCTTTTATTAACAGTGAAAATCTTTATTGTTGATTGTTACTGTTAATCAGAATTGACGTCAATGCACTCCAAGCAAACCCACAGGTGCTCAGTCTCGCTCAGGAAATGATGAAGGGTATGAATGCTTCTTGTTTCTGTTGCGCGCTGGTTGTATACACGCCGAATGCATCCTTTCATACATCGATCCCTGCTAATCTTACGTCTGATGCTCAATTTCAGCAACCTCAGCTTTGATGGTTCATCGATCGCTCTAATAAGTGATCATTAACTGTCCTCAGTGCACCTACTATGGTATAATACTAAGGCTAGTCAGTCAGTTCTTTTATTGCCGCGCACCACTGCAGACTAGGACAGTAAGTTCATACCAGTTCCTGAAGATTCGAGGCTATTATGGATATTTTCCATTCACCTCGTAGCTATAAATTTTGAGCCTTCCGAAACATGGACTGAGAGTCTGGCACAATAACTGCCCATGATAATGAAGTTTCAGACAACCACCTGTAGCTGCTTCGGCCTTCATCCTCATGCTGGAGGTAGCTATCAATGTAAGCCCCGGTATGTTCAGCGACGAGTCTGCCCTTTACTTTAGCAGAGAGGCCCCATCTTGACTTCTCACCACGGATTACAGACCCATCAGTGTACACAATTGCATCATCATCCCCAGTAAATTAGTACGCTGAATATATATATATATATATATATATATATATATATATATATATATATATATATATATATATATATATATATATATATATATATATATTTCTACTACAAATTGATCTTCCGCACCTTGATTCCTGCAAATTAATCAATTATGTGATCAGTCAATGTTCTCAAAAGTCTCTCTTTCAATACGATGAAGCGCCTGATTATTCAGACTTTCCTGCTCAATAATCGCTCGTAAGTACGAAAGAATTAGCTTTAGTTTAATAAAAGAACAATCACAACTGGCTATTAAAGTAGACATTGTTAGCAGAATTTGCAGTGCTTTGCGTAAGTTTGGGAATACATCATTTCTGTAAGACACCGCGAATGAAAGTAATCCCAAAGCAGTTGTTGGAACAGAAACAGTTCGCGACTTCAGTAGCATCCTGCAATAGCATATATCCGAAAACAGATCCTTGCCATCAATGTCTGTGTCGTGAAAGTTTGACAGATCAACGTACTTCTGGCGGATCTCTTCAGTATTTTCAATCTTGAAAAGATTCTCAATGTTGAGAAGAAATCCAAATTTTGTGTTTAGATTGAGAAGAAATCAAAATTTTGTGTTTATATTCTACAGTCTACTGAAACGTGTTGATATTTTCTGCTGTAGTCTGTCTACGACGCACCTCATCACACACACAATCTCACCTTCTGCTGTAAGTGTAATGTCTTGTGCTAATTCACCGGACATCACGCGTCGCCTCTTATTCGACCTTCAGCTTTGATCTCCATTTTTCGCATATGGTCTTCGCATTCGTAACTGCTTCATTGCAAACACTGTCACCCGTATTGTTCAGTTCTCTTTCGAGAGACTCCAAATCCAGTGCCGCATCTTTGATGTGCATTGATGGATCTTGTAAACGCTTTTGTACGCGGTCAATTTTCCCAAGAATTAGCTGCTCGAAATAAAGAAAAGCTATTAAACTGAAATTAAAGACATTTTGAATTAGACTGTATGCCTCGCTTCTTGTGGAATGTATTTGGTTTGCACCTGCCAGTTCATCAAATCTTTCATAAGATAATAGGAAACTCTATACAGAGCGATACAATAGGAGAAAATCTGATCATCAGAAATGTCCCACGTCGATCAAGTGTTTCGGACCCTTAATCTCCTTTACACTTTAAGGGGGCGGGCTCACTTGGGTCATGGCCCCCAAGTGTCCGACTTCTGTTGTCTTGTGCAGAGAATTGAACCCACTCCACCTTGGTTGCAGATTTCAACTTCACTCCTGTTTTCTGCCAGCTAGAGGCAATGGTCAAAGTAACCCACAATGTTGAAAACAAATTACTGTACCAAGTTCAATAACCCGTTACGGTTGTTCCAGCCAGCACGATGCCCTTTCCATAGTTTCGCTGAGCCTCTTAAGTGCCCGTATTCTTGGCTGTCCTTTCAAACCCAACAGTTTTAGTAGATCATATTCTGAGGCAGCCACGAGACCTCTTGCACCTACCCCAACAGCCATAACCCTTGCATTGAACCCATCGTGTCTCAAGTCCGTGACCAGATAATTAAACTTGGCCACTTTGAACTTTCTCCAAACTGGATTCAAATGGCGCTGTCAGCTCAATCATTATAAACTGGTGCGATGATGTGGAATGCAGCACTATGTCTGGCCATTTGATAGTCGCTGGATATGTCCCTCGCCCAGGTAGATCTACTGCCATTTCCTAGTCATTTCCACACCCAAGAAGAGATGGTAAACTGTTACTCGATTTACTTGGTTTGGGATGTGCTGACTTTCCTGCTCTCAGAAAGTATGTATCTGCGGTACTAGGTCTGACTTTGCTGTTCGCCATCATTCTTCCCATGTCTATTGTAGCAGGCAGCTCATTTAGTACTTTGTTGTGGCATAATGTGTATCACCCTTGCCCTAATGACACTTTGCAAGTGTCTGCCTCTCATGGCACAGGGGGCACTGAGCATCATCAGACCTTCCCCATCTCACAAGGTTTGCAGACGATGGCAGGAGGTCATACTTAAGAAGAGTTTGTCAAGATCAATATCTCATAATGCAGCTGAGTCTAAGAGGCGCCATATATCATTCAACGTCAAGGACCTTTGCAGGGCTCTTTCCCATGTAGCCCATTGTCTTGTTGGACCTGCTGCACCGCTTTTTGCATCCTATTATCATTCTCAGCTTCTCGTATTTCCTGAATTACCATGTCTCTGCGTTTCCTGATTGATGCCTTGGACCAACAGCGGTTGTCACCAAGGCTAAACCCCCGTCTACTCGTCTGTGTGTATCCGATGACCTCCCTCAGCTTGAGCGACTCTTGGGCAGCACCAACAGCTTCATCCCCTTTACACTTCCATCCAGTTTTCAGTGTGGGCTGAATGGACTTAACTACGCCATCTGCTGACTCGCACAGAATCATTGCGAGCCCTGCCTTTTCTGCTTTGTATTCTTCAACAACTGAGTTGAAAGAATACACAAGCTCTGCCGTCTTGCAGTACAGTGCTGCGTCTGACAGACCTGGTGGTACTCCTTGTCATGATTTGAATCTGAATACCCAAAACGATCATATTTTCCGCGCTCAAAATCTAGGGTAAAAGGTACACAAATAATAACCAATCAGAAAGCTCCTTTTCTAGTGTCTATAAAGATACCTTTCATTCATTTCAATAGACCGGACCATTCAGGTAATTCCGATATACATGTCACTGCCCTGCGTTCATGTGCCGGTAATGACAAGACTCGCTTTTCGTTGGAGAATCGCCTTATTTTTAAAATGGGCGTTCTAGCTCCCGGCGGTTTAAATATACAACATCATTTTGCATAAATTCTGGTAGCTTTTCTCTTTTTCATTCTTTATTGGTTGTCCTTATGATCTATCTTCTTGTGTTTTTGCTTTGGTTCGTTTCGTATCTTTTTATATCTCTTGTTTTGTCGCTATCGCACGTCACTTCCTTGCGAATTCTGTGACAAGAAACTACCGCTTTCTTCCACGAATTCTTTGCATCGAGCTAAGCTAACTTTAACTAGTTCCACAGTTTTGTTTATTCTTTTTTTCGTTTCGTTGGATTATTTACTTTCTTGTTTCAGTATTTCTTTTAGATTTTACGATCGCCCATTTGGTGTCTGTTTCTCATCATCGTATAGCTTTGTAGTACCTATATGTAATTTTTGTCTTTGTCACATGTTTGTGGCTGACGAAGGGTAAAACCCGAAACGTCCCTTGTCTCATGTGAACTGTTATTAGTAAAACTGATTCAATACCGTTTTATTAGTTTATAAACTTATATTCCTTACCAGTTTTACTGCAGCCCCTTAATTTATTTACTTATACTATACTACAATTATTGCTGCTACCCTGTTTCCGTTTCGTGACTACTATATTTTGTGTGCATCTCTTGTTTCATATTTTTACATTTGTTCATTATGCCTTATCAGAAACATTTGATTTCTTCTCTTCATTCGTTTATCACCCATTCATTTTCTCTCATGCCTTCTGATATATCTCGTACTGCTTGTGACTTAGCCTTTACTATATACAAGAAGACACGCTGTACATGTCACATTAATTTTCTCAAGAACTGTCTCCATGCTAGAGTTATTCCCAAAGGGTTTGTCTCTAGCTTCCATCTATCGGCGGGACTTCCTCATCTTGCCGACCAGCTTCGCTTACAACAAGTTGAGAAGAAATGTTCCTTCCAACGTATGAGGTGCGTCATTGCTATACATAAACGCCAGCTGACTGAGTTTGAACTTTCGAAATCCAACCTTACACAACAGCTACGTCTACTGACTTCTTTGTGCCCGGCAGCGTTCCCTCTTATTCGCACTATAATCCATGACACGAATAGGGAGCTGTATACTCGTTTGTGCACGCATAAAAAATGGAAATTGCGACGCCTCCGTCCGCAACCTCCTTTAGGGTCCTCTATTCAGTCTTCTACCCAAGCTAAAGTTATTTGCATTCCTCCAGATTTGCATCTGTCTCCTGATGAATTGTCTGTCTTGAGCAAAGGTCTTAAGTTTGTTCCTCTTCGTTCTAATTTTGACAAATATTCTCTGCTTCAGGATGTTCACAGCTTCCATCGCCGCATGCGTCTCAAATATTACCATCGTAATGGTAATGATTCTACCAGGGTTTCTGATACTGATGATATCTTTCGTCGTTTCGGCAAACGTAAACTAGACTGGACTCCAGCTCCAGGAGCTTCTCGTGCTCTGGATTTATATATTGCCAATACTTTACATGACATTGACATTTATATATTGCCAATACTTTACATGACATTGACCAGCTCAATCTACGCCGTCTTCTGAATGGCGGGCATTGTCACGCCTTAAAAACCGTGATGATATTGTTATCAAGCCGGCAGACAAAGGTGGTGCTGTGGTTGTTTGGCGTAAGGACTTATACATTCACGAAGGAGTTACGCAGCTAGGTAACACCACTTTTTACTCACCTTGTTCTGGTGATGCTACAGTCCGGAATAATCTTACTGTTTATGAGACTATCCGGGGCCTTGTCCATGATGATCATCTCCCTTCTGGTGCTTTATCTCTCCATATTTTTGATAGTAGTCTTGGTAAGCCTTCCTTCTACATGCTTCCTAAGGTGCATAAAATTGCTAACCCTGGTAGGCCTATTGTTTCAGCCTGCTCTTGTCCCACTGAACGTATTTCTGAATTCCTTGATAGTATTTTCCAGCCTTTGGTCGCCAATCTGCCTTCTTATTTGAAAGACACTACTCATGCTATCACTACCTTTGATTCTATCAGATTCACGCCTCATCGTACTTACCGTCTTTTCCTTCTAGATGTTTGTTCCCTTTATACTTCTATTCCACATGCTGATGGTCTTAAGGCACTCCAATTTTTTCTCGACCAGCGTACTGATCTTACTATAAGTACAGGTCCGCTTCTTCGCCTTGCTGAGTTGGTTCTTAATCTCAACTCTTTTGAGTTTAATGGCCAATTCTTCAACCAAATCAGTGGCGTTGCTATGGGTACTAAGATGGGCCCTAGTTACGCTTGCCTTTTTATGGGCCACTTTGAATATTTGGTCTTTCAAAATTATGATGGGCCAATACCCGAGTTTTACCGCCGCTACATTGATGATGGTATTGGCATTACTGACATGTCTGAGGTAGACCTCCGTCGATTTATCGACTATGTTGGTAATTTCAATCCTGCCATCAAATTCACTTCTGAAATTTCTACGACCTCAGTGAACTTCCTTGACATCACTGTGACTATTAGCCCTATTGGTCTTAAAACGTCTGTCTATTATAAGGCTACTGACGCTCATGGTTTCCTTCTTTATACTTCATCGCATCCTCTTAGCTGTAAAAATTCCATTCCCTTTTCTCAACTTCTTCGCTTGCGTCGGTTATGTCACGATGACGATGATTTTCATCAGCGAGCTCAAGAGATGCTTGAGTTCTTTCGCCGACGTCTTTATCCAGAACATGTGTTATCTGATGCCCTTAATCGTATCACACGCGTCACTCGTCAGACGGCACTCACTACTAAACCTTCTGTCCAATCTGACAGACTCAAACTGGTTCTAACTTTCCATCCTCACTGCCTGGCGGTAAAGAGAATTCTGTTTCGACATCTGCCTATTCTCAACTCTGATCCTGATACCAAAGAGTTATTTCGTGATACACCTTTGGTAGCTTATCGTAGGGATAGGAATTTTAGGGATATTCTTGTACACAGTCGCTTGCGACATTCTAGCCCATCTTACTTTGGTACTAAACCGTGCCAACGCCGGATATGCAAGACCTGTCCGTTTGTACTCCAAACTCAGACAGTCACTTTTCCTAAAGGAAAATTTATTATTAGAGAGTCTTTTACGTGCGAATCCAGAAACCTGATTTATGCTATCATCTGCAAGAGATGTGGCATGACCTATATTGGTGAAACTGGTAGGCGTTTGGCAGACAGGTTTCGTGAGCACTTGAATGACATCTATCAGGACAAACATTTACCGGTGGCCCTTCATTTCAATAGACCGGACCATTCAGGTAATTCCGATATACATGTCACTGCCCTGCGTTCATGTGCCGGTAATGACAAGACTCGCTTTTCGTTGGAGAATCGCCTTATTTTTAAAATGGGCGTTCTAGCTCCCGGCGGTTTAAATATACAACATCATTTTGCATAAATTCTGGTAGCTTTTCTCTTTTTCATTCTTTATTCGTTGTCTTTATGATCTATCTTCTTGTGTTTTTGCTTTGGTTCGTTTCGTATCTTTTTATATCTCTTGTTTTGTCGCTATCGCACGTCACTTCCTTGCGAATTCTGTGACAAGAGACTACCGCTTTCTTCCACGAATTCTTTGCATCGAGCTAAGCTAACTTTAACTAGTTCCACAGTTTTGTTTATTCATTTTTTCGTTTCGTTGGATTATTTACTTTCTTGTTTCAGTATTTCTTTTAGATTTTACGATCGCCCATTTGTTGTTTGTTTCTCATCATCGTATAGTTTTGTAGTACCTATATGTAATTTTTGTCTTTGTCACCTGTTTGTGGCTGACGAAGGGTAAAACCCGAAACGTCCCTTGTCTCATGTGAACTGTTATTAGTAAAACTGATTCAATACCGTTTTATTAGTTTATAAACTTATATTCCTTACCAGTTTTACTGCAGCCCCTTAATTTATTTACTTATACTATACTACAATTATTGCTGCTACCCTGTTTCCGTTTCGTGACTACTATATTTTGTGTGCATCTCTTGTTTCATATTTTTACATTTGTTCATTATGCCTTATCAGAAACATTTGATTTCTTCTCTTCATTCGTTTATCACCCATTCATTTTCTCTCATGCCTTCTGATATATCTCGTACTGCTTGTGACTTAGCCTTTACTATATACAAGAAGACACGCTGTACATGTCACATTAATTTTCTCAAGAACTGTCTCCATGCTAGAGTTATTCCCAAAGGGTTTGTCTCTAGCTTCCATCTATCGGCGGGACTTCCTCATCTTGCCGACCAGCATCGCTTACAACAAGTTGAGAAGAAATGTTCCTTCCAACGTATGAGGTGCGTCATTGCTATACATAAACGCCAGCTGACTGAGTTTGAACTTTCGAAATCCAACCTTACACAACAGCTACGTCTACTGACTTCTTTGTGCCCGGCAGCGTTCCCTCTTATTCGCACTATAATCCATGACACGAATAGGGAGCTGTATACTCGTTTGTGCACGCATAAAAAAGAGAAATTGCGCCGCCTCCGTCCGCAACCTCCTTTAGGGTCCTCTATTCAGTCTTCTACCCAAGCTAAAGTTATTTGCATTCCTCCAGATTTGCATCTGTCTCCTGATGAATTGTCTGTCCTGAGCAAAGGTCTTAAGTTTGTTCCTCTTCGTTCTAATTTTGACAAATATTCTCTGCTTCAGGATGTTCACAGCTTCCATCGCCGCATGCGTCTCAAATATTACCATCGTAATGGTAATGATTCTACCAGGGTTTCTGATACTGATGATATCTTTCGTCGTTTCGGCAAACGTAAACTAGACTGGACTCCAGCTCCAGGAGCTTCTCGTGCTCTGGATTTATATATTGCCAATACTTTACATGACATTGACCAGCTCAATCTACGCCGTCTCCGTCGATCTAACCTCACGTCTTCTGAATGGCGGGCATTGTCACGCCTTAAAAACCGTGATGATATTGTTATCAAGCCGGCAGACAAAGGTGGTGCTGTGGTTGTTTGGCGTAAGGACTTATACATTCACGAAGGAGTTACGCAGCTAGGTAACACCACCTTTTACTCACCTTGTTCTGGTGATGCTACAGTCCGGAATAATCTTACTGTTTATGAGACTATCCGGGGCCTTGTCCATGATGATCATCTCCCTTCTGGTGCTTTATCTCTCCATATTTTTGATAGTAGTCTTGGTAAGCCTTCCTTCTACATGCTTCCTAAGGTGCATAAAATTGCTAACCCTGGTAGGCCTATTGTTTCAGCCTGCTCTTGTCCCACTGAACGTATTTCTGAATTCCTTGATAGTATTTTCCAGCCTTTGGTCGCCAATCTGCCTTCTTATTTGAAAGACACTACTCATGCTATCACTACCTTTGATTCTATCAGATTCACGCCTGATCGTACTTACCGTCTTTTCCTTCTAGATGTTTGTTCCCTTTATACTTCTATTCCACATGCTGATGGTCTTAAGGCACTCCAATTTTTTCTCGACCAGCGTACTGATCTTACTATAAGTACAGGTCCGCTTCTTCGCCTTGCTGAGTTGGTTCTTAATCTCAACTCTTTTGAGTTTAATGGCCAATTCTTCAACCAAATCAGTGGCGTTGCTATGGGTACTAAGATGGGCCCTAGTTACGCTTGCCTTTTTATGGGCCACTTTGAATATTTGGTCTTTCAAAATTATGATGGGCCAATACCCGAGTTTTACCGCCGCTACATTGATGATGGTATTGGCATTACTGACATGTCTGAGGTAGACCTCCGTCGATTTATCGACTATGTTGGTAATTTCAATCCTGCCATCAAATTCACTTCTGAAATTTCTACGACCTCAGTGAACTTCCTTGACATCACTGTGACTATTAGCCCTATTGGTCTTAAAACGTCTGTCTATTATAAGGCTACTGACGCTCATGGTTTCCTTCTTTATACTTCATCGCATCCTCTTAGCTGTAAAAATTCCATTCCCTTTTCTCAACTTCTTCGCTTGCGTCGGTTATGTCACGATGACGATGATTTTCATCAGCGAGCTCAAGAGATGCTTGAGTTCTTTCGCCGACGTCTTTATCCAGAACATGTGTTATCTGATGCCCTTAATCGTATCACACGCGTCACTCGTCAGACGGCACTCACTACTAAACCTTCTGTCCAATCTGACAGACTCAAACTGGTTCTAACTTTCCATCCTCACTGCCTGGCGGTAAAGAGAATTCTGTTTCGACATCTGCCTATTCTCAACTCTGATCCTGATACCAAAGAGTTATTTCGTGATACACCTTTGGTAGCTTATCGTAGGGATAGGAATTTTAGGGATATTCTTGTACACAGTCGCTTGCGACATTCTAGCCCATCTTACTTTGGTACTAAACCGTGCCAACGCCGGATATGCAAGACCTGTCCGTTTGTACTCCAAACTCAGACAGTCACTTTTCCTAAAGGAAAATTTATTATTAGAGAGTCTTTTACGTGCGAATCCAGAAACCTGATTTATGCTATCATCTGCAAGAGATGTGGCATGACCTATATTGGTGAAACTGGTAGGCGTTTGGCAGACAGGTTTCGTGAGCACTTGAATGACATCTATCAGGACAAACATTTACCGGTGGCCCTTCATTTCAATAGACCGGACCATTCAGGTAATTCCGATATACATGTCACTGCCCTGCGTTCATGTGCCGGTAATGACAAGACTCGCTTTTCGTTGGAGAATCGCCTTATTTTTAAAATGGGCGTTCTAGCTCCCGGCGGTTTAAATATACAACATCATTTTGCATAAATTCTGGTAGCTTTTCTCTTTTTCATTCTTTATTGGTTGTCCTTATGATCTATCTTCTTGTGTTTTTGCTTTGGTTCGTTTCGTATCTTTTTATATCTCTTGTTTTGTCGCTATCGCACGTCACTTCCTTGCGAATTCTGTGACAAGAGACTACCACTTTCTTCCACGAATTCTTTGCATCGAGCTAAGCTAACTTTAACTAGTTCCACAGTTTTGTTTATTCTTTTTTTCGTTTCGTTGGATTATTTACTTTCTTGTTTCAGTATTTCTTTTAGATTTTACGATCGCCCATTTGTTGTTTGTTTCTCATCATCGTATAGTTTTGTAGTACCTATATGTAATTTTTGTCTTTGTCACCTGTTTGTGGCTGACGAAGGGTAAAACCCGAAACGTCCCTTGTCTCATGTGAACTGTTATTAGTAAAACTGATTCAATACCGTTTTATTAGTTTATAAACTTATATTCCTTTCATTATAAGCAAAAAGGGCCTAATCTGTGTTTTTGACGGGAAGGAGTTATTTTATTTCTCTAAGACTAGTGATAAATAAAAATAAATACCTAGTTATTATAACCTCGGATATATTACTTTATAAATAGGTACAACGCCAGCCTCATAAAAGTAAGTCAATTAAGAGAAAAATTTATTTTAGTAATATTCATACATCAGGGTAACACCCGATTAAATTACTTAAAAATTAATTATATTGACATGCAAGAAAATAGCGCAAGAATAAACATATAGAAAGATAGAGATAAATTGGCCGTTTTATTATCACTTTAAATAATTAAAATCGGTCCAATAATAACAGAAATATTAAATAAATAAGATTATTCACTTTGTACAGTCAAGTTATAAAACCGTTTAGGTAAGATTCTTTAAATTTTTTTGACTATGCTCTGATTGGCTAATCGTATCGCTATGTATAGATGAAAGACTGTAAAGGGCAATTTTTACTATCTTGCAATATAATACATTTATATACTTATTATGTTCGCAAATATTTGGTAATCAAAGTATTTCCTTTTTAAGTGCTTAAGGAGAAGTCATTTTTGAGTTACTTCCCTTGAAAGTAGTTCCGTCATCTTCGATCGGACTCCGCGGGCGAATTTAGGCCTACTGCGATTTATTCTTTGGCTGGGTAGGAATAGATTATTCTTGCTTCAGTATATCTATGGCCTGAATTTATACGTAGTGTTTGTATGAGTAGGACGAGTCTGTCTTATATATGGATATCTTTACATTTCTAAGTCGAACTATGTTGGTTGTCGCTAGAAAAGGTCAAAGGCTATGCAGCGGAAGTATCGCTAGCAAGGGGTGTGATTCATGGCTGTCATCCTGTCTGGATGTAGAATTTTGATGTAGCCGGCCTATCGCCGAAAAAGTGATCTATAAGTAGATGGGGAAAAGTGATAGTCATTTAGACATGTTGTATGTACTTTACCCCAGTGTTTATTCTCTTTTGCCAAGGAATGGCAAAGTTATATTTCGCATAGAAAGGTAAAACCACAATTTATTATGAACTTGGGCTTCGCCATCGTTGTCGATAAACAGATGCACAGTGGTACTTTTGAAAAGAATATTTATTCAAAGGAAGATGACATTCCTATGTATCAGCACTAGATTATATGATATTATTCAATTACCTCTATGAGAGAAGCTATGAGGAAATGAGGACATTTAACGAATGACCAATTTTGGTCTGGATCCTATAGTGAGTGAAACTCACGAGAGAAGAACAGCCATGTTGAAATTCATATACTTTGTATTTATCGAGTGAGAAAAAGGGATGCCTGTACTATCGCTCGATGAACCAAGAGATCACTGCTACATGTGAGAACCCATGTCTGGGATTCCTATATCTTTATGGAAAAATATATATATTGAACTTTACGTGAAGGGATATTCGCTAGACGAGGTTAGGTCTAGGAGCCTTCCTATATATTGGTTATGGTCTGACGTGCCCAGTCAGTAAAGCCAGATGATTTACATGATGGAACTCTGAATGCTTATTTACGAATGCTCCATTATGATATTTGCCAAGCATGAATGCTAACTTAAGATGATATTCCTGTGATCAACATTATGCTGTCTATGTCGACATTTGTTCCTGTAACCATACACGTACTGTCCAAGTGTGCGTCTCATTAAATGTTATAAAAAGACCACCGTAGTTCCAGTACTTCTTGAATTCGAACAGTGTGAGTATGAGTGATGTACTACCAACCTGTCAACTCTATCGAATCATTCTACCATTCGCGTTCTGACATTCATATACACACTCATTGTCTACACTCACATTCTTGTCGGAGCCTCATCACGTTCCAGGACAAGATGACCTGTATGACCAAAACTGTGCTGGGTTTAATGAGTTGACAATCGTTACACTTTACTACACCAGTCCCAACATCTACATTTATCAACTGGTGGACATTCACGTCATTTAACAAATAAAGCGTGATTCAACAACTAGTAGCCAGTATGAGTTAACAACAACAAACAGAGTTTAACAACTGGTGTGCCAGCTTCCTGGGTCAACCTGCACAGTGACCATATTGAGAAGTAAACTACTGAGACCAGACGTTCCTTGGGGTCTGTTACGACACACAAATACATCAACAGTACAACTCTACAGTGATGTCAGCGTGACCTGTCCTGTCGAGAGTATGCAGTAACTAGGTCAGCGTTTGTTGACATTTGGTTCGTTGGACATTTGCCATACAACTGACAGTGTTACACAGCAAGCTTGGTTGAAACATAGAACATTACACATCAGGACTGGAGAATATTTGACAGTGTTTGCGAAAGGAAATGTTATTGAACTGAGAAGTCCTACATCGATTGTTATCATTCACATCAACGATGGAGCTTCTATTTCTGTGTTGAATTTAAAATAATTAGACCAGAAGTATTTGTTTAATAAAGTACCACAGTACTGTACTATTAGGCAGTGTAACTGAGCCTTCTTTACAACACATTCTTTCTGCAACACTCTATTTACATCATATTGCCATACTATTTATGCATTTATGTATTTATGTTTAAATATTTATATGTGATATTTGTCACACAACAGAGTATCCCACGTAATAGAGGGTCTGATGTGTGCGTTTCTATAGGTGCAATTTTCTTGATTGAAAATTTGCTGCGACAGCTGTTGCTATTAGTGTTAGCTGTGAAGACTGTACTCATTGTTGTTTTTGTAATATTCCTCTGTTCTTTAGTTTGTTTTGATTTGTTTGTAATTTGTTGGTCTACCCTATTCTATCTTTCAGTTCTATTCTCAATTTATATTTATATACTGTGGCGTTATTTGTATTTGTTATCCTCTTGCGGTTTATCTTTTATTGTTTTTCCCATTTGATTTATTTCATTTCCGCAAATGTTTTCATGTTCTTCTGTATAACTGTTTTGTTTTGTGCCTGATCGACATACACTATTTAAAATATAGTTGATCATATAAATTGATGTACAAGAATCAACTGATAGTTAATTGCTATTACTAAAGGTACACAGTTGATGATATAAAACACTATTTCTGGTGCACTGCACTTATATTATAGAGTGAACCAGCAACTTATAGCTGTTATTATATAAGGATTTATACAAGACCTTTGTAAGGCTTGTTTCCCACAGTGATTGGGATAGTTAAGTACTATTTTCCACAGGTTAAAAGTTATCATACAAGGTCTTTGATTAAGACTAAGAAAGTGAATTTATTTACTTTTGCAAATTACTGATCTTATTAGACAAGATGTCTACATTAGATTATTTTATCACACAAGGCAGGGCTCTTGATAAGACTGGTCAGCAATTAGAAGAATGGGCAGTTGCTCAATATGACAAAGCATTAGCTGCTGCTGCTGAAGAAAGAAAAGCATTGATTGAAGAAAAGAAATTAGCAGCTGAGGAGAAAAGATTAGAAGCTGAGGAAAAAAAATTACAAAGAGAGGATGAACAAAAGAAATTGCAGATACAGACTGATGAAAAAAGATTCCAGATGGAAATGGAAAAAGAGAGAAGAAAAGATGAAGCTGCTGCAGAAGAGAGAAAATTACAAGCTGAAGCTCAAGAGAAAAAAGCAATAAGAGAACATGAACACCAAAAAGAACTTTTAGCATTTGAGTTAGAAAAGTTAAAGTTAACAAACATAAGTGATGGTAATCAAGCATCTGGTGGTAATGGTAAACCCTTTACTTACAAGGTCAAGGTACCAGCGTTCAACCCTTCCAGTGATGACATAACATTCTGGCTAAATAGATTTGAACGCTCGTGTCGAGCCCATAATGTGGACAAATCACAATATGCTAACCAGTTATCAGAAAATCTGAAAGGTGATTCTCTGACTAGTTTAAGTTTGGTTGAAGAGGCTGACAAAGATAACTATGATGTTATTAGGGCAGCCTTATTAAAGAAGTATCAGTTGTCTGAAGAGGGTTATCGGAAGTTGTTTAAGACAATGGTGCCTGAGGCAGGTGTAGAATTCTCAGAATTCATTGCAAGGACACGTCTTACATTTGATCGTTGGATTGAGCTATCCAAAACAGAAAAGACTTATGAAGCCCTTATGGACTTGATACTCAGAGACAAGATTATGTCAAGTATAAATAAACCTTTCCTCGAATTCTTACATGAGCGTAAACCTAAGTCTCTAAAAGAAATGGAACAGTATTGTACCCAATACGTCACTGCACATCCGGACGTAGCTATTAGCAACAGTAAGGTTAAAGAAGGTATGCCAGTTGCTTCTGCAACACCATACAACCCTAATCACTCTCACAAATTCCAAGGACCTCAAAATAGGTTTAATAAAAAAGGTAACTATTACAGTTATCAGAACCAAGGTAACCAATCATTTCAGGGTTCTTCTTCGAATACCTGGAGAAGAGCTGACAGCCCTCGATTCAGGGGTGGTCATAATTACAGGAACTTTCGCAAAGGAAGTCATTCTAGAAACTATCCAAGTTTTCCTTCATGGAGACAACAGGATCATAATTACCGAGATACTCATTATAATGAATATGATGATAGTAACCAAAGGAGCTATGATTCAAACCCGAGTAGGGGTTATAATAGTGGAAACAATGATAAGTACAGAGGCAATAATAACAGAGGTAGAGCACAATTCAAAAAACATAAAGCTCATTACCAGGCGAACTCTGCACAGCAAGAGTCCCACGAAGCCTATAAACAAAATAAAGATAATGATGACTCTAATAATATGGCATGTGCCGCTTTTGATTTTGGGAGAGCATCTCAGTGCCCCCAATGCAAAACATTATTTGAGCCAACCACAGTGTCTACTTTAAGCTGTGGGCATCCTCTTCCCGCTCTTCCTGCGTCAATCGCGCATGATGGGAGAGGTTCTCTTGTCTTACACAAAGGTTTAGTAAATGACAATCCAGTCTCAGTACTTTTTGATTCTGGATGCACAACTATTGGGGTTAGGCAGTCACTCATAGATCCTTCTCATTCTACAGGCAAAGTAGTCAAATGCGTAACATTTGGCGGCACCATAGAGAAATACTCTACCGCTATCATTAGGATTGCTACTCCTTTCTTCACAGGAGATGTACACGCATGTCTTTTGCCGAATCCGATCGCTGATCTTATCATCGGTCGCATTCACGGAGTCAAAGAATGCACTCCGGAGCAAATTTCCGTTTGGGAAAATCAAAATATGCAATCTGCTAATGCGGTAGTCACTAGAGCTCAAGCTCTCAATATGCCTGAAACTTCATCTGTTGAAGATAATGAAGTGCATAACCAAGATGATCCCTTGGTAATTTCTCGTGACTCGTTTATAAAACAACAAGAAGAAGATCCGACTCTTAAGAAATTCTTCACTCTTGTAACGAAAGGTGATCCGAATAAAGATTCAAATTGTAAATCTTGGATTACAATGAAGAATGGCGTACTTGTACGTATGGTGCAAGACTCCACTAAGTCAAGTCATTCTCAGATTCTTGTACCCAAGAATTTGAGAGTTAAGATCTTACAACATGCACACGACTCTCAGTGTGCTGGTCACATGGGTTTTTCCCGTACAAAGTCAAGAGTTCTTGCGGCTTTCTTTTGGCCTTTTGTGAACAAGGACATACGGATCTATTGTCGATCCTGTAAAGTATGTCAAGAAGTCAAATCCAAAGGTCCTCGTCATGCTGCGCCTATTCAGGCTGCAGATATTCCTATTCGTCCATTCCAGAAAATGGCGATAGACATCATTGGTCCATTCAAGATCAAATCTGCTAGAGGACATCAGTTTATCTTAACGTGTGTAGACATGTGCACACGTTGGCCAGAGGCTATCCCTCTAAAGAGCATTACTACCGCTGACATTGCAGATGCTCTTTGGCTTATATTTTCTCGGCTGGGATTCCCCGGAGAAATATTATCAGATCATGGCACCCAACTGATATCGGATACCATGTCTCAAGTAATGTCTACTCTACAGATAGAGAGATCTTTGAGTAGCATCTATCATCCTATGTCCAATGGGATGGTCGAGCGACTAAATAGAACACTTAAGAACTTATTAGGGAAGATAACTGAGGATCATCCTCAAGATTGGGATAGGGTTTTACCCGCGGCCCTCTTCGCGTACAGAGAGGTCCCCAATGAACATACAGGGTTTTCTCCCTTTGAACTTGTCTTTGGCGCGCGACCGCGCGGCCCAATGTCTTTGCTGCATGATCTTATAACAGCTGACAATATTGACGATGACACAAAATCTTCTTACGAGTATGTCATCGCGCTGAGACAAAAGATTATCGAAGCATGCAAATTGGCAACGTCCTCTTCTGAATTTGCTAAGCAGAAGGCAAGACAATTTGCTAATAAGAAGAGAACTTTACGACAACTTTGTCCTGGTGACAAAGCATTTGTTTTGCTACCTTGTCGTGAAAATAGACTCCTTATTAGTTGGAAAGGTCCGTACGATATAATATCGAAAATTTCAGATGTTGACTACATCGTCGATATTAACGGGAAGCATAAAACCTTCCACATCAATATGCTTACGGAGTTCCATGAACGTCCTGACTATCTACAGCCTATTTTCCAGGCAACGGACGATTCTCATGTCAAACATGGTCATTACTCATCACTGTCTGTAATACAGGATGAGGAAACAAGTTTTTCGGATGTTAATCTTCCGCTTCCAATGATCCCACTTCATTCTAGTGAATCATGGAAAGACGTTACTGTTTCTCCTGATTTGTCTCTAGGAGAACGGCGACAAGTTTCGTCTATGTTACAAACATTTCAGGATGTCCTCACTGACATCCCTGGACAAACTCATGTCATTGAGCATGACATTGTTCTAACTGAACATACTCCAATTAGGGTTAGACCTTATCCTATCCCTATACATTTCCAAACACAGGTTGAAAAGGAGTTGGATGAAATGATAGATTTACAAATAATCGAACCATCCACTTCTGCATATTCTTCGCCGATGGTTATTGTTCGAAAAAAAGACAATAACATACGTCTTTGCGTTGACTATCGCAAATTGAATCAAGTTACGAAGTTCGATGCTGAACCTATGCCTTTACTAGAAGAGCTACTTACTCGTCTTTCTAAATCGCATTTTTTCACTAAACTTGATTTGTCTAAAGGATATTGGCAAGTTCCATTATCCGAACGCGCCAAACCTCTTACCGCTTTCTCTACTCCCAGAGGCCTTTTCCAATGGAATTTTATGCCTTTCGGCCTTATGAACGCACCAGCTACATTTGTACGCATGATGCGTCGAATCCTATCGTATCGGTCAGATGTCATTGCTTATCTAGACGACATCTGTCTTTTCAGCGATACTTGGGAAGATCACTATTCAGGGTTAGTTGAATTATTATCAACTCTGCGTGAGTATAACCTGACAGCAAAACCATCTAAAGCTTGTATTGGTTTTAGCGAAATTGCTTTCTTAGGCCATCGAGTAGGTCACGGTTTCTTGAAGACAGAAGACCATAATATCACTAAGATACTTAACATCTCTATCCCTAGGACTAAAAAGCAAGTGCGAAGTCTTTTAGGTCTCATACAATTTTATGGACGTTTCATTCCGAATCTGTCCTCTATCATGGCACCTCTCTCTACACTATTAAAGAAAGGGTCGCCTAACATGGTTCACTGGTCTCATGAATGCCAATCTTCACTAGAGAAGATCAAAACTATGTTTTCATCACCACCTATTTTAGTGTTACCTACAACAGATAAGACATTTGTTCTTCGTAGTGACGCTTCATCCACTGGGATTGGAGCGGCACTAATGCAAGAGTACTCTGGAACTCTGCATCCTGTAATGTATATATCCAGAAAACTTAATGCTGCAGAAAGGAATTACTCGGTTTTAGACCGTGAATTATTGGCAATGGTTTGGTCAATTCTCAAACTCCAAAGATTCCTTCTGGGCGCGCATTTCGTAGTGGAAACTGACCAAAAAGCTCTTACGGCTATCCAAAGTAAGAACTTGAAGAGCTCGAGATCAACTCGATACGCAATCGCTCTTCAACCTTTTCATTTTTCGGTACGAGCTATCCGTGGTTCAGAAAATGTGATGGCGGACATTCTGTCCAGATGCCCACATGATGCCACTTAACTGTTAAATATTGGATCTTTTTAATATGTATAACTTTACAACAGTTATTTTTTGTTTCTTTACTAAGATACACATTTGTAATTTAATAATAGAATGATGGTATCGCTACTTAGCGGTTTATTGATGTTTATTCACCGCTGTTCTTTGATGATTGTTTCTTCATAAATCATAAATTTAAGATTATAGTGTGAATTTTTGGTATGCATTGTATAATTACCAGAATTGTATTATACGTACATCACACCTTCCTGGAAACATTTATTCGTAGAGAAACAATTTCTCTCAGATTTTGAGATATATTCTCACCGGTCATATTAGGAATTATAGTTATTCCTGATATTTTCATCTGCGCAGTATTCTTGCGTTGTGAGCCTATTCTACGTTGCTCCTAGATGTATTTAAAAAAAAAAAAATTTATTTTTTTTTCCCGGGAGGTGTGGTAAGACTGTAAAGGGCAATTTTTACTATCTTGCAATATAATACATTTATATACTTATTATGTTCGCAAATATTTGGTAATCAAAGTATTTCCTTTTTAAGTGCTTAAGGAGAAGTCATTTTTGAGTTACTTCCCTTGAAAGTAGTTCCGTCATCTTCGATCGGACTCCGCGGACGAATTTAGGCCTACTGCGATTTATTCTTTGGCTGGGTAGGAATAGATTGTTCTTGCTTCAGTATATCTATGGCCTGAATTTATACGTAGTGTTTGTATGAGTAGGACGAGTCTGTCTTATATATGGATATCTTTACATTTCTAAGTCGAACTATGTTGGTTGTCGCTAGAAAAGGTCAAAGGCTATGCAGCGGAAGTATCGCTAGCAAGGGGTGTGATTCATGGCTGTCATCCTGTCTGGATGTCGAATTTTGTTGTAGCCGGCCTATCGCCGAAAAAGTGATCTATAAGTAGATGGGGAAAAGTGATAGTCATTTAGACATGTTGTATGTACTTTACCCCAGTGTTTATTCTCTTTTGCCAAGGAATGGCAAAGTTATATTTCGCATAGAAAGGTAAAACCACAATTTATTATGAACTTGGGCTTCGCCATCGTTGTCGATAAACAGATGCACAGTGGTACTTTTGAAAAGAATATTTATTCAAAGGAAGATGACATTCCTATGTATCAGCACTAGATTATATGATATTATTCAATTACCTCTATGACAGAAGTTATGAAGAAATGAGGACATTTAACGAATGACCAATTTTGGTCTGGATCCTATAGTGAGTGAAACTCACGAGAGAAGAACAGCCATGTTGAAATTCATATACTTTGTATTTATCGAGTGAGAAAAAGGGATGCCTGTACTATCGCTCGATGAACCAAGAGATCACTGCTACATGTGAGAACCCATGTCTGGGATTCCTATATCTTTATGGAAAAATATATATATTGAACTTTACGTGAAGGGATATTCGCTAGACGAGGTTAGGTCTAGGAGCCTTCCTATATATTGGTTATGGTCTGACGTGCCCAGTCAGTAAAGCCAGATGATTTACATGATGGAACTCTGAATGCTTATTTACGAATGCTCCATTATGATATTTGCCAAGCATGAATGCTAACTTAAGATGATATGCCTGTGATCAACATTATGCTGTCTATGTCGACATTTGTTCCTGTAACCATACACGTACTGTCCAAGTGTGCGTCTCATTAAATGTTATAAAAAGACCACCGTAGTTCCAGTACTTCTTGAATTCGAACAGTGTGAGTATGAGTGATGTACTACCAACTTGTCAACTCTATCGAATCATTCTACCATTCGCGTTCTGACATTCATATACACACTCATTGTCTACACTCACATTCTTGTCGGAGCCTCATCACGTTCCAGGACAAGATGACCTGTATGACCAAAACTGTGCTGGGTTTAATGAGTTGACAATCGTTACACTTTACTACACCAGTCCCAATATCTACATTTATCAACTGGTGGACATTCACATCATTTAACAAATAAAGCGTGATTCAACAACTAGTAGCCAGTATGAGTTAACAACAACAATACAGAGTTTATCAGAGACATAGAAAGCTTGCCACAAAATTTTTAAATTCAAACCAAGCTGCACGAACTAGAGCAGACGGTGCATGCCACATCTTTTGCCGTTCTGAACTGAAAGCAAATCTAGAGAGCCGTTTGACGGCCTGTCAGCTTGTGTTTGTATACCTGATGGTAAGAAAGACCTATCTATATATGGTTATATATATATTTTTGTGTATATATTATTAATCAATTGCCTGTGTATTTCAAACGATGTGTTCGGCGATGTGCAGGAAGTGAAATCACAATGTGTTGCTGCCATATTGGCATAGTTGTAAACGTGTGTAGTTAAATACGACAGGCCAGAAATTGGAAACAGTTCAGATATTTGCTAATTAAGGCACAATTGAGCATTGTGAGTCTGTTAGTGTGTTTGATTGCATATTTTCTCCTACAGTTACACATTGATCATGTATATAGGATAGAAGGACCGCAATTGTTGACATGAAGTAATCAAATTATCACTTACTGTTGTGTACCTAACACAATTATAGTACAGAAGCCAATCATGGGGCTAAGGATTATATCATAGAATTAGTACAGTAAAAGAATATTCACATGGAACTGGCTGTGGGAGGAGACGTTATCTGTCCAGTGCAACCTGTTAGCAAATTTACGGAAAGGGTAAGTTGTGATGTTGAGTGTGAGTGTGTGAACTGAAGCAGATACCTACATGGAATGTGATCATTCCTTTATTCCAGATTATGTCTCACTAGTGCTAAGAAAGCACCTGTCATCTTGTGAGGAAGCCTGTGGACTAAAGTTCTACATAAACCCAGAACTACGTCCAGCCTTCAAGCTTTGAGCTGCAAATTTGTGTGGTCAGAGAAGGTGGAGAAGAGATCATCAGTTACCAGGATCCAAGATAAGTGAATGTGGGTTCACTGCACATCTCTATCCAGATATCCAGCAAAAAGTTTCACACTCATAAACACTATCCCTTAATGAAGAAAACAATGACTAACAATACTTATGTGACTCTTACCAGCCAGAGAAAGTGAATAACTCAGTAGTAGAGACTTTATGTGAAAATTTGTAATACTTCACCTTTTATTCAGGAGGGAAGATTCTTTCCAGTTTATTTATTTGTAATGTGTATATATCATTACAGTTCTTTTGAGTATTCCTAACCGGAAAAGATTTTACGGTTCAGGACAAATTAAATTGTATATAACTTTCATTCAGTCTTGCTTGATACCTTTATTAAAGTTTAAGTTCTGTTGTGAAATTTATTACTATATTATATTAATTAAAATACCCCTAGACAACTAGTCAAAACATAACAACAACAATTAATCATTAATCTTTGTGGGATCTTGGGAGGTAGCAGTTAGGGACTCAGAGTACATCATCATCATCATTTTCTCTGAGAACTTACATAGCTTGACCCCACTTTGATGTCTATACACCCTTGTGTGATAAGAAGTTTTGATGTTATTAATTATAGGATATCCTGGACAATTAGATGTATCAAAAGATACCAGGATAGTGCCAGATAAGAGACTAGTCTTATAAGAAATACCCCCTTCTCTGAAAAGAGCAAGGGTGTATAGACAATCAAGGTGAGGTCCAGCTATGCAAGTTCCCAGAGTAAGGACTGATGACGATGAAGTTCTCTGGGTCCCTATCTGCTACCTCTTGGGATCTCACCAAGAGTAAGTTAACTGTGTGTGTTGTTATTTGGCAAAGTGTCTATGGTAATGTATTTTCACAGTTATGAATTTCAAAACAGAACTTTAACTTTAATGAAATTTAAGCAAGACTGTTTGAAAATAGATATATTTACAATTTATTATTCCTGTACCTCAATCTTGTTGGGACAGGAATTCTAAAAAAAAATCAAGAAAAGGTTATTTACATGCAAAAATAAATATTTTTGGAAACTCTGTCCATTTGTGTACAACCAAAAAGTCACTGGAATGAATATACCCACAGTTCTTGATATTATCACTACTTCTATACTGTAAGGTCTGTTATTTTCATCACTCCCAGGTGGGATAATTTTATTGGGGAAATTATGTTTTAGGATGAGGTATCAGTGCTTGTATAAAGGACTTATCTGTAAAAGGATTATTGCAGCTGTTTTATTGATCTTAGGCCTGTACACCAACGTTGTGACTCCTGACTGAAGAAAAAGGAGCTAGCTTCAACTTGTAGCATGAGCACTCACTCCAACATGTTCTTCCTTTCAGGCTACTGCAGCAACGAGGTACTTTGTAATACAACCCTCAAGTAAAGAATATTCACACACACAAGCGACCCAACAGTAAAGGGCTATAGCCTCTGAGCTCTCAGTACAGACGGCAAAGGCTTGTCCTTCTGTCTCTTACAATAATGTCAGCTTGGTATGGAAGCTTTGTCGTCAAATGGCGGACTTTACAAGCAGTTGTTAATTTTTATCACACTACACCCAACCAGTCAGATGACGAGTCAAAAAAACTTAACTATTTCCTAGGCTATAGAATTGAGCAGTTTTAAGCGTGTTTGTCTAATCTGACCGAATTTGTTTATTTTATATCATAGTAATTTGTGAACCGATTTTAATTATCAAAAGTGATAATTAAACGGCCAATTTTTCTCTATTGTTCTATATAGCTTTCCTTTAGTTATTCCTTTGCATTCAAATGAGGTTAATTTTTTTGTAATTAAATTTGATCTTAACCTGATGTGTAAATATTACCAAATTAAATTTTCTAAGTTAAGATAATTTTTCTATGAGGGGATCTCTATGTGTATATGTTAAGCATTATCAGCGCTATAATTTGAGATATCGCTTTTATTTTAATTATCTTTAGTTATCGAGAAATAAATTATTTAAGTTCGGTCAAAAACCCAAAATAGGCATTATTTCCACTTCAACCAAAATTTTTTTTTTGTTCTTACAAAAAAGAGGTAACGATTTGATTGGTTGTTAAATTTTACTACGTCCTTCGATAAATATTGGGATGGGTGTGTGAGAGGGGGGGTGGTAACTTTTAACTTGTTTTCTTAGCAAAATTCAAATACTCTTAGTTAAATGTTGGCGGTAAATTTGACTAGACCCTCAGACAAATTTCAAATACTGTAGTTATTTATAGATTTTAAATAAGTTAGCTAGTACGTTTTAAGCGGGGAATTTGAGCGTGTTGTCATACGGATTCACTTCACTACATATCTCCCCCCGTTAGAAAAGCGTGAACCACTAGTGCAGCTTTCATATCCGTATACAATCACGTTCAAATTATGTCAAATTGACTCTACTCTGCCTTAGTGTGATGCTGGATTACTGCAGGTTGGTCATTCAAAGTAGGCACTAATCAAGAAATCTGCCTCAGACCTCTGCAATCCAAGTATCTATTGCAGGTTATGTTAATAAAACAGCCCCAGGTGCTACTGCCTAGCAAATGCTGATTATCAATCAATATTCACCATTAAACTTCTCTGAGTCTGTCCAATGACATGTCCAGAGGTTTTTAGATGTTCCTCAAGGTTGCAATATTTATGAGGAGGAGATCTATAAAATTGGTGATAGCAGAGTTATGTAGGAGATCCAGTAATTTCCTTATCAGCCTGGATAAAACACTCGGAGTAATATCAATCCAAAAGCAACATATGAATTCAATGTGCCCCTCCGATGTGATCACAGCCATCCATTGGTCTGAGCTCATGCGTGACGGAATCTGGTATTACCCTTTTTCTATTTATGTATGACTCTTTAATCTGCCATTCAGATAAAGGCCCTATTCACCAGCTGTTTTTCTCAGCCCAACGGCAATTGGTGATATAATATAAAATATGGGGAAATGAGTTCCTGCATCAAGAATCAATTCCTCTTTAGCATTTGCTATAATATGTGTGATCTCAATCCAATGTCCGTACAATACTTCCAATGGACTGTATAGGGTCGGTCACTGTCGCCGGTACCCTTCATAATGCTAAGTTAATAGCCATATGTTGAAGTGAGCTTGACATTAGGCAACTTGGCCAAACGCCCGCTCCCAACTTTTCTAAGGTTAACATTTAGTTTCGGTTTCAATGTAGGCCGATTAACCTCAGTGCTATCTTTAGTTAGTTCCAAGAACTCCGATCTACTGTGTGTCGGGTGAAACTGATCTGTGTTTATGTTTACTCGTTGTGCCATACGCAGAGTTGCCATTTTAATTTGTTTTATGGGAAGACTGTGTGAGAAAAGGGGTTTCCCTATCCACTATATCTACCTTATCATTTTTATTTCCCTTTTTGTTTTTAGGCCCATGTTCTCCACAATGCTTTTCTAGCATCTGATTATTATTTTCTTTCCAACGTGTGGAATGTACCTTGCTACACTGGTCACAGGCCTCCACAAATTTTGCAATGTCTGCAGCTACGCCTGGCCAGAAGAATTTCACAGATGTCCTTTGACAGTGGTACCCATCTTCTGATGTCCACCGTCTGGTACAACATGTGCTTGTTTCATAGCCTGTTCCCTATAACTCCATGGCAGTACTACCTGTCCATATCCTTTGGGTCCTGCTCCAGCTTTCCTGTAGAGCAGTCCCTCCTTCAAATAGAATTCTCCTTTTCTAGGGATGTTATGGCTATTTGGCAATTTGCCAAAGCAAGGTTTCAATGATTTGTCATTTTGCCTGGGCCTTCCTCATCTCTCTCGGTTGAATCTTTAATGGTGGTTCCTCCTCCTTACTAGGGGTCGACCTGACCTGGAGCGTGGCCATGATCACAGGTTTTATAGGGCTCCCTAGAAACACATATGTCTTTCCTAACACCAGTGGGTAATTAGGTTCGTCACACACTGCTGCTCTAATCACTCCTTCTACGTACCTAGTCTTGACATTGATCTGGGCTACGGGAAGTGTTATGGTGGCTGTATCCTTTAATGACCCTTGTATCTCCACTTTGTCTGTGGTATACTGGTCAGAGTGCACCAGGGTTGCACTCACAACTGAGTCATATTCCAAACCTGAATCGTAAAGGCACTTGACTCTCGCACCATTACATACCACTTCTTCACAGATGGGGGGATGATGGAGATTTATCTGTGTCGTAAAGTGACATCTGTATGGACAACAGTTCAAATAGCCCACCTTTTATAAATTCAAAACGATAGAGATAAAAGAATATAGGGATAAAATAAGGAAGTTGCGTGAAACGTTGTCTCCTACGCCTGCAAATAGTACTAGATTTTATACCTCGTCATTGAGACACTACCGTAACAGTTTTGATAAAAACAAGGCTTAGCATTCAGAGCAAGAGTGTAAGAAAAAACGGGGAAGGAATACGCGAAGGCATAAAAGTGAGAGAGTAAATGCTGCAATTTGACACGCGTTTGGTTTTTTCTGGCCTCGCGAACCGAAAACGATAGTGCATGATAAGGTCGTAGCATGTTGGAAAAACGATGTCGCAAGTTTTGCAGACTCTCTTCGCTCGACACTCAGTTCAATGTATATATCCACGCTGTTGGACGCGACACAGCCCAAAACACACACATACACTCGTATTTCGGGCTAAAAAGTAGCGATATTGTAACATACGGCATACGCGTGGTCGCAATTTTGTGACGTACTACAAAAGCGTTGTTTCGTTTTGAATGAGAACGACAGTTAAAGAAAAAAATTACGATTAACGTGGACAATTTTGAAAATACAGTACGGAACGGGGGAGAAAATGAGCATAGTTGGTAGTGTCTCGATTTTGTTGTTTACATAATTTGAAATTTGCACCCAAGCAGGGCATAGCAGGTTAGAGAGAAGAAAAACTTAGATAATGTTCTTATATGCTAAAATAAAGGACAGTTGACGAATACAATGACATTTATATGTTATTTGAAGAAGTGAAGAATAAAAACGATAATATTGAATATAATAAATAAAAGAATAAAAATATAACCACTGTGTGACAGACAGCAACGGGATCACTAATTACTTGTCAGAATTATAAACTTTTAGGAAATAACTGAGATATTGACGAAGACAGATGGACGAACAGACTTGAATCTTTCTCAGTTTGCCCTGTAGTGGGGATAGAGGGGAAGTTAGTCCAAGGTTTGAAAATTGAGTTCAGTTTTGAAAAAGGACGCAATAAGCCACACAGTCCCTGATTGGCTGGCGTCTAATATACTACGAGAGTGATAAAAACCATTTAGAAACGGCGTTCGTCGCCACTTGAGACAAATTTTACTACAATAAAGTTGTTCTAAAAGCAAGATAATAGTACTATCTTTTCTGTGCTGATCTGCACCAGCAAGCGATCTGGATTTGACCATATTTATCGCAATTCAAACTTATTAGTGTTAATATTTCTCTGATGCGGTAAGAAAGAAAACATTTATATCATCATTATTATTATGTATGTATTATTGAATATGTATGAAACTTATGTGGGTAGAATTTTATCTAGAGGGAAGTCAACATCAAACTTTGTGTTGTTTCACAGAGTTGTTAGGAAATATATTAACATGTTGTTGAAAAGCCAGACAGGCTTTCAGACACTTTGGGATAAAGTAAAATTAAATATTAATGGGGAAATTGTTGTACAGTATTATGACATAAGACCAGGAAAACCACTGGCCGTCGTCTTCAGCAAGTCACCGTGATTGCACATGACTTGATATTATTAACTTAAAATGTTTCCTTTGTCAAGGAAAGTGTCAAACTATAGTTTGAAGTTTATTTGACCATGAATGGGGTAACAAACCAATTAAGAACGCTAACTAACTGTTTAGTTACCATGCTGAGTCTGAATATGATTGAAAATATTTATTAGTTAGGGAAAGAGAGAGTATATCAGAGGTTGAGTAGGACGCATTTATATCGTTCCAAGGTTTCATCTATGACTCAAAGTGAGCCCAGGTAAACCTATACCTGTATATATTTCTGCATCTAAAGACTTGAGGCAGTATCGACTGTGTGCCTCCTTGTTATATTTCAAGAGCAGGATCCTGACTTGGCAGTGGAAGCTGGTGATGTGAACATAATTCATCCTGCTGTGATAAAATTAACCGTGATACAACGTTAAAATATCTCCAAAGATAAAATGTAGGGATAAAAACTAATGCGTAAGCTACTAGCAGACATGATCGCCCACGCCGCGGGTCACTACCCGCCATGAAAATTAAATTGTTAGACGTGAAGGCAAAACGTTTACCCTTGGGACGGGATGAGAACGGAGATCAAAAGGAAAAAATATGACTGAACACGTGCTTGAAACTAGCAAGGCTAAAAAGACGCAATTGGTGGGGAAAGGAAAAAATTCACGTCCCCAAGTTGACACGAGGTAAAGAAATCGACAAAAGGGACCTTAGCTATTATACGCAACAGTCATTTCTTGGACGCTTTTGCGATATTTTGTCCTTTATTTGAATTCAGCGGCAAACGCCTTATAGAAGATGCTCGAACATATTTCAAAAAACCAACTAACCTTGAAAAGTACATTTTTCTTAATAATAATGTTAGGAATATAAAACCTAGCTGGCCGGATGGCCCATCTTGAGCAGAGAAATAATATGCTTTCATTTATACAGACGGATAGATAATAATGAAGATATTGACAAAAGACTGTGTTGTTCATATCAGCGAGCGACTGCATTGAAACAAAAAATGTCACTAATTTTAAAAAATTGCGGCCTTGAGACTCAAGTGCTAAAATCTAGTTGGAAGGAAAGAGAAGGGGAATTAGTGGAAGCTGTGGCTAAAAATAACTTTAAAGGCAAAATTGTGTAGGGGACGGCAGAGTTGGTTCAAAAAAAACAAGTGTGTTTTTTTGTGAAACGCAAGTAGAGACAGACGGACCAACAGACAATAATACCTACTTGACTGAGGTATGACTGAATTGACTTTTTGGTAGGAGGTTTGAATTTGAAAAGGAAAAAAGGCGGTGATTGGCCATAGAAAAACATATTATCGGCGCTCAGACGCGCATCTTTGCCAGTCATCATAAGTTGTCCAGTAGTAGACACAGTAATTCTTCAGTGGTGTAATTCCCAGAAGCTAATTGCAATATTTAGAGGGACGCCATACTAGAGCCAGCAGCTCAGCTGAGTTTTGCTAGCATATACTGTGTTCTCTATTCATATTTCTGAACTGTGAGTTTTTTATTTGGCACCAAAGTGGTGTCAAATGATGTGTTGAAGAATACACGAGTGGACCCGTGCAGTCTTATATTTTGGCAGAGCAGCCTTAATTTGCCCCCAAGCACGGAGAGGTGGGGCCACCAGATTCCAGCACCAGAACTACTCAGTCAAGATACGTGAGCGTCTGGCCTGCTGAGCCTTCACCAACTTATTTTCTAACACACCAACTATAATCCCATCAATAAAAGGACAATGTTTAGTAGCCATAGACAGGGAGTGATGAGGCCACCTTAACAGCACATCCATTAATCGTTCTCCCAGATAAAGTACAACTATAAACAGTAGTAATATTAACTAGTCTTGTAAAATACATATGTACACACCTTTCATTTATTATGCCATGTATTCATGCATTTCATTCATAATTTCAAAACCTTTCATATGTTCTGACCAAAATGAAACCTTGGTTCAGAACAAATAAACTTAAAGAAAATTTAATATCAAAATTTTAAACAGCTTGAGTTAGTTCAGTGTGTTATACATTTTATTAATAGTATTAGACTTATTAAATATCTGTGTGTGTGTATGCAATCTACCACAACACATTACATATCAGTACCCTAGATTGTTAACGTAGCCACATTCATTAGTAGAAAAAAAGATATGTGTGATGTCGTAGTGGTAGCAAGAAGGGCCTTCTGTAAATTCACAGCTACATTTATCTCAGGAGCCTTCACAGCTGACCTCATGCATCACACTAGGTAATATCACAATCATACAATACCATCAAATCCACTACATATATTGGGGTCTCTTGTCCCGGGATAATTAGCCTATCAATAATATTAGGATCTCCTGGTGGGAGAATTAAATTAGGGGAACAAATTATAAAAATTAAAAGTGTCCCTTAAAATTAAAAGTGAAAATAAAAGTTGGTGAATCTTCACAGCCAGTGATAATTAATTAGTTAACTGGCTAATTAGAATTATTTTAGACTATAGTAATTAGAATTACTTTAGTGGTTGGAAATTTTATCTTGCTCATTGCTAAATTGTCTAAAAAGTATGGCGGAGCTAGCCAAATTCAGATCAGCTGCTGTGCTAACGGCAAAGGATATGGGAATGGATGGTCAGATTTTAATTCAATATGTAACGGCTGAATGTGATAAGTATATTGAACGGGAAGAAAGAAGATTAGAAAAAGAGGCTGAAAGAAAATTAGAGTCTGAAAGGTTAGCTGAAGAGAAGAGGCTACAAATTGAGGCTGAGACTAAGAGGCTGCAGATTGAGGCTGACAAGGTGGCTAAAGCATTAGAGGCAGAAGAAAAACGACAGCAAAGGGAGGCAGAAGATAAAAAGGCCGAAAGGGAAGCAGAAGAAAAAAGATTGACTGCCGAAAGGGAGGCAGAAGATAGAAGGTTGCAAAGGGAGCACGAATTACGACTAAGGGAGCTGGAGCTACAAGGCCAGGCTCCTGAAAATGGTGCCAGCCCTTCTGCCTCAGATGCTACGCCCAGTCTGGAAGCCTCAACATCAGCTATGGGGTTTCATTTAGACCATTTTGTTGAGAAAGACGATGACATAGAGGGGTACCTCGGACGTTTTGAGTTATTAGCTACTACATATGGGTTAGAGAGAGAGAGGTGGAGTTTAAAGTTATCACAGGGACTGAGAGGTACTTCTTATGAAGTCTTCGCAAAAATGAACAGAGAAGACCAAGACAATTATGACATGTTAAAGCAGGCTTTGTTATTGAGGTACGAAAAAAATGGTGAATTTTATCGTAAGAAATTTAGAAATGCCAAACTGTTGTCTGGGGAGACATACCACCAATTCTCTGCCAGACTGGAAACCTATTTGGAGAAATGGACGGCTCTGGGGAAGACCCAAGATCTTAAAGAGATGATCATGATAGAGCAATTGAGAGAGTCCATGGCTCCAGACATGAGAAAATTTCTCATGGAACAAGGTGCAGAGAAGTTGGGGGAGGTTTTAAATGTCGCTGAGAGGTATCAGGCAGCCCAGGCAGAGGTAAGTGGTGCTAAAAAGAAGCACATAGACAATTTTAAAGCTCCACAGCAATTTAATAAATTTGATAATAGAGAACAGGGAAATAAAGGTAGGACAAACTTTGAACGGCCAAGAAATGACTATCGAGACAGAAACTCACAGTTCAATGACCAAAAATCCAATGAAAGAAAACCGTTTAACCAAGGAAAAAGATGGTGTAAATGGTGCAAGAAAGATAACCATAACACCGAATTTTGTAGAAGGAAACCTTCAAACATTGCTGCAATGAAGTCGGGGACTCAAAGATTAAAGGTTAATCCTAATGGACAGCAGGAACCTTATCACCCCCCAGTTTGTGAGGATGTTATTTGTAATGGGGTCACCATAAGGTGCCTTTATGATACAGGTTTGGATTATGATTCAGTTGTGAAGTCTAGCCTAGTGGACCCAAGTCAGTATACCACAGAAACAGTGAAAATACAAGGGGCAACTAAGGACATACCACTCATGACACTTCCCATCGCAAGGATAACGGTGAAAACTCGCTATGTGGAAGGAGAAATCAGAGCAGCAGTGATAGATGAACCAATCTACCCTCTGATATTGGGGTGTAGATACGTCTTCTTGGGGAATCCCGAGAGACCTGTGATCATGGCGACAGTGCAGACCAGGTCACAGAAGAAGGAGGAAGAAGGTGAACCTATAAATGCTCATCCAGAGGAGATGAGGAAGGCGCAGGCTGAGGATAGGACACTCAAGCCATGTTTTAAAAAATTGCCCAAATGCCACACACCTCCGAGCAAGGGGGAATATTTTATGAAGAACAAACTATTATACAGGAAGGCCGGAACTGGAACAAATGGTCACAACCAGCTGGTTCTTCCCACTTCATATAGGGATAAAGTGATGGAACTCGGGCATGCGATTCCCTTCAGTGGTCACATGGGGATCAGCGCCACAGGACAGCGTAAAGCTTGTCATTACTTCTGGCCAGGGATAACGGAGGATATAAAAAGATATGTCAAATCCTGCCCAGAATGTCAAAGGGTAGCTCCAAAGCATTGGACTGCTCCTGCAACTCTAGGGGAAATGCCCATAGTGGGAACACCTTTTGAGAGGGTTGCAGTGGATATTGTGGGACCTCTCACTCGGACCAAGAGGAGGAACAGTTACATCCTTACTCTGGTGGACACTTGTTCTATGTGGGGAGAGGCGGTAGCCCTGCCATCAATTGATTCAAAACATGTAGCAGAGGCACTACTTACAATATTCACCCGATTAGGATTCCCGCATCAAATCTTGACGGATAATGGCTCCCAGTTCAAGGGGAAACTAACGGAAGAAGTTTTTAAGCTATTTCAAGCCAGACACTTTCATTGTAGTCCGTACCATCCGCAAGGGAACGGCCAGGTAGAGAGGTTCAACGGGACTCTCATTTATATCCTGAGGAAGCTGGCACACGAAAAACCGGATCTGTGGGATCAATTCCTGCCCGCCGCGTTGTTTGCGTATCGGGAGGTACCACATAGTTCAACCGGGATGGCTCCCGCAACTCTGCTATTTGGGAGGCCAATAAAAGGTCCATTAGAAGCGCTATTAAGGACCTGGACAGATGAGAAGGCGGAAGAGACTGTTACCTCATCTTATCAATACGTGAACGAACTGACCACTAGTTTGAAAGCTGGATGGAAACTGGCAAATGATAATTTGAAACAAGCCAGGAAGAAACATGAAGCAAATTTTAATAGGAAGGCAAAGGACAGAGAACTAGCTGTGGGAGAGAAGGTGCTGCTTCTACTAACCGGCAGCCAGAATAAATTACAAATTGGATGGCAAGGTCCATATACGGTTCTAGAGAAGGTGTCTAGAACAAACTATAAAATTGACAAAAAGGGGAAGGAGAAAGTTTATCATGTAAACCTGTTAAAAAAGTATCTGGACAGACCACTCCAGGAAAGCACCCCCTTATTGACCTTGGCTATTGCAACCCAGATGCAAAAAGAACCACTCACCTCACATGAATACCCATTACATCCTTGTGAAACCGCAGCACAGGTAAAAGTCAGTAAGCACCTGACTAAAAACCAGAGGGAGAGAGTTCAACAAGTTCTGGAGGAACATACAGATGTATTAACAGATAAACCAGGCCATACAAATTTGCTACAGTATGACATGAAACTGGTAGACTCAAACCCAATCTGTATGAGAGCCTATTCTATTCCGTTCGCGAAGGAGAAGGCATTGAAGGAAGAAATAGATTATTTGTTGAAGGAGGGGATTATTTCACACAGTGAATCATCTTTTAGCTCTAGTGTAGTTTTGTTGAGAAAACCGTCTGGGGAACACAGACTGTGCATAGATTACAGGAAACTGAATGCTGTCACAGAAGGACAAGTGGATCCATTACCAGACACAAAACAGTTATTTGCCAGATTAAACAAGGCAAAATACTTTTCAAAGGTGGATCTTAGTAAAGGCTATTACCAGATTCCAGTGAAGCCTGAAGTGAGACCTTATTTAGCATTTAGCACATCGGAAGGACATTATGAATTCAACATGCTACCATTCGGACTGAAAAATGCTCCGAGTGTATTTTCAAGGATGATGCGCAAATTGTTGGATCCCCTGAATAACCCATGTATCACGAATTTCATGGATGATATTCTCGTCGCCACAGAGACATTTGAAGAACACATTGACGCTCTAAAAATGTTATTTAAGAGGCTTAGGGAGGCGAACTTAACTGCTAGGCCAACAAAATGTTGTATTGGATGCAAAGAGTTGGAATTCTTGGGACACACTGTATATCAGGGTAACATGACCCCTGATCCCAAGAACTTGGAAAAACTGCAGAAAGCACCTAGACCACAAACAAAAAAGGACGTGCGATCATTCGTGTCGTTATGCGGATTTTATCAAAAATACATCAAAGATTTTAACTCTATTTGTGCTCCTCTGACTGATCTGACTCGCAAGGGACTTCCAGATAAAATTATTTGGACTGCGCAAAGTGAATTAGCGTTCCAAGACTTAAAGGAAAAACTCACTAGCAAGCCTATTCTCAAACTGCCTGATTTGACACAGGACTTTGTCGTAAGAACAGATGCAAGTAATGTAGGACTCGGGGCGGCTTTGTTGCAAAGATCATCTTCACCTGATGGGGAACTGAACCCAGTCGCTTATGCAAGCCGCAAATTGAATAAGGCGGAGCAAGGATATTCCACAAGCGAAAAAGAATGTTTAGCGTTAATCTGGGCAATAAAGAAGTTTATAATCTATCTGTATGGTAGGACTTTTGTGGTCGAGACGGATCATCAGCCCATCGTATTCTTATCTCAGGCTAAGCATGAAAACGCAAGATTGCTGAGGTGGTCTTTATTGCTTCAACCTTATCAGTTTAGTATCCGATATATCCCAGGCAAATTGAATGTCGGTGCAGATTTCCTCAGTCGGCACCCCTGTGATCAAAATTAGAGTAGTGGCAGGCGTGACGAGTAATTTTATCTATGTGTATCACTGGTTTTGGAACTTGCCGTAGGCATGTTTTCAAGTGGGGAGATGTGTGATAAAATTAACCGTGATACAACGTTAAAATATCTCCAAAGATAAAATGTAGGGATAAAAACTAATGCGTAAGCTACTAGCAGACATGATCGCCCACGCCGCGGGTCACTACCCGCCATGAAAATTAAATTGTTAGAGTGAAGGCAACACGTTTACCCTTGGGACGGGATGAGAACGGAGATCAAAAGGAAAAAATATGACTGAACACGTGCTTGAAACTAGCAAGGCTAAAAAGACGCAATTGGTAGGGAAAGGAAAAAAATTCACGTCCCCAAGTTGACACGAGGTAAAGAAATCGACAAAAGGGACCTTAGCTATTATACGCAACAGTCATTTCTTGGACGCTTTTGCGATATTTTGTCCTTTATTTGAATTCAGCGGCAAACGCCTTATAGAAGATGCTCGAACATATTTCAAAAAACCAACTAACCTTGAAAAGTACATTTTTCTTAATAATAATGTTAGGAATATAAAACCTAGCTGGCCGGATGGCCCATCTTGAGCAGAGAAATAATATGCTTTCATTTATACAGACGGATAGATAATAATGAAGATATTGACAAAAGACTGTGTTGTTCATATCAGCGAGCGACTGCATTGAAACAAAAAATGTCACTAATTTTAAAAAATTGCGGCCTTGAGACTCAAGTGCTAAAATCTAGTTGGAAGGAAAGAGAAGGGGAATTAGTGGAAGCTGTGGCTAAAAATAACTTTAAAGGCAAAATTGTGTAGGGGACGGCAGAGTTGGTTCAAAAAAACAAGTGTGTTTTTTTGTGAAACGCAAGTAGAGACAGACGGACCAACAGACAATAATACATACTTGACTGAGGTATGACTGAATTGACTTTTTGGTAGGAGGTTTGAATTTGAAAAGGAAAAAAAGGCGGTGATTGGCCATAGAAAAACATATTATCGGCGCTCAGACGCGCATCTTTGCCGGTCATCATAAGTTGTCCAGTAGTAGACACAGTAATTCTTCAGTGGTGTAATTCCCAGAAGCTAATTGCAATATTTAGAGGGACGCCATACTAGAGCCAGCAGCTCAGCTGAGTTTTGCTAGCATATACTGTGTTCTCTATTCATAATTCTGAACTGTGAGTTTTTTTATTTGGCACCAAAGTGGTGTCAAATGATGTGTTGAAGAATACACGAGTGGACCCGTGCAGTCTTATATTTTGGCAGAGCAGCCTTAATTTGCCCCCAAGCACGGAGAGGTGGGGCCACCAGATTCCAGCACCAGAACTACTCAGTTAAGATACGTGAGCGTCTGGCCTGCTGAGCCTTCACCAACTTATTTTCTAACACACCAACCATAATCCCATCAATAAAAGGACAATGTTTAGTAGCCATAGACAGGGAGTGATGAGGCCACCACAACAGTACATCTGTCGTGTGAAATTCTAATCCACATATATAAATTAAAAAGTAAATGTAAAGCCTAACACATAAATTAAATAAAAGGAAAGAAGAATGGTAAAGAACAGTGCTGTCACAATGACTGTACTAGAAATCCCCTTGTTTTCTACTTCGTCTGCAAATTGTAACGTTTCACGTTGATAGTAAAAGCCTACTGCAGCATACACGCTCTCTACGATAAAACGTGTACTGCATTTCTAAGAAAAACCTTGAGATACGCAAGCTGACCTATATTTAATATTCCATTCATGTCATTTTATGCACTAAGTTACCATAAACGAAAGACAGATGGAATTCGGATAGAGAGAAGGGAGGGCTGAAAGCCGGAACGCATGCATCACTAAACACGCGTCTCGCTATACAATTAAAGTCATCACGCGTGTAAGGCCACAAGCACTAACTTTTTTTCAAATCGACAGTGATAAAAAACACTACCCATACGAGAGTTAGGTTTTAAAAACCTGAAAAACGCTTATTAGGAAACATGACATTATACTGGTTTACGTTTGAAAACATTACAGTACCCAGACACCACATCGATCGAAGTGAACGGGAGGTAGAAGAAAATACATATTTTGAACGCAGCCCCTTAGCCCCATTAAATTTATATACTGAAGCACATTAAAAACGCACCACTATTATATATACCGATGCCGAGAAGCTGGCAAAAAAAGTGTGCGAATGGATTTTCCCCGTGTTTGCCATGAGGTAGAGAGCGAATGGCTGCTGGAATGGAAAGTGCAAGATTCAACCCATGGGTGTGTGTACAGACTACATGAAAACGATGAAAGTTACACGTGCAACCCGATTCTCAACAGCTATGACGCTGAAAATGTGTACGCGTTGTGGCAGTATACTCGGTATAAAAAGGCCGTTGAGACAAAACACCCAGTACATGTGCTTGAAAAGCCACGACTATCTGAAAACGACCGCCAACGATCCATTGGGATGTTGGAGACCGGAATGAGCTCGCGGGCCATTGCCAGAAGGATGAATTGCCACCACAGCACTATTGTACGTCTCAATGAACGTTACGGAACCACTGGCAGTGCCCGGGATAGACTTCGGAGTGGCCAACCACGAGTTACTACCCCTGCGCAAGATCGTCATATTGTGCTGAGTCACCTAAGGAATTGACTCTCCCGGCAAGTCAAACAGCAAGAGCAATAGTGGGTAGACATGGGCAAGTCTCTCGAATGACGGTCATACGACGACTCAGAGATACAAGCCTTACTGCAAGACGACCTTATGTTGGGCCAAACTTGACTAACAGACATCGTCAGCAGCGCCTGCAATGGGCAGAGCAACATATCAGATGGACTAGACTGCAGTGGAATGCTGTCCTATTCACAGAAGAGAATAGATTCAACATATCCTTTGCAGATGGACGTATGCGGATTTAGCGACGGTGTGAAGAGCGCTTTGCAGATTGCTGTGTCAACCGATTTCGAGGTGGCAGTATTCACATTTAGGGATGATTCAGTTTTCACCATCGCTTGCCTCTTCACGTCTTCTGTGAAAATGTTAATGCTGTGACATATCGAAATGAGGTTCTGGATGCACTGGTTGCTCCTGCGTTCACAATTTATCCAGACTTGCAGCTTCTCCAGCAGGATAACGCACGTGCATTTTTTTTGTATTTTTGGTTTTCTCCCTTGCCTGCACAGAATGCAATGAATTTCATAACAATCAAATGTACAAATTAATGACCAGCATGGATTCATAGGAAAATGAATAAAGATTCCAAATATGTAAACTTGTACACACTTATATTTACATTTCACACTCTGTTCTTGGATTATACAGGTGGTGCGTTTTTAATGTGCTTCAGTATATATTTAGGTTCCTTAGGACTTGCTGACAAAGAATATGTTAAGTGTTACGCAAATAGTCTAGGAATTAACAAATTATAGCCAAAAGAAATAGTGAGGGTGTCAGACAACACCAAAATCAGAATCGCTCAGTGGCAGATTTTAAAACCACCATTGTACGGGAAATAGGTCCCCATGTTAAATCCTATTTGATTGGAGCGCAGTAAATGTAAGGCTAAACACGATTAGTCGGGCTACAAATACTATCTTTTGTTGTTAGGGGAGACGGAAGGAAGGGTACTTTTTTCAAACGCTTGTGTAAACATGGCTCGATTGGTTAGACCCGCCAATATAGGCATTTAGGAGCGTTAGTTCAGCACCACATTTTCAAATAAACTTACTGAAGAACCAGTGCGTTGAGCGCCAGTGCATATTTTTCTAAATAAAAGCCTGGGACATCGGCAGATCGAAATTGTGCTATATTCATTGCCAGTCAACGTAACTGTGTATTATTCCATGAATTGTGGTAAGCTTGATATATTCAATATCTTTTTAATGAAAATTGAATGTAAATTGATAATTTATGTCTGTATATGTGTGTGGTTCAGTAGCGAACATGAGGCAAGGCCTATATAGTGCTCCAACCTGAACAGAAGGTGTCGGAGAAAAGTAAAACTGCATGGAATTGCCAAACAGTACACTGACACCTATCTTATTGATTAGAAGGAACTAATGCTGGAATTGCAGAGGCGTAGTAACCATTAGGGAGGAGTATACTGGTGAAAATTGTTTCAGATGAAGATAGCAGTTGGCCTACCGCTCTGAACTCAGTGTTTGTTATGTATTGTGTTCAGTCTGGAAATTTATTATCAATTATTTCTGAAATAGGAGGTACAACCTTCTTGTTTCAGGGACCGTGGTCCTAAAGTTATTGAGCAGCACCTGGTCTGAGCTTTGCTGAATCTAGAGGCTGACAGCATACTCCTGGGTCCAGATAGTGACCAGTGAGGTGTCTCCAGAACACAGGGAAGCTATCGAGCAGAGGAGTCTTTTCCTGCCGCCATCACGAAAGATAAGCGTCTGTGGCCAGAGGAGCTCAACATTATGCCCCCCACCCCCTCTAAAATTGACTTTATAATAAAACAGAGGGAAAATACATTGTTTAAATTGATAGGAACTGTGAACTTTTCCCCATAATATTTCCAAGATAAACAAACACTGGAAGTCATGATGACAAATAACAACATAGCTTGAAAAAACAAAACCAGTATTACCTCATAGTACTACTACACAACTGACACACATAGGATAATATTAATAAAGTATGTCACTACAAGGTTCATATTGATAAATTCTGTACATATAAATTGTGATTACAATTGATTGTGATTCCTGGTTCACTTTGTAGTAGAATCAGGACATATATATTAGTGAAAGTAATTAATACATATTTATATTTGAAACTTTACCAGTGACTCATTTAAAATAGTCTTATAGAGTGTTAAATGTGTGTGAGTGTCACAGTGTTGTCAAGTGTGGTGGAATAAATTAAATTGTTTAATCTGTCTGTTGTTGTTGTGACTTACACTTCATCATATACATACCCTAGACATTTAACGTAGTCATCACAATATTCCAGAATAATTCTGACTGAGGTATAATGTGGTAGCAAGTAAGGTTATCTGTAAAACACTACACCTATTAGATACAGATACCTTCACAGCTGATCTCAGTCAGTACACTAAGTCCCTATAAATATTTATAACATCCCACTTTACCACATATATTGGGGTCTCGCTCCCGGGATTTTGAATCTTTCCCTATTATAAATATTGGGGGGTAATTCACTTCAGGGAATAATAAGAATTAAAAGGTATCCTTGGGTGGAAATTAAATAAGGTTGAGCTCTCAGTGCCTGTGGTGTCTTTGGATAAGTAATTATAGATTGTATTGTTTAGTTAGACATTACATACATTTACCTGTTAGAAATTGCGGACCTGGCCAAATTTCGATCTGCTGCTGTACAGACTGCGAAAGAGTTAGGAATGGACGGGCAAATTATGATTGCTTATGTCACTGCTGAATGTGACAAATATATTGAACGGGAAGAAAGAAGATTAGAAAAAGAAGCCGAAAGAAAGTTAGAGGCTGAAAAGGAAATTAAGAAGTTACAATTTGAGGCTGAGGCTGAGACTAAGAGGCTGCAGATTGAGGCTGAGGCTAAGAAATTGGAGGCAGAAAGAGAAGAAAAAAAGGCAGAAAGGGAAGCCGAGGAAAGAAGACAGGCTGCAGAAAGGGAAGACAAGCGATTAGCTGCAGAAAGGGAAGCAGAAGATAAGAGATTACAAAGGGAACATGAGTTTCGACTAAGGGAGTTTGAGTTTCAAGGCCATGCTCCTGAAAATGGTGCCATCCCTTTACCTCTGATGCCACTGCTAGTCAGGGAGCCTCAACCTCAGCTATGAACTTTCATTTAGATCCTTTTGTTGAGAAAGACGATGATATTGAGAGCTATCTAAATAGATATGAACTATTAGCTACCACGTATGGGTTAGAAAGAGAAAGGTGGAGCTTAAAGTTATCTCAAGGGCTTCGTGGGGCAGCTTATGAAGTTTTTGCCAAAATGAACAGAGGTGATCAGGAAAATTATGACATGCTAAAGCAGGCTCTTTTGTTAAGATATGAAAAGAACGCAGAATTTTATAGGAAAAAATTTAGGAATGCTAAACTACTGTCAGGTGAAACCTATCACCAGTTCTCTGCACGGTTAGAGACATACTTGGAGAAATGGACTTCTCTGGGGAAAACCCAAGATCTTAAGGAAATGGTCCTTATAGAACAACTAAGAGAGTCCATGGCTCCAGACCTGAGAAAGTTTCTCATGGAACAAGGTGCAGAGAGGCTGGGTGAGTTGCTAAATGTTGCAGAAAGGTATCAAGCAGCTCAGGCAGAGGTATCAGGTAATAAAAAGAAACAGGTGGAAAATTTTAGGGCACCACAGAACTTTAATAAATTTGATCCTAGAGATCAAAACAAAGGTAAGCACCAGTTTGATAGGCCACGGTATGACAATAAAAATAAAACCCCACAATTCGATGAAAGGAAATATGATGAAAGAAAATCTTTCAACCAAGGAAAAGGTGGTGTAAAAATTGTAAGATGAACAATCATGACACTGACCATTGTAGAAGGAAACCTCCTCATTGTGCTGCTATGACATCTGGGAAAAAGGAAAAAAAGGTCAAACCTGCAGAACTACAGGAACCATACCACCCCCCAGTGTGTGAAGATGTCATCTGTAATGGTGTCACTATAAGGTGTTTATATGATACCGGTTTAGATTACGATTCCGTTGTGAGTTCTCACCTGGTGCAGGCAGATCAATACACCACAGAAACAGTGGAGATTCAAACTGCAACCAAGGATGTAGCTACCATGACACTTCCCGTCGCCCGGATAAAGGTGAAAACGCGATATGTGGAAGGAATCATAAAAGCAGCAGTGATAAATGAGCCAATCTACCCTCTGATATTGGGGTGTAGATATGTCTTCTTGGGGAATCCCAAGAGACCTGTGATATTGGCAACAGTGCAGACCAGATCACAGTCTAAAAAGGAGGAGGATAATCCAATAAATACTCATCCAGATGAGATGAGGAAGGCACAGGCGGAGGACAAAACACTCAAGCCGTGTTTCAAGAAGTTGCCCAAATCTCATACACCTCCAGGCAAGGGAGAATTTTATATGAAGAACAAACTGATTTATAGGAAGGCTGGATCTGAATCCAATGGTCACGGACAGCTGGTCCTTCCCACTTCATATAGGACTAAAGTGTTGGAACTAGGGCATGCGATTCCCTTCAGTGGTCATATGGGGATCAGCGCAACAGGACAGCGTATAGCTTGTCACTATTTCTGGCCAGGGATAACTGAAGATATCAAACGATATGTAAAATCCTGTCCAGAGTGCCAACGAGTAGCACCTAAGCATTGGACTGCACCAGCAACTCTGGGGAAATGCCCATAGTGGGAACACCCTTTGAGAGAGTTGCCGTGGATCTTGTGGGACCTCTCACCCGAACCAAGAGAAGGAACAGCTACATTCTGACTCTGGTGGACACTTGTTCTATGTGGGGAGAGGCGGTAGCCCTGTCATCGATTGATTCTAAACATGTGGCAGAGGCATTGCTCACAATTTTCACAAGGTTAGGCTTTCCCAATCAAATCTTGACTGATAATGGCTCTCAGTTCAAGGGGAAACTAACAGAAGAAGTTTTCAGGATCTTCCAGGCCAAACACTTCCATTGTAGTGTGTACCATCTCCAAGGGAACGGCCAAGTGGAAAGATTTAATGGCACGTTGATGTCGATCCTGAGAAAGTTGGCACACGAAAAACCAGATACATGGGACCAGTACCTTCACGCCGCCCTCTTTGCTTATCGGGAGGTACCCCATAGTTCAACCGGAATGGCCCCGGCAACATTATTATTTGGAAGGCCAATAAAAGGTCCACTGGAAGCGCTGTTAAGAACGTGGACTGATGAAAAGGCAGAGGAAAATATTACATCCTCATACCAATATGTGAATGAGCTGACCACTCGTTTAAAAACTGGCTGGAAACTTGCCAATGAAAATTTGAAACAAGCCAGGAAGAAACATGCTGCCTATTATAACAGGAAAGCTAAAGACAGAGATTTGGCTGTGGGAGAGAAGGTACTGCTTCTTCTCCCCGGTAGTCAGAATAAGTTACAAATTGGATGGCAAGGTCCATATACAGTTCTAGAGAAGGTGTCTAGAACCAATTATAAGATAGATAAGAAGGGGAAAGAAAAAATCTATCATGTGAATCTCCTGAAGAAATATTTGGAAAGAGAAAATCAGGAAGAGACACACTTGTTGACCTTGTCCATTGCCATGGAAATGAAAAAGGAACCACTTTCATCATTTGAATATCCATTACATCCCTGTGAGACAGCGGCACAGGTGAAAATCAGTACACATTTAACGAAAAATCAGAAAGAGAGAGTGCAACAGGTTCTAGATAATCATGCAGAGGTGTTAACAGACCGACCGGGGCATACAAACTTATTGGAATATGATATGAAACTGATAGACCCCACACCTGTCTGTATGAAACCCTATTCGATTCCTTTTGCTAAGGAGAAAGCTTTGAAGGAAGAGATAGACTATTTGTTGAAGGAAGGAATTATTTCACACAGTGAATCTTCGTATAGTTCCAGTGTTGTACTCTTAAGGAAACCCTCTGGAGAACATAGACTCTGTATAGATTACAGGAGACTGAATGCTATTACAGAAGGACAGGTGGATCCATTGCCGGATACAAATCAGTTGTTTGCCAGACTAAATAAAGCTAAATATTTCTCAAAAGTGGATCTGAGTAAAGGATACTATCAGATTCCAGTAAAGCCTGAGGTTAGACCATACCTAGCGTTTAGTACCTCAGAGGGACACTATGAGTTTAACAGATTGCCATTTGGATTGAAGAATGCGCCTAGTGTCTTCTCTAGAATGATGAGAAAATTATTGGACCCTCTGAATAATCCATGTATCACAAATTTCATGGATGATATCCTTATAGCAACAGAAACATTTGAGGAACACATTGACTCTCTGAACATGCTGTTTAATCGACTTAGAGAAGCGAATTTGACAGCCCGACCAACCAAATGTTGTGTTGGATGTAAAGAATTAGAGTTCCTGGGACACACAGTTTATCAGGGAAAAATGACCCCTGACCCAAAGAATTTAGAGAAACTAAAGAAAGCCCCGAGACCACAAACCAAGAAAGACGTGAGATCCTTTGTCTCGTTATGTGGTTTCTACCAAAAGTATATCAAAAACTTTAATTCCTGTAGAGTCTTTTTGTTCACTGTAGAAGTCGTTATGGACTATACTGCATACATGGTGCATGGGTTGTAATAATATGGCGCGGTAAACAACTGTCAATATAGTTAATTTAACTGTTATCAACTTCAGTCGGGCTTATATATGGCCGACACAAATTCAACATATGAAATAAAAGGATGCAGTCTCAAGTACTGACCACAACTGGCAAAAGGATGTAAGTCGAGTCCATTTCTTGACGAAGACGCAGACAATTTATTACAGGCGTTAGTACAAGTTCAAACGTAATATTCATAAGCATGCATCAACAACGTAGATTACTTCTTGGATATGACAGTTCATATTGTTCTCGTTCTTTCCAATTTCTATTAATCATGAGCTTGATCAACATCTTATAATAAGGACCGACCCTTCAAGGACGGTGACGACCTTCGTGGTAATAATTTCTTCTTGGCTTTCTTGGAGCCTACACGCCACGACGGGCTTCTGGAGTAATCCATAAAAATGCAATAGTAATCATTGAAAATATTCGGTGTACGTCTGGAACCCACTAGCAATACGACCTGTGGTTCGTATTGAAGTCCAGCCAGATCGAAACACGTCAGAAGGACTGACGAGAAAATATCATATAATTAATGTACACATATCGCCCTACCTTGGCCGATACAACTGTGCTCCACTCCGGAGACTTTGAATACCTTATGAAGGCTTCCCAATATCTGGGCAAGCAAGCTTGAACAATAGTTCACACAAAATCCATGATCGACACCGGTCATGGCCATCAGATCACTCTTCGTCATTGCTCTCTTTTTTCAACCCCCTATTCGCGCACCACGTTGCGCCTCTTTTTCACTAATGTGTTTGACCGTGCGTAAATAAAGAATTATATATATACTTACTCAAATGTGCCCCCACATTTAAATTACGCGCGCAAAAAGGACGCAACAATACCTTCCCCCCACGGGACAAAAAAAAGCGAAGCTTTTTTTTGTATTAAGATATGATTGATCAAGTTCATTGAACAATTACTGTAACATCATTAAAAAAATTAAGTTAATTGAAAGTATTAATGTGTGGGATGAAGTATGGAAGAAGACAGAAAACAAATTCCAAATGAAAAGATTCACAAAATAATGTATCAAACTGGTATGAAATACCAATGAAGGAATGAAATAAAAGGATAGAAGGATGAAAAGAAATGGTGAAAAAAAAAAATGAAGACGACAATAAAACAGAAATTAAAAAAATTTGAAATGTAAAATGAATGTATGTCAATTGACAGTTGGTAACAAAATGAAACAAAGTCCATTTTAAAAGTAACACAATAGAAGAAATTTGACACAATCCCAAAGCATGTGTTGCAAGAATGAACAACACGGCCTAACTAGGTATGATAAAAATAACATGTGAAGTTAACTGTGTGAAAACTATCAAGCGCCAATAATGCGCAATCATAATAAATATATAAATATCTCATATTATAAACTAATTAAGTTACTAGATTGGTACTAACTAAAATGTTACTGGAATATTTTTGTAAAAATGTCCCTTATATATCCTCCGTGAAAAGTTCAATTGTTATTAATAAAAAATGAAGTACCGAAAAGAGTCATTAAGTCATAATGTCAAATTGCAAAATTGTCAATAATTTAAGCTAATAATGTTAATTTGTAGTTAAAATGCTATCTCCTTATAACTGTTAAGTTCACGTGATAGAGCTTTAACTTAAAGTTCCAATTATCTAAATTTATTCCACACTTGAAAGCTAATAGTAGTAATGTTAATACTAATGCGCTTAAATGTCATTGATAGTCAATATAAATGGAAATAATGTTTTCTTATATTGTATTGTTAGATGAGAATCAATTCCCGTACATGTCACTGTTGCAGTAGCGTCTTAATTATGTAATGTATATAGATCCGGAAACGTTAGGTAAAATATCCATATCAATGCGAAATGTCAAAATTCTGTAATTATACAAATAAGCTACGATTGAATAGTAGGTAATGTAGAGGTGGTACACTCTGTAATGCGCAGCGGTTCTGAAAATCATGAGGGCATCTGGAAAGTGTGTCAGCAGAACATTCTCCGATCAAGGAATTGCTCGAATGGTGTAATTGAACGGCTGCAAGGCAATTGCAGTAGATCTGGATGGTTTCAGTAGTGTTCCTGAGTAACACTGTAACAATGACGCCCCGATGCCCACCTTGGAAGAGCAGCTGCGAAGAACAAATGGTAGGTCTTTGTTTGGGTAAACATAAAATGGGCGTGGATGAAAAGAAAGATTTTATTACGACTAAAGTGGTATGGCACTCAATATACCACCGTACAATGTTAGGTAGTACTCTTTAATAAGACAGAAAGACATGCAGTGATAATAGTCAACAAAAAGGAAACGCAGGTGACAAAGGCCACATCTCAAAGGCTGAACTAAAGTCATAGCCTGTGGAAAAGTAAAGCAGTGAGACAAAAGTCGTTGAATAAGAAAATACTGAGTTAATCGGCCCAGTAAAAAAATAACGAAATATAAATACAACAAGTGTAGAGTCTGAACAGACAGGATATATTCTTCTTCTTCTTCTTCTTGCGATCGCATCTTTGATGATTACACCGTCAGACGAGTTCTCATGATGAATTCGACTGTTGTTTGAAGTTCCTCTTTAACTCCATATAGCTTTGAGTTTAGTGTTGAGTCATTGGGCCAGTATATCTTTCTTAACTGGTCATACAGAGGACAGTCCTGTAGAACATGCTCAGCAGTTTGTTCGTTTAATCCACATGTGCACAGTGGTGAAGCAGACAATCGTAGCTTGTGCATGTGTTTATTCAGTTTGTTATGCCCTGTCCTGAGTCGAAAAATAGTTATCTGTCCCTGCCGGTCGAGAGTGTGATAGTCGTCTTTGGGTTGGTTCTGTTCTCTTCTGATAGTCTGGATAGCTCTCTTTTTCTCAAAGTATGTGACTTCATTATCTTCTTGTTCACATTCTCCTCCCTTTTTTGCAAGTTTATCTGCCTTTTCATTTCCGGGTACACCACAATGAGATGGTACCCACTGAAGTATGGTTCTCTTTTTGGCAGCTACCTTGTTTAGTTCATTTCTCAGATGCGGGAGTTTACCACCCTTGAGAGCTTGCAGGACAGACAGTGCATCTGTGAGGATGACTACCTGGTGGCAGTCAGAGTTGGTGTTATAAATCATATTTGCAGCTTGCTCTAGAGCTTGAACCTCAGCTGTATAGTTGGAACAGAATTTACCAGTGGGAATGTGCCTAGTCTCATAGTGGTTGTCAGGATATGAGATAAAGATACCGGCACCTCCATTCCTAACAGCATTAGTTGCTGATCCATCTGTATAGGCATGTATCCATGATTGATCGGGATAGCTTTCTTGGATCATACTCAATGTAGCAGTTCGTTTTTGCAGATCATTATACTCACATCCACTTGTGAGACCACTGACTGATGTATTAATTTGGAGGGCACTGCTGGCCTGCTCCCATGGTACAGGGTATAGGGTGGGCTTCAGTGGTGTTGTCTTCATGGATAGGTCTTCTTGATGCTGTCTTATAAGTCTTTTCCCCCGATGCACAAAGCTGCTACGCTTTAGACGTCCCAATGCCAGATCATCTAGTCTTGCCTTCATTGGGTGCATTGGCATACTGTTGTACTTTTCCATCTGGATCATGGTTTTTGTGTCTCTTCTATGGGACAATGTCTGTAATCCAGCAACCTTCTGCATCTCTGTTATTGGTGTAGTTTTCATGGCTCCTGTAATGAGCCTGAGAGCTTGATTTTGCACCTTGTCCAAAGACTGCAGATGTGAGTTAGCAGCTGATGACCATGCTGCTGAGCTAAACTCTAAGTGTGGTCTTATTACTCCATTATAAATCTTCTTTAGATTTCGTTCATTTGCTCCCCAGTTGGTACCTGCTAATTTTCTGAGTATGCCTAGTCGTCTTCGGGCCTTTCCTTCTGCATTTTCAATATGCTTATTCCATGTAAGCCTTTGGTCAAATGTCACCCCAAGATAGGTGGGGTAGCTTTCTTCCTTGATCACGGTTGTCCCTAGGTGTATGTTAGCTGATTTGTCCTTGGGGGCGAGGGAGAACAGTGTTGTGGAGGTTTTGTCTGTGTTTATTGTGATAAGCCATTTCTCTGCCCATGACACTAGCATGTCTGCTGCCCGCTGCATTCTATAATTTGCTGTGGTGACATTTTCATCAGCGCACCAGAGTACTAGGTCATCTGCATATAAGGCAGCTTTAACTCCTGCAGGGAGATCTTTCACCAGGTCATTGATGTAAACAAGGAAGAGTGTTGGGGAAATTACTCCTCCTTGAGGTACCCCCTGATGGAGCAACACTTTTCTGCTCTGCAGACCGTCAAGAGTGACTCTAGTTCTCCTGTTATGCAAGTATGACTGGATCCATTTCATCATGTTGCCTTGGATTCCACTTCTCCTAAGTTTTGCAATGAGGCCATCTTTCCACACCTTGTCAAAGGCCTGCTTGAAGTCGACCCAGATCGTTAGGACCTTTTTCTTCTCCTGGAAGGCATCTTCTATTGCTTGAGACAAGTAAGTAACTTGGTCTTCTATACTGTAGCATTCTCTAAATCCAGCTTGTTCCGGCACCAGGATCTGCTCAGACTCTAAATACCATTTCAATCTGTGGTTGACTATTCGCTCCATAGTCTTCCCAACACAGCTTGTGAGACTGATTGGCCGGTAACTTGCAGCCTCGGTCTTACATTTCCCTTTCTTTAGTATGGGTATTGTGATGGCTTCTCTCCATACTTGGGGTACCGTTCCTTTCAACCAGCTGTGGTTGAATATCTCAAGCAGTTTTGTCTTTGCTGCTGAGCTCAGATTTACTAGCATTTCGTTGCTGATTTTGTCTGGGCCGGGTGACTTTTGAAACTTAAGCTTGGAAATAGCCTTCTGTAGTTCTCCTAGTGTGATGGGTTCCCTCATTGGGGCAGGAGTATCTGTCTGTCCCATGGTTGCCAGTATTTCTTTTCTTATCTCTCTCTGATGATCTATGTTAATGGGTAAGTTGCTTTCTGAACTGTATCTTCTAGCAAACAAGTCTGCAGCTTGTTTTCCTCTGAAAAGTTTGCCACCTTCATCCAATGTGATAGTCTGCCTAGGTGAGGAACGCTCTTCATTTAGAGACTTGACTAATCTCCAAAGTTTCCTGCCGTCTTTCTCAAGGTTCAGCGATGCCGTTTTAGTTCTCCAGCTTTTCCGTTTTTCTTCTAGCTTTGTTCTCTGAAACTCTGCTACAGCCTTTTTCCATTTGTTGTGAGTTTCAAGTGAAGGCTGAGACTCTGCGTCCTTTCTAGCCCTGTCCATAGCTTCCTGACGTTCTTGGAGTGTGCTGGACCAGTATGGTATGTAGTTACGCCGGCATCCTTTGGGAATGGTTTCTTTTGCAGCTTGTAGTATGCATCTGTTGAAGTCTTTTACCACTTCATTAATGTCTCTATTCTGTACCTTGAGGGTAGACAGCAGCGTGTTCACCTGATGCCTGAATAAACCCCAGTTGGCTTTTTTGTAGTTCACAGGATATATGAAAATAAAGAAATGCTAATATGTTAAGACATAAATTATATAAAGAACAGAGAAGTATCTGTAATAGAAGAAAAGACAAAAACATCCGGAAGAATGAAAAGTAACGCACCCACAAACGCAACTATAAAGTGCGTAGTGCAGAGTTTTGTACAAGTCGCACGTCTAAAAGATGGTGCGCAAAAAGTGAACCATGTATTAAATTAATTGCTCTGTGAGCGTCGCAAAAGTTATTAAAGCGCACAAAAGCAAGTTGTTTAAAATAATTTTGATGTTCGAACAAGCGAACAAATTTAACATTACCGATTTCTTGAAAACAAAAAATGTTTCAGTGCATACCAAGTGGTATGAGACGGAATGTTGCGCACCGGAACAGTGCGATTCAGTGACATATGATCTCGGTCAGGTCGCAACTGAGCCAGAGTATCATTTAAAGGATTATGTGTCGCGCGTGATAATCGTGACAAAGAATGAAATCACATATTATATTTTTCCATGCATGATGTAACAGTAGGATAAAATATAAATGCTAGAAAAATATTATGTATAGGAACAGCCTAAAATAACAAAGTCATGAAGAGATATATAACTTGGAAGAAAAGAAATGATGACTGAACGAGCTGAGTCATCAAAGAAAGTGACAAAAGGTGTAAATGTAACCTGTTATCTGCGTGAAGCAGAATCAGGTACCAATTGTAAATGCAGAGAATGGTGGTGAAAATACACACCATTGTCCCACTCGATAACCATGCGAGCGTCTCTATTGGTCCTAAATGTAATCACGGCTTCATCATACCTGTTATTGGTAGGTGGCAACAGACGCACAAACCTAACATCTGCCGTGTAATTAAGGAAATCGCCATGTTCCTGCCAAGTAGTTCGTTGTGGCAGATTTCTTACTAAGACAGTGCGAGAAAATGCACTTTTACCAATATAGGTAGTATTATTGTCACTCATGTGACCGGGTAAGTAGAGGAAGGAATAGGCGGGAACGGCACTAAAAGTCCAGGCTCGTGTGACAGTGTCTATCGTGATAGTGGATTTTGTGGAAGGGATGTAATTCTGTATTTTACTTGATATAAGGGAAATAATTCCAGGACTTTTCTTATAGTGTTTCTTCTGGTAAATACTGGTTAATCACCAAAGTTAGTAATTTCAGAAGGGAGGAACAACCCAGGTAATTGGTAGATCTCATAAGTGCCTTGATGGATTCTAAATTGTTCTTGAAGGGGTGGTAAGTAATTAGCAACTCAAACGGTCAATGGAAACTTTCAATGATGCAGAGCATTTGATAAGTCCAAATGGTTATAAAAGATGTTCTTTATTTTCGTTTCGTATTTCATGTAAATAGTGGCAGCTCGAGATAAATTTCTGGTGGGGGAAAGCAAAACTTCCAGCTTTAGCCTCCAAGGCGAAAGGCTTACGGCTCCTTAATACTCTAGTCGTTTTATGATCTGTGGAAATCCTAGCGAAATAAAATACGATTCGAGACTTCAATCAAAACTAGTTCGAACTTACTTCAAGTGGAATGAACCACTCACATAATCGTGGCAGGGGTTAGCGCTGGTTCACTAACCTTCCTGGTCGGTAGGAGGTCTCTAGATAAAACGTAGGAGTCAAGGGCATTTGTTCTTTAGTAGTCGTAGCGCCAGGTTGCTCCAAACCTAAACTAAAGAACGCCCTATTTTTTTTTTTTTTTTTTTTAAAAAAAACCTTTATTGGGTCTAAGATTTTAAACAACATCAATGTTATATACAAGAATGACATTTGTAAGACATGACATTCCCCCCCCCCCCCCCCCTCGATATCCCCAAATAAGCAGTGCAACATATCACAAAGCAATATTTACATTATAATATTAAAAGATAAATGGCAAAAGGTACAAACCCTGTCCTTCCCACTTCCCTCCCAATTTAAAACATTTTGTGAAACCAAACCCCCATTTCCAAACAAATCTTAACACAAATTCCGTCAATATTATAACATACATAATAGGCAAACCATAGTTGATGGTAGATGAAAGTATGAATGAGTGATGGTACAATGGGTATTTATAGTATGAACACAGCAAATTATCAAAGTTACATTGCCTTCTGTAAAGACTCAGGGTCACAGAAGGCGTGATGCATAATATTTAAAGTATATTATTCAAACAAAAAACTTATTTATTTTAAACTTGTCTTGTTATGTCATCTGTTATTTGTTCATATATTTGTGAAAATATTCTACTGTCGTAATGTATGCCGTCATGTACTGCCCTATTCCTACATATCCATACTAAATATCTAAATTCAGCTAAAAGAGTTAATAATTTAAGTTCTGTCTGTCTCTGTAACGAAGGTAAAGTATTTAACATGACCGCTTGGTACATGTTAAGTGATTGCGGTGTTTTGGAAGCTATCAGTGTTCTTAGTTTGTTTAGTGTGGGGGCCACTGTTTTACATGTGTAAAACAGGTGGTCCTCTGTTTCTATTGTGTTGCTACTGCACAGTTTACACTTTGGGGGCGCTTTGCCAGCTTTTTTTGCCGATCGCTCACTCACAATAGGTGTTAAACTGTACAGTAACCTGTATGTGACTTGTTTGGCTTGTGGCTTAACGTCTAATGCATGAATGTTTGTGAAGCTTTGCGTGTAGTCTGTTATGAAAAGGTTGTACCCTCGTTTAATCCGTGTACCTAAATAAGGTTCTTGTGCCCCTACTAAAAGTTTGTATATTAGTTTAGTGTCTTGTTTTACTAGATGTTCGTTTCCTTTTAAGTTTTGTAAGCATATCTTATAAAAGGGTGGTGGGGTACCAAAGAAATGGGGTTGATTATTTTCTAATTTATGTAACTTAATTAACCTTAATCCTATATAATAATGTGCTAAAGGGTACATCCTTGAATTTTTTATAACCTCCCCTATATACTTAATCCTTAAAGCTTTAATTTTAGTGTTAATGTCCTGTAGGGCTATCCCCCCTTTGTTCTTAGGTTGTATTAAAGTTAGAAGCTTTATACCTCTAATCGTATTCCTAAAAATAAAATCCCTAATCAGTACATTTATTTTAGTTACAATTGATTTTGGCATGATTTGGACATTTGCTGTATAAATTATTTTTGGCATAATGAAACAGTTCACTATGACGCTTCTCCCAAAAATGGTAGTTGTCTTATATTTATACCTTTCTAACATGTTTTGGATTTTATCTAATAATTTTACCCACGTTTCTGTATTGGGGTCATGAGGGTTGCAGGAATAATGTAATCCATATATTTTGATTCTGTTAACTTGCGTTAACTGAAAGGGGAAATCTGTTTTATTTGCCCATCTGCCTAATCCCATTATACTAGATTTCTGAACATTTAGTTTGGATTCGTTAGCGTATCCAAACTCTGTAAAGACTTCCAATATGTTTTTTATAGAATCTATTGTTCCTGGGAGAAATATAGTATCATCAGCGTACGCCAACAATTTCCTTTCTCCTCTACCAGGAACAAAGGTTCCCGTGATGTTTACGTCCTGCCTTATTTTTTCTAGAACTGGTTCTAGTGTTAGTACGTATAAAAGGGGCGATAAACAACAACCCTGTCTCACTGACCTTGACAGCCTTATTGGTTCACTTAAACTATGGTTAATTAATATTCTACTGTGTGGTTTCTTGTATAATATTTCTACCCATGTTCTGAAGTATTCCCCTATGTTGTTTGCTTGTAAAGTTTTATGTAAGAAGGAATGCGATACTCTGTCAAAGGCTTTCTCCTGATCTAGTGATAATGTTGCACTTTGACACTGTCTATCATGCGTGTATGTAATCAAATCTCTTATAAAATGTGTATGTCTACAAATGTTTCTACCATGGACACTACATTGTTGATCTGTATGTATCATTTTTTCCATAAATGGTTTGAGCTTCAGAGTGAGAGCTTTGGCCAGAATTTTATAATCAGTATTTAACAGTGAAATAGGCCTGTAATTTTTGATTGACTTTTTGTCAGCATTGTCTTTAGGTATTAACGTAATAAAGGATTCGTTCAAACTATTTGGAAGCTCTCCTTTCTGGAAGGCTTCTTCAAATACTTTAATTAATAAAGGGCCTAAAATCGGGAAAAAGAAAAAGTAAAATTCTGCAGTCAACCCGTCTGGCCCGGGTGATTTATTTTTTTGGAAAGTACTGATAGCTTCCCTTAAATTTTCCAAAGTTAAAGTTTCATCTAATTTCCTGCTCTCATCTTCACTCAAACGCTTTGTATAGTGTAGGAATTTATCCTGTGTGTTTGCATTAGTTTCCTGCTTAGTGTATAATTGTGTGTAGTATTCTAAAAAGGCTTGTCTAATATTAGTGTCTTCTGTCTGATGTTGACCGTTCATATCTAATATTTCATATACCTGTCTACTGCGTTGAACGTTTTGCTCTATCTCTAAGTATTGTCTGCTGGGTATCTCTTGTGTAATAGTATTTAATTTAGTCCTGAGTAATGCCCCCTGGTATGTGTGTTGTTTGTAAATGTCTAATTGCTCTTCTAAAAAATGAATGTGTGGGTTATTTTTATCTATCTGTTTAGTTAAGCTAATGGCATCTTCTAATAAATTTTGTTCTCTCTTAAAAGCCCTGTGTATGGTTGTAGCTAGAATCTGTGACCTATCTCTTATTGTGTTTTTTAGCAGGTCCCAATATTCTGCGATGTTATTTTTGGGAATGTCCTGCGTGTAACCCTGAATGAGCTGTGTTATTTTGTCTGTAAAGAAAGTATTTTTTAGCAAATTGTTGTTGAATTTCCAGTGCGGGGATCTCTTTAATTCTGTATGTGTGTGTCCCGTACTTAGAACTGTGTATACTGCCTGATGGTCTGTGTATTTAAGCGTACTTTTAATGTGATGAGTTTTGTGTATGCTGTAACTGTTTGTTGCGTATATTCTGTCCAGTCTAGAAGCTCGTCTAAAATATGGGTTTCTCATGTCATGAAATGTGAAAGCTTGTGTTTGCGGTTGTAGTTTTCTGTAAACGTCTACTAGGTTATGTTTGTCAATCATGGATTGTAAACGTCGTATTAATAGGGATGTTTCAATTTTCTTTTTTTGTAATTCGGCGCCAAAGGAACTCCTGTCTAAATCTGTCAAAACACAGTTAAAATCTCCTCCTATCACTAATTTGGTTCCTTTGTAGTACCTATCTATAGTGTCGTACAGTCTGTCATAAAAACTAGGCCGGTCGGTTTCCGTCGCTGGTGCGTATATATTTATGAGTGTGTGCGTGTCATGTTTGTTGTGTTTGTTTTGTATTTGAATTATGACAGTTCTGCCACAACTGTCTGTTCTATAATGTACTGTGTCCCAATCTTCATTAATTTGTAAGATGGCGACACTACTATGCCTGGGGCCTAGGGCGAACCAGCCATGTTTAAGTCCTAATCTAGTTACAATCTGACTGGCCTGTAGGTCGGTCGTAACCCCTGTCTGTTGCAAGAACAAAAAATCAGGTTTATCTTTTTTAATAAGTTTGATAATGTGCTCCAGCTTATCCCTCAAACCATTGATATTGAGGGATATTAGAACAAGGCTGCTTGACAAAGTGGTATCTGAGGGTTGGCCACTTGTTGCAAACTGTCTACCTGGCAAAGTGGCAGAGTGGCCACTTGCCATATCTAAACTACAAGGCAATGTAGTGGTCTGGGGCTGGCTACATGCCATAGATGGATTACTCGGTAGCAAAGTACTATCTAAAGATTTATCACATGTTGTAATGGGTGTACCTGTTTCACGTAGTTTACTCGACAGAGCGGTGCATAAGGGCTGACCGTTATCTGTCATTACTAAACCACTCAACACATTCATGTTTGCACTTCTTGACAAAGCGGTGCATAAGGGCTGACCGTTGTCTGTAAAATGACTACTCGACACATTAGTGACTGGTCGCTGGCTAAAGGTCGTTGTGCCCTGCTGATTAGGGCCCAACGCAGGCAACGCTGCGTTGTCAGTCCCTCTCGCCCTGACAGGGGGGAGGGTTGGTTGCCTAATTAAAACTGTGCGCATTTAAGGGTGCGTGCAGTGTTAGTTTTGTGTATAAAAACAAAAACATCAAAGAACTACCTACATTAAACACAACTCTTAAATAATAATAATAATAATAATAATACACACTTCCTAAACTATAGGTGTTTACATGTTTTACTTTTAAAATTACATCACTATGAAATAAAGGAAAAAAGTTCATTTCTCCGGACACCGGCAGCTCACTGTCTATTCTTGTTGTAGGTGCAACCAAGGCTTTCCTATACTTGGGAACTGGACAGGTCTGTTTGCACTGGGCCTCAGTGCACGGGGAAAGAACTTCTAGTAGTAAAATCATTCACTCACATGTTCAAAAGGCTTGTCCATCTATGAAGATATCTGCTTGGGACAACATGGCCTCCATGTCGTCCTCTTCTGTAGTTGCCGCCCAACAGGAGGGGGCTTGCGTATTGAATGGCGTCGGCGCCTCTAGAACCTCATGTCTTGTTGGTGATGATCTTCTGCTGTTAGGTGCTGACATCACATGCTCATCGGCGACAGGTGTCGACAAGTTCTCTCTCGGGAGGGCTCTGGTGTAGGCGCCCTGGGTGATGGTGGCAAGTCTCTTCGGCTAGGGGAGCGCTTGCTCGGCGACTTACTGTCACTACGTTTTACTTCTTTTGACCTCACAGGCTCTGTTGCCTGGAGCAGGAATCTTTTTCTATTGATTTCTTTTTTTTTCTTTCTTGTTATTTATAACTTTTGTATATTCATCACCTTCACTGGCATCTGGGCCATCCGGGGTAGGGAGCTCGTCTGCCCTGCTTTGCTCTGCTGGTGTTTTTTCGACAGCTGTTTCTTCCTCCCTCGTTTTCTTGACCTGGTGGGGTGGCGCCCGCTTCCTAGGGCATTGGCTGACCCAGTGGTCATCCTGCCCACACACCGCACACTGTATTCTTCTTCCGGGCAAGGACACCCATATTCTTAGTACTTTGTCTTCGGCTGCTTTCAAGTGCACAAAGTGCGGTATCCTATGTTCGGATGGTCGGTATTGGAAATTCCACATGTCGTGGGCATTTTTGATCCTGTACACTTCTACGTCTTTATCTCCCGACACTTCCGCCGCTATTCTTTTTACTGCCTCGGGTTTCATCGTGGGCGGCATCCAATGTAGCACACCTTTGGATCTTTCTTTGTCATGATGCTCAATCTGAATGCTCATCTGAGGGTTGGTCCACTCCAATCTTTTTCCGTGCAGGCCCTTGTAGTACTTCAGCTGAGCTGCTGCTGTTAACGTGGCATACCACTTATAAGGGCCCGCGAAGCGGTACAATGTGGCGATGCCACTCAGGCCGACGCCGGCTGGTCCAGCTAATATGCTGGCTATTAAAGAATACGATGCCTTGTTGGCCTGCGGCCCTGAGATCGTAATTACCAGTGTCCCTGGTCTATGTAGCATGCCTCCCTCTAAGTCTTCGTTTAGATCAATTAAAATCACGGGCACGATAGGTGCGGACATTCTTATTTTTATCTTTCTTGGTACTTAAACCAAATTGGATTATACAAAGTCACAAGGCTAGCCTAAGCTAACAGCTAAGGCTAACACCACAAACCTGAGAAGTTACAGCAGGAGGTAAAAACACGTCTTCACGTCTCAAAGGGGTAAAGATAACACCTTCGGTTGGACACTAGCTTTGAGATAACTGTCTCAAGCTCTCTCTGTCTGTCTGGTTTCTAAGATGCATCAGTCTTTATACTGGTCTGGTGCTATGGCTCGCCAGAGGAAATATTTCTTATTGGAGTTAAGACCGGAAACCTTCAAATGATTGGTCTTGGGGGCTAGTGGACCGTTGAAATAATCTTTAACCTAACCATCTACGAATCCTCTAGTCTAAAATTATTGTTTCTATGTGATGATGACCAACCATTGTTTAAAGTTCTCTCTAATCTAAATGTTTTCCGGTCTGACTTGTATGTAGGCCACACAAGGTTTGATGACATCATGGGTTCATGTGTGTCATGACTGATGATGTCATTGAATCTTGACTAGTAGTTTATTTATCTAACTAGTTTCATGTCATTCCCTGATGCAATCTGATCCTGTCGATGAATGGATACCTTTTTAACTGCGAGCATAGAATCATTAGTTAAATCATTTGTTAAACTGCCTACATTGCCACTGGCCTGTCGCCGAGACTTACACTCCGCAGGGGCAGTATTAATGCGAGGAGAATCCATGATATTGTATCGATGACTAGGAAAAATATACCTGCCTCGATATGATCTCCTCACTCTTTCAATATGTGATGATGTGATATTATCATTCTTAGTGGGCCTAGATTTTTTTGTGGATGTCATATACTGATCCAACCCATGAAGAACCCCATCAGTGTGCAAGGCTGATGGCTTAACGTAAGTCGGAGACGACTGTTTTCTAGGCAAAGTGAAAACTTTGCTGACGGACTTATTTGTCTTCATTTTATTATCTGCGTTCATCCTAACTCCCAAATCATCATTCAATGTGGTAAAATCCTTTTCACTATTGATTATTACCGCACTTTTCTTAGAATCAGATTCACCCTGACCCTGTCGCCAAGGCATATTCCCTGTAATGTCAGTATTTTTCTGTAGAGGGAAGTTGTATGTCCCTCGGAATGATTTCTTAAAACCCTGAAGACTATAAGCATTGAGTGCTAGGTGCGGACTCATTGCTTTGGTAAGGTGTTGATCATCAACCTTACGTTTAACAACATCAACCCCAACCCTAGACAGCTCCTTGTTGTTTAAGACCACATTTCTTACTACATCAAACCTCTTTCTTAATTCATTACCTTCAGAAGACAGGCATGCGATCTTCTGCATCTACTTCTTATTTAATTTATTTAAGTTAGTTGTTATTTTCCTTTCACTAGCAAGTAAAGAGTCGACTGTGATCAATGCCGTTGAGAGTTCATAGATTTGTTGTGTTTTCTTTTCTAATTCAGCATACATATGTTTCTCATTTTCTTTATGGGAATCAATTATTAATTTCTCATTATCTTCACGCAATAATGCCAAGTCGCGCGTGGAAGAGTTCACCCTACTTGTCTGGTCGTTCAACATCTGTTTTAATGAAGTCACCTCCTCGTCCAACTTTTCTTCCTGTCTAAGAAAACATTCATAAAATTTATTATCATCGGAATGAAATATTCCCATTATGTTATTCTCCTCAAATAACACACTGTCATTTTCCCCGTTTTCTATCTCAATCTTTGACTTTATGTCGCTAGGTAGGCAGAAATGTGTATCTATGTCCTCTTCATAATAACTGGATCCGACCTGCATATCATCAGGCAGAATCAAATCACATTGGATGTACTGGTCTTTACATGGTCGACTCAGGTTATACATTTGTTTTTCAAATTTTGATTTCAAAATTGAGACTTCAGCTTTCAGCTCCTGAATAACCGAGTTCAAAGTATTATTCTCCTTCAATGTATTTTCTGAAAGCTCCTTAGAATTTGACAGTTCCAATTGTGATGACGCGAGGTTTGTATTGGCACTCTCGACCTGAGAAGTTAGAGTCCTTATCCTCTCGTTTAAATCATTAATCAACATCTCCTTGTTCTCAAGGATCTCCGACAACTCATCTACTTTGTTTTCCTCCTCAATATCTTCTAAAAGTTTCTTATGTCTAAAAGACAATTCATGAACTTTATTAGTATTCGCTGTCAACAGCGTCATCTGATTCTTCAGTGAAAAATTTTCAGACTCTATAACCAATAACTTATTCTCATACTCTCTCTTTAGCCGCTGCAACTCATTAGTAAGAGCCATATCTTTACATAATTGTTCCTCCTTATTATGATCATCAGGAATGTTGTTTTGAAGCATATTATTTATATTCTTCAATATATGATCGTGTTTCACATGAGTATATTGCTGCACAAATATACGAAGGTTCACAGACAGTAAATCCGCTAAATCTTTAGCCATTATTAAATGAGGGACGGAGTGAAAATTATCCTCAGCAAAAAACCTTAGGGATATTGACGCATCAGACAAAAAACGGTCCATCACATGCTGTTCAAGTTCTGGGCCCTGGAATCTATCAATCTCCCTACCATCCTGGAGAATCTCATCCAGAGTAGACCTCATCTCTAAATTTTTCCCTAATGATTTATAATATATTACTCTCTTTAGCTTGCTTAATAAAATAATTCAAAGTAGCCATTATTATCAATGTGTCCTTGAAATACTTCTTCTTCAAAAGTTTTACTCAAGTAATTCACAATTATATTTCACTATAATAGGTGCAACACGTTCCTGTCCAAGAACGGTACTCAATATAATCTAATTATCAAATATATTATTAATTAATGAAATAGTTTATGCATTTAATATTATCAAGATACAATAGAAGAAACAATATAGACAATAGCGACAGGACGAGATGAATAGGACAAATGAAAACGTTCGCAGAAATCAAAGAAAATAGAATGCAGAACTGAATAATAATATTGCAGAAGATGCAACGATAACTGCGAGATAATGAAGAACAAGACAAGAAACAACACAGTGTATAAATACAAAGGTGTAAAAAACGGAACTATAGCCAGATTGAGAAGGACGTAGGTAACAAACAATATACATTATAAAAATAAGGTACGGATAAAAAATTACTCCGAAAACAACAATAAAAACCTGACGAAACAGCTAAACAAATACTATTATAAGAAACAAGTAGTGATCAGAACTACAGCAAGGTTTCTAGCCTTGAACCGGAATTATCGCTCAATTGAAACTTACAAACTAAATCCTATAGAACGTCTGACAAGAGCCCGAATTAGCTTCGAGATGAACCTCGTTTGTCAGATCGACCTCCCTTCCGCCCACGAAGAACATGGAACATTTAACATAAAATAGCATGAATGTGGACATATTAACTGATTCCGTACGCAAGATCTAATAATAGACGCAAAGGCCGAACGCTGTAGACGTAAGATCTTTTAAAAGACGCTGATTTATTTCATTGTTTTTTTCTATTCTGATATTTTATACTGCCCGGAATTTATCTCGAACGGAAGTAAACACAAAACTGGGCAAATTTCAACAAGCTTCAACGTCTTTTATTTGCGTTTGAACGGATTTTTTCACATTTATCTTCATCTTTAATCGTGTTTTGTCGTATCGCCATAATGGCCGAAAAACACACAGGATATGTTACTAATATGTGAACAGTGAACAAACTGTGTGATCAACCATAACTTTCTTACTTTTTCTGTGTTTCTAAATGGATTACCTGCACAAAGAGAGCAGTGAAACTGTATTGTGATAACAATTTATGTTACAAGCCTTACGTAAGTCGAAAATTTTTGTTCAAAATTTCAAGTTATCTTTTTTCCGTGTACATGTTATCTGTTATAACATAAACATAACATAAAATTAGCTAGAAAGGCATATGGATTTATATTGTTCATCCAATGTACTTTAATTTGATATATAATATGTTATACTTAACTCATGATTAGACACACATTGTCAGTAAACGTAAATTATGTATGTGTAAATTTTTGGGGCTTAAAAATAATTCCGTCCACAGCTGAAAATAATTACGTACGGAATCAGTTAAAGGATCTACCCTCACATATAACGGTGGCACAAGTGTACATAATAACCACAATTACTTATCTTGAAAGAAGACAAAAATATCCAGGCCCTCGCAACGCTAGTGAAAAAACTTCCATGTTGGGTCTCGGGTGCCGTTACATATATGAATCGCCTTCATATACAAGTGGGAGTAAACCAGATATGTAGCTGTTCAACGTTGACTTTGGCAGATGAAATCCAGCGTTGACCTTGACCTTAGATGACAGTTATTTTGAATCCCAAGTACACGATGATGTCGCCTTGAAAGCTCCCAAGATTTCAAAAGATTATTTTTCATGGATATTCGTTCCCTTGAAACTTGTTCATAGCACACTGGCCCACCAGATGTAGAGTCTTTTTGTTCACTGTAGAAGTCGTTATGGACTATACTGCATACATGGTGCATGGGTTGTAATAATATGGCGCGGTTAACAACTGTCAATATAGTTAATTTAACTGTTATCAACTTCAGTCGGGCTTATATATGGCCGACACAAATTCAACATATGAAATAAAAGGATGCAGTCTCAAGTACTGACCACAACTGGCAAAAGGATGTAAGTCGAGTCCATTTCTTGACGAAGACGCAGACAATTTATTACAGGCGTTAGTACAAGTTCAAACGTAATATTCATAAGCATGCATCAACAACGTAGATTACTTCTTGGATATGACAGTTCATATTGTTCTCGTTCTTTCCAATTTCTATTAATCATGAGCTTGATCAACATCTTATAATAAGGACCGACCCTTCAAGGACGGTGACGACCTTCGTGGTAATAATTTCTTCTTGGCTTTCTTGGAGCCTACACGCCACGACGGGCTTCTGGAGTAATCCATAAAAATGCAATAGTAATCATTGAAAATATTCGGTGTACGTCTGGAACCCACTAGCAATACGACCTGTGGTTCGTACTGAAGTCCAGCCAGATCGAAACACGTCAGAAGGACTGACGAGAAAATATCATATAATTAATGTACACATATCGCCCTACCTTGGCCGATACAACTGTGCTCCACTCCGGAGACTTTGAATACCTTATGAAGGCTTCCCAATATCTGGGCAAGCAAGCTTGAACAATAGTTCACACAAAATCCATGATCGACACCGGTCATGGCCATCAGATCACTCTTCGTCATTGCTCTCTTTTTCAACCCCCTATTCGCGCACCACGTTGCGCCTCTTTTTCACTAATGTGTTTGACCGTGCGTAAATAAAGAATTATATATATACTTACTCAAATGTGCCCCCACATTTAAATTACGCGCGCAAAAATGACGCAACATTCCATATTTGCACCGTTAACTGAATTGACACGTAAGGGAAATCCAGATCGAATTACATGGACACCACAATGTGAAATGGCTTACCAAGAATTGAAGGAAAAGCTCACAAGTAAACCTATTTTGAAATTACCTGACTTAAGTCAAGAATTCATAGTAAGAACAGATGCCAGTAATATTGGGTTAGGTGCGACTCTGCTACAGAAATCAGATGCATTGGATGGGGAATTAAGCCCAGTGGCATATGCTAGCAGAAAGTTGAATAAAGCTGAAACCAATTACTCAGCTAGCGAAAAGGAATGTCTTGCAGTAATATGGGCGATAAAGAAATTCAATATTTATCTGTATGGGAAGGCATTTAAGTTGCAAACGGATCACAAACCCTTGTCGTTTCTAGCGCAGGCTAGACATGAAAACTCTAGATTACTCCGTTGGTCATTACTGATGCAGCCATTTGAGTTTAGCATAGAGTATATAAGTGGAAAAACAAATCTGGGAGCGGATTTTTTAAGCCGCCATCCGTGTGATGAGAATCACCCTAAACTCCAGGAAAAATAATAAATTTCTCTATGTGTATATAGAATTATAGACTGACATATAACGTCTGTTTTAAGTGGGGAGAATTAGTCGTGTGAAATTCTAATCCACATATATAAATTAAAAAGTAAATGTAAAGCCTAACACATAAATTTAATAAAAGGAAAGAAGAATGGTAAAGAACAGTGCTGTCACAATGACTGTACTCGAAATCCCCTTGTTTTCTACTTCGTCTGCAAATTGTAACGTTTCACGTTGATAGTAAAAGCCTACTGCAGCATACACGCTCTCTACGATAAAACGTGTACTGCATTTCTAAGAAAAACCTTGAGATACGCAAGCTGACCTATATTTAATATTCCATTCATGTCATTTTATACACTAAGTTACCATGGAATGAGGATAGAGAGAAGGGAGGGCTGAAAGCCGGAACGCATGCAACACTAAACATGCGTCTCGCTATACAATTAAAGTCATCACGCGTGTAAGGCCACAAGCACTAACTTTTTTTCAAATCGACAGTGATAAAAAACACTACCCATACGAGAGTTAGGTTTTAAAAACCCGAAAAACGCTTATTAGGAAACATGACATTATACTGGTTTACGTTTGAAAACATTACAGTACCCAGACACCACATCGATCGAAGTGAACGGGAGGTAGAAGAAAATACATATTTTGAACGCAGCCCCTTAGCCCCATTAAATTTATATATTTGGGTTCCTTAGGACTTGCTGACAAAGAATATGTTAAGTGTTACGCAAATAGTCTAGGAATTAACAAATTATAGCCAAAAGAAATAGTGAGGGTGTCAGACAACACCAAAATCAGAATCGCTCAGTGGCAGATTTTAAAACCACCATTGTACGGGAAATAGGTCCCCATGTCAAATCCTATTTGATTGGAGCGCAGTAAATGTAAGGCTAAACACGATTAGTCGGGCTACAAATACTATCTTTTGTTGTTAGGGGAGACGGAAGGAAGGGTACTTTTTTTCAAACGCTTGTGTAAACATGGCTCGATTGGTTAGACCCGCCAATATAGGCATTTAGGAGCGTTAGTTCAGCACCACATTTTCAAATAAACTTACTAAAGAAAAAGTGCGTTGAGCGCCAGTGCATATTTTTCTAAATAAAAGCCTGGGACATCGGCAGATCGAAATTGTGCTATATTCATTGCCAGTCAACGTAACTGTGTATTATTCCATGAATTGTTGTAAGCTTGATATATTTAATATCTTTTTAATGAAAATTGAATGTAAATTGATAATTTATGTCTGTATATGTGTGTGGTTCAGTAGCGAACATAAGGCAAGGCCTATATAGTGCTCCAACCTGAACAGAAGGTGTCGGAGAAAAGTAAAACTGCATGGAATTGCCAAACAGTACACTGACACCTATCTTATTGATTAGAAGGAACTAATGCTGGAATTGCAGAGGCGTAGTAACCATTAGGTAGGAGTATACTGGTGAAAATTGTTTCAGATGAAGATAGCAGTTGGCCTACCGCTCTGAACTCAGTGTTTGTTATGTATTGTGTTCAGTCTGGAAATTTATTACCAATTAGTTCTGAAATAGGAGGTACAACCTTCTTGTTTCAGGGACCGTGGTCCTAAAGTTATTGAGCAGCACCTGGTCTGAGCTTTGCTGAATCTAGAGGCTGACAGCATACTCCTGGGTCCAGATAGTGACCAGTGAGGTGTCTCCAGAACACAGGGAGGCTATCGAGCAGATGAGTCTTTTCCTGCCACCATCACGAAAGATAATCGTCTGTGGCCAGAGGAGCTCAACATTATCCCCCCCCCCCCCCCTAAAATTGACTTTATAATAAAACAGAGGGAAAATACATTGTTTAAATTGATAGGAACTGTGAACTTTTCCCCATACTATTTCCAAGATAAACAAACACTTGAAGTCATGATGACAAATAACAACATAGCTTGAAAAAACAAAACCAGTATTACCTCATAGTACTACTACACAACTGACACACATAGGATAATATTAATAAAATATGTCACTACAAGGTTCATATTGATAAATTCTGTACATATAAATTGTGATTACAATTGATTGTGATTCCTGGTTCACTTTGTAGTTGAATCAGGACATATATATTAGTGAAAGTAATTAATACATATTTATATTTGAAACTTTACCAGTGACTCATTTAAAATAGTCTTATAGAGTGTTAAATGTGTGTGAGTGTCACAGTGTTGTCAAGTGTGGTGGAATAAATTAAATTGTTTATCTGTCTGTTGTTGTTGTGACTTACACTTCATCATATACATACCCTAGACATTTAACGTAGTCATCACAATATTCCAGAATAATTCTGACTGAGGTATAATGTGGTAGCAAGTAAGGTTATCTGTAAAACACTACACCTATTAGATACAGATACCTTCACAGCTGATCTCAGTCAGTACACTAAGTCCCCTATAAATATTTATAACATCCCACTTTACCAGAACATCCATTAATCGTTCTCCCAGATAAAGTACAACTATAAACAGTAGTAATATTAACTAGTCTTGTAAAATACAAACTTTCACACCTTTCATTTATTATGCCATATATTCATGCATTTCATTCATAATTTCAAAACCTTTCATATGTTCTGACCAAAATAAAACCTTGGTTCATAACAAATAAACTTAAAGAAAATTTACTATCAAAATTTTAAACAGCTTGAGTTAGTTCAGTGTGTTATACATTTTATTAATAGTATTAGACTTATTAAATATCTGTGTGTGTGTATGTAATCTACCACAACACATTACATATCAGTACCCTAGATTGTTAACGTAGCCACATTCATTAGTAGAAAAAAAGATATTTGTGAGGTCGTAGTGGTAGCAAGAAGGGCCTTCTGTAAATTCACAGCTACATTTATCTCAGGAGCCTTCACAGCTGACCTCATGCATCACACTAGGTAATATCACAATCATACAATACCATCAAATCCACTACACCTGCATACCAGAGGATACTAAGTTAAGAAATCGTCTCTGGGCACTTGATATATCAAACTCAACTACTCTCATTTCCTAAATGTGTATTAGATCATTCAGATTATGATGAAGACAGACGTTCGTTCAATCAATACCCATTCTTAGGAGCAAGAGTAAATTGACACTGTTCCAGATTGACATATTTAATTAAAGTTGGGAAAAATAATATACTCAGTTATAAATTGAATCAATTTTAGGTAAATACTTTGAATTATCATTTTGAGTTTCAATATTCCAGTGTACACAAAATTGTGATACTGGAACAATAAATTGTAAAAAAGATTTCACATTTTAAACTTAACTCTGGGTGTTGTTAATTACTTTTCATAGAGTTCTTAGGTGTATTTGTTGTCATTTTATTACAGCACATTTTACATTACCCTAGACACTAGCCAGATAACAGACATACACCCTTACTATACTTAGGATAAAATCCGTCGCATGTTGAGGTCATAGGGTGGTAGCAGCAAGGTTCCCTGAGACCACAAACCCTATTATCTATTAGACTCAGGGGCCTTCACAGCTTGACCTCACATCTGCAGAAATTCACATTTTACCAGTTAACATCAAATCCACCACAATCTGACTGTCTGTCAGTTTCTTCCTTCCCTTGTCCACTGTTATCATGCATGCAGCGTGATATGGAGGAACTTTCCTACCACATTCAATTGTATTATGATTGTGCATCCTACATATTTTACACCATTTTCCTTCTGGTCTGTAGGGTTTCTTTTCATTTACTTGAGGGTTTCTGTCTCTATGATCATATCTTGGCCTATCATAACCTTGTTTAAATCTATGGGGTTGATCACTATTATCATAATACTCATCTTGGTCTGGTGGGGTTATATTACTTTCTGCTTGTTTTTTCTTAATACTGGCTACTTCTTTCTGTGCTGCCTGATATCTCTCAGCAACATTGAGAATCTCCCCCAACCTCTCTGCACCTTGTTCCATGAGAAATTTTCTCAAGTCTGGAGCCATGGACTCTCTTAACTACTCCATCATAATCATTTACTTTAAGTCTTGGGTTTTCCCCAGAGCAATCCATTTCTCCAAGTAAGTTTCTAGTCTTGCAGAGTACTGGTGGTAGGTTTCTCCAGACAGAAGCTTAATATTTTTAAATTTCTTTCTATAAAATTCAGCATTCTTCTCATTTCTGACTAACAATGCTTGTTTTAGAAGGTCATAGTTTTCCTGATCTTCTCTGCTTAATTTAGAGAAAACTTCATAGGAAGTTCCCCTCAACCCTTGTGATAGTTTTAAACTCCATTTTTCTTTCTCTAGCCCATAGTTAGTAGCTAGCCTTTCATATCTATTTAGGTATGATTCAATGTCATCGTCTTTCTCTACAAAAGGATCTAAATCAAAGTTTATGGCTGAGTTTGAGGCTCCCTGACTGGCATTAGTATCAGAGGTAGTTGGGCTGCTTCCATTTTCTGGAATATGTCCTTGAAGTTCCATTTCTTTCAGCCTCAACTCATGTTCTCTTTGCAAACGTTTTTCCTCTGCCTCCATTTGCAATCTTTTTTCCTCTGCCTCCATTTTCCTAACCTCCCTATCAGCCTCTAATTGTAAACTTTTAACCCTAGCCTCCCTTTCAGCCTCTAATTTCCTAGCCTCCCTATCAGCCTCTAATTGTAACCTTTTAACCTCATTTTCTGCTTGTAATCTTCTTTCTTCAGCTAACCTCCTATCTTCCCTATCAATAAATTTATCACATTCAGTAGTTACATACTGAATCATCGCGTCCCCACTCAGGCCAAAGTCTTTTGCCGCCTGCACTGCAGCAGATCTAAATTTGGCCAAGTCTGCCATTCTCTCACTTGTACACAAATTATTAACAACTTATATCATAAATAAGCAAATATTACTAATTTAATTAACTATAGGCAATGACAGCTCATCCAATTTCACCACAAGTTGTTTAATAGTATTTTATATTTACTTATCTATTATTCCCCACATTAAAAGTCCCAGGGTATGGTGGTAAAATAATCCCGGACGAGCCCCCAATATATGATAAGAGGTTTTGATGTTATTAATTATAGGATATCCTGGACAATTAGATGTATCAGAAGATACCAGGATAGTGCCAGATAAGAGACTGGTCTTATAAGAAATACCCCCTTCTCTGAAAAGAGCAAGGGTGTATAGACAATCAAGGTGAGGTCCAGCTATGTAAGTTCCCAGAGTAAGGACTGATGATGATGAGGTTCTCTGGGTCCCTATCTGCTACCTCTTGGGATCTCACCAAGAGTAAGTTAACTGTGTGTTGTTATTTGGCAAAGTATCTAGGGTAATGTATTTTCACAGTTATGAATTTCAAAACAGAACTTTAACTTTAATGAAATTTAAGCAAGACTGTTTGAAAATAGATATATTTACAATTTATTATTCCTGTACCTCAATCTTGTTGGGACAGGAATTCTAAAAAAAATCAAGAAAAGGTTATTTACATGCAAAAATAAATATTTTTGGAAACTCTGTCCATTTGTGTACAACCAAAAAGTCACTGGAATGAATATACCCACAGTTCCTGATATTATCACTACTTCTATACTGTAAGGTCTGTTATTTTCATCACTCCCAGGTGGGATAATTTTATTGGTGAAATTATGTTTTAGGATGAGGTATCAGTGCCTGTATAAAGGACTTATCTGTAAAAGGATTATTGCAGCTGTTTTATTGATCTTAGGCCTGTACACCAACGTTGTGACTCCTGACTGAAGAAAAAGGAGCTAGCTTCAACTTGTAGCATGAGCACTCACTCCAACATGTTCTTCCTTTCAGGCTACTGCAGCAACGAGGTACTTTGTAATACAACCCTCAAGTAAAGAATATTCACACACACAAGCGACCCGACAGTAAAGGGCTATAGCCTCTCAGCTCTCAGTACAGACGGCAAAGGCTTGTCCTTCTGTCTCTTACAATAATGTCAGCTTGGTATGGAAGCTTTGTCGTCAAATGGCGGACTTTACAAGCAGTTGTTAATTTTTATCACACTACACCCAACCAATCAGATGACGAGTCAAAAAAAGTTAACTATTTCCTAGGCTATAGAATTGAGCAGTTTTAAGCGTGTTTGTCTAATCTGACCGAATTTGTTTATTTTATATCATAGTTATTTGTGAACCGATTTTAATTTTCAAAAGTGATAATTAAACGGCCGATTTTTCTCTATCTTTCTATATAGCTTTCCTTTAGTTATTCCTTTGTATTCAAATGGGATTAATTTTTTTGTAATTAAATTTGATCTTAACCTGATGTGAAAATATTACTAAATTAAATTTTCTAAGTTAAGATAATTTTTCTATGAGGAGATCTCTAAGTGTATATGTTAAGCATTATCAGCGCTATAATTTGAGATATCCCTTTTGATTTAATTATCTTTAGTTATCGAGAAATAAATTATTTAAGTTCGGTCAAAAACCCAAAATAGGCATTATTTCCACTTTAATCAAAAAAATTTTTTTTCTTACAAAAAAGAGGTAACGATTTGATTGGTTGTTAAATTTTACTACGTCCTTCGATAAATATTGGGATGGGTGTGTGAGAGGGGGGGGGGTGGTAACTTTTAACTTGTTTTCTTAGCAAAATTCAAATACTCTTAGTTAAATGTTGGCGGTAAATTTGACTAGACCCTCAGACAAATTTCAAATACTGTAGTTATTTATAGATTTTAAATAAGTTAGCTAGTACGTTTTAAGCGGGGAATTTGAGCGTGTTGTCATACGGATTCACTTCACTACATCTTGCTCTTTTCAGAGAAGGGGGTATTACTTATAAGTCCAGTCTCTTGTCTGGCACTATCCTGTTATCCTCTGATACACCTATTTGTCCAGGATATCTGGAAGTCATAACATCCAAACCTCTCGCTACACTCCTAACCATTTCCTCATGAACTCTATAGCTTCAACTGTGCTGGTGCTTCTTTCATATAGAAATTAATGTCTGCTACCGAACTCCAACGGGTTTCACAATCGTGCTTAAATGTGAGAGAAAGACAAGATTCGGAGTGTGTAAATCACGGCTGTTTGTACCTTATAACCAACCAGAGCGCTCTTTTAGTTCGGTGACCGGAATTCTGACACCGGGTTATAAATCTTCCTGCGCACCGTTAACGCCTGCCGCTAGTTTTGGCGGGGAAATCAGCTGATGTGTGTGTAAAATCGTTAATTATATAAATCATTACACACTCGAACGAACGAACGAACGAACGAACTTTATTTTCAAAGGGTTAAGAATTGGGCACGCAGGCCCGTCTGACATTCTGCCCTTCCTCTCTCTCTCATCATGTATACTGTATCCTTTCATCCTCACATTTACTTTAAGCATTATTAAGGCATTTATCATTATAAAAGTAATATAACATCAAACATTTGCAATAATCATCATAATTAAAGTATGTTTTTAAAATAAATAAAGATAGATAGATAGATAGATAGATAGATAGATAGATAGATAGATAGATAGATAGATAGATAGATAGATAGATAGATAGATAGATAGATAGATAGATAGATAGATAGATAGATAGATAGATAGATAGATAGATAGATAGATAGATAGATAGATAGATAGATAGATAGATAGATAGATAGATAGATAGATAGATAGATAGATAGATAGATAGATAGATAGATAGATAGATAGAACGAACTTTATTTTCAAAGGGTTAAGAATTGGGCAATCAGGCCTGTCTTACATTCTGCCCTTCTTCTCTCTGTCATCTTACATACCGTATCCTTTCAATAGCACATGTATTTTTAGCATTATTTAAGCGTACAACATTATCGAGGTAAAATAATAACATACATTTGTAACATCCAGACATAATCAAATTTAAGGGGGGAAAAATTATTAATTAAAATAGATTAACAAAAATTAATACCTTAAAAAAAAAAAAAAAAAAAAAAAAAGAAAGATAAGAAACTAACAAACACAATCAAAACAATTCATACAGTAAATAAGACATAATTAGAAACGTAATCAGATAATGGTGGCATATAATAAGAACTCGTGACAATTTGGAAATCTGCTGAAATAGCTGGGACTTCATGTGTTGTCAGCGCATGCGGAAAATGTTCCCACAGGTGAGCAACTTTGAGTCCCAAGCAGATACTGCCACAGGGAGTGAATTGTTGACGCCTCCACTACACGAGATCCAGTTTTATGACCTATGCTCCTTAGGGAGGTAAAGGGTATTGACTGAAAGATGAGAATCGTGCATATAGGCCCGTCTTGCATTTATCCCTTCCTCATACTCATCTTTTATTGCTAGGTATCCAGACATTCTCCAGCATACTGAAGGCATTAGTTCAAAGGTGATGCAACATTATAAGTGGTATAAAAGCATACATTTACAGTATCTGATTTTAATTAAGAAGTAAGGTATATTAAAATGAAAAATTAGATCATCAGACCCTCCATACAGTGTATTAGATAATAATAATTCGAAACATAATCCCTTAGGGCGGCATATAATCCGCACTCATAATGTATTTGAACAGTCTACGATTATATGAGTAGGGACTGTGCATGTTTTTCAGGTCATGTGGAAGATTGTTCCAAAGATGAGCAGCTGAGTAAGCCAAGCTCTTCTTGTACAAATCTAGCCTCGGCTTGGGTAAATCTAACTGGTTTAAGCGCTGACTACGTTTTTCATTGAATTTGAAAAGTGGCCACAGATACGTTGGAGCATTATGTGACAAGATTTTGTGAGCGAATTTGGCTTTGTTAAATAGGAAGCGCTTTCTAAGGGGTAATATTTTAAGATAGTTATATAGATCTATACAATGTGTTTGGTGTTTATCAGCAACTAGGCGCACTGCACGTTTTTGAAGTGAATGAAGCCTTTTTGTGTTGGATATGGAACAACCATCCCAGATTGTGGAACAATAGTCTAGGTATGTTTGTATGTGAGATGTGTAGAACATTTTCCTTGCCCCCTCATCCAGGAAGTGTTTTATTTTGGCTAATTGGTAAACTTTTTGTGCCGTTAGTTTTGTGAGTGCACTTACATGTGAGTTCCAACTTAGGTGCTGGTCAACAGTTAGACCTAGATTTTTATGTTCATTTACGTTTTCAATTAGTGATGTTCCAATGTAGAGCTGAAGTGTTGTTTTCTGCGAGTTTTGTAGTTTTTGTCTGGTTGATATTAACATACATTTCGTTTTACTAATATTTATTTGCATTCGATTCTCGTTGCTCCACTTAATAATATTATGTGTATCAGTTTGTAAAGATAGTTCTAGTGCAGTGCAACTTTTGTCACTAGTGTAAACAGTACAGTCATCGGCAAACAGGTCACAGGATGAATGTTTGATGTGCAGAGGAAGATCATTAATGTATACGGCAAAGAGAAGAGGGCCGAGAATAGAGCCCTGGGGAACACCGATATCGACAACAGTTGGGTTGGACAAAGAATTATTGTAAGACACCACTTGTTGTCTGTCTGTCAGGAATGATTTAATTAACTTCACCAGTTTATGATTTACTTTCATTGTTTCTAATTTTCTGATTAAAATAGTGTGATCTATCATATCGAATGCTTTTTTAAAGTCTACAAAGATTGCTCCACATAAGGTATCGTTATTGATGTTTAGATGCCAGTTATCTATCATTTTTGTTAAGGCTGTGTGACATGAATGTTTTGGTCTAAACCCCGACTGACTATCAACAAGCAGGTCATTATTAGCTAGGTGTTCTGTTACTGTTTTGTGTATGTGTTTTTCCAGTGGTTTGGACAGCGATGATATAAGAGAAATGGGCCTATAGTTACCAAGGTTGTTATTATCTGATGAACCAGGTTTAACAAGAGGGTATACTTTAGCGATTTTAAAGGCAGATGGAAAGTAACTCCTTGCGATACATTGATTATATATGTATGTTAGGGTATCAGTAATAGCTGGTGCAGCATAACGCAGTATTCGATTACTGATTCCATCAAGTCCCGATGAATTATTATCTTTAAGATCAATAAGATAGTTATGAACTTCGTTAACTGTTATAAAAGGAATGTCGCATGGAATGGTGTTAGTACACCTGTTCTCGCAGAACGTAGATAATTCGCTGAAGTCACAAGGGGAAGAAGGTATGGCGGATTTTATATTGTGGATGTCTGCCTGAAAATGATTGCTGAAGTCTGTACAAGTAAATGAAGTATTGGGATTTTGTGAGTCAGGCGAATTTCTTTTGTTCACCAAGGTATTGATTGCCTTCCATATATTTCTACTGTTGCTTTTGCTTTTAACTAAATGACTAAAGTAGTTTTTCTTTTCTCTGCGAATTAAATATTGCACTTTGTTCCTTTCTGCCCGATGTAATGATGTCCTTATTTTTGTGCGCTCGATCCCTCTGCCTCATAGCGTCAAGTACTTCTTGTGTGATAAATGGAGATTTTATTTGTCTTTTTACGCGAATTTCTTTAGTAGGCGCATGCTTATTAAAAATACTATAAAATGTCCGTGTCCAATATGCAATGGCGTCATCAGGATCAGGAAGTTGGTAAACATCGGCGAAAGGCGCACTTCGCAAATCATTTAAAAATAATTCTTGGTTGAAATTTTTTAGACCTCTATATTCAATACTGATATGTTTATTTTTTGGAAATTTGTACCCATTTTTTGCCCAAGTGCAACATATGGGATAGTGGTCACTCATAGCAATAGTAGGGATGGAACATTCTATAATGTTATCTGGACAGGTTACATATATGTGATCGATCAGTGTGGATGATGTATTTGTCACTCTGGTAGGTTTGTTGACTATTTGTTTCATGTTGTACGATGCTATGATGTTGGTCCATGTTTGATTTGGCTTATGCATATCAATATTGAAATCCCCAAGAAGAATAATTTCATTGACTGTAGTAATTACTTTATCCATCATGTTCGTGAAATCTTCAAACCATGTTGTTCCTACACTGGGATTTCGATAAAGATATCCTATTACAATGGGTCTTTGCTTTTGTGGCTTTACCTCTAACCATATGCATTCTATATCTATGGTCTCTAAATCGTTTCTGCGGCGATAACTGAGAGAAGTGGAAATATAAACTGCTAAACCTGTCTCTAATTGTCTACTAGAATCTCGCCGAATAGTTTTAAACCCATTACGTGCAATGTCACCATCTGTTATTTTCTCATTCAGACGACTTTCTGAAAGTCCAAAAAACATGGAAATTTTGATTGAGAACTTGTGTGAGTTCTGGAAGTTTACCTAAAAGATGGTTTACATTCAGATGGCCAAGTCGTAACCCATTCATGGTTAGTAACTGTTCATAAGTACCTGGCATTTATGCTATGTAAAGAAGCTTGTGCTCAAATAAAAAGGTAAATAAATACTAAATTTAAAAATTTTTACCAAGGAAGGTGAATTTATGGTGGTATTAATAAGTGGGACACTTTAAACATTAATTACAAACAATTCAGCTAATTAAATTACGTGAAAAATAAGTGAAAAGTGTAACAAATCAAGCGCTCATATCAGACAGGCAAACAGTGTCTAAAAATAAATAAATGAAATTTTAAAAAAAAATATATATATATATAGTTCTGGATAAACACAGCGCTAAAATTCTTTTGTATACTATAACTTTGTTATGTGTTCTATTTTTGATTGCATTTTTATTTGTTTGAAATTATACTTGACGGAGTTACAGACTTTTGAAAACAGCGTCATCATTTGAGGAAATTAATAACAGAAGTAATTTATATATTAATGTAATATCTGAAAATCGGCCCATTCTTATGAGTTTATAATTATATAGACTTCTCGAAGGGAAGCTAAAGATTATTTCCACATACTTTTTTTTATTGGTTTCACATCTTGAGAATGTGTGGTAGTCAGTTTTGTGAGTTTGGCATTACAAGAACAAGCATATTGTCACCAGATTTTATAACATTTAAATCACTGTAAACGCATTCCTGATACTCGCAAATCTTAAATAAGGTTGTAAAAAAATAACTTTTTGTAAAGTACTATCTGTTTTTGCATTTTCATTCATTTATAATAATATTTAGCTACGTATATAGGCGTCAGAAAACACGTAAAGCTATAGATTACTTCCACATACTTTGATCTATCTTTCAAGTCTTGTTAATCTTGTATTTATAATATTAATGTCTTTTTTTATTGTGTGTGAGACAAGGACTGTTCCACTAGTGTTCTTTGGAAGACAATCAAAACAAGGAAATAAAGACATCCAGAGAGCATACAACTTGCAAACCAAGAAGTTTTGGCCATGTTGATAAGAGATTACAATAGATATATGAAATATGGGAAAGGGAATAAAAGACGAGTGGTACGTTACGATAATTGTTTACAAACCAATGTTAGAGATTGAAATTGAATATGTAGCTCCTCCTTACCTTCATATTTTATTAGGCATTGTTTTGAAACACCACAGATTTCTAGAACAGGTAGCCGATACAAAAGACGCCAAGATATTTTAGAATCCGCAAGAGATACACGCAAACATTAGTACTATTAAGAACTTGAAGAGATTTGGTAGGAACTGGAAAACCACAGACGAATTAGATGCTAAAATTTATTTTTTTCAGGCAGGTATTGAACTTTGTAATGATAAGGAGACAGATAGTTTTAAAGTTAAACTTGAAAATGCACAAGATGCGCTGGCCAAACTTCAGTTTCAAGATCTGTGTGCTAGGTCTGGTCCAGTTTGCTCACACTTGGACAAGGTACTAGCCAAACACAAAATCATACCACAGGCTTATCATAGCAGAGCATTCATATGGAATCACTGCCACATATATATCACACAAAAAGTTTATAAAGATCTTACAAGAGTAATCATTACACAAACACTGAAAATTACAAACAAACAAGATATAACTGACATAGCTTTTATTGCCAGAGAACAATGCAACTCACTGAACGAAGCAGAAAGTAAAAACAAAATATCACGCAGTAAACCTATTAGTAAATAATCAATATCATCAACAACAGCATTAATAGAAACATTTTTTTTTTTAAATTAATGAAGAAAAATATCCCGTTCAACCTCTGATGGGTTATAATTAGGATATATATTGTTTTCAATTCCAAATAATATGAACAACTGCCGATATGAGAAAGTGGCATCACATTTGTCAAATCATTGTAAATAGGGACAATCACAATTGTGCTTATACGTTAAATAAATTAAAATAAATAAATAAACAACAACAACAAAAATCAAGAAGAAACTCTGAACAAGAATAATATTAAAGTGGAGGGGTGTAAAGGCCTGGTGGTCCCAGTTATATAACCGACTAACAGATATTTAATTCTCTTTCATCTGTTAAAAGTCATATGCATGGTAAGAACAGCATCAGACCTTCACATTCCCAGTCACTATATATTAACATTTGTTCGTGTTAAATATTGTTTGACTATATTATGCAGTTCCCTAGGTCCGTCTATTCTTAACACCTCTTCTATATTTTTCATTTCCTTCTATGCCAACATGTGAAGGTATCCAAGCAATTAAGACTGAACATTCTCTGGAATATAAGTATGTAGTAGCCAGAAATTTCTCCTCTGCTGTATCAGGTCTACTACATTCTCGTAAGTTTTTAAGTGCTTTAATTGATGAAAGAGAGTCAGTTAAAACTTAGTTTTTTGGGAGGGTTATTAGAGAATATTTCTAGTGCTTTTAGTATTGCCACCATCTCCGCAGTGAAAATGGATGTATAGAGACATATATGTCTTTGTTCAGTAAGCTATTCCCCAATAAGACAATTCATAAACAGCACATATTAGAAAAACATTGCGCAGACTGGATCAGATCTCATGGCTTTGGAATGGGCATGCATGGAGTGCAAGGAGAAGAATTTGTACATTCCGCTATTTCCAAAATTGAAAGACGCGCCAGCGGTATTAAAAATACAACTTCACAATTAAAATTTATAATGGAAACTCATTTGTTACAAATTTCTCCATCTGTAAATGTACAGACTCCTCCTATTAAAAAAAAAGGAAGTTTGAATGATAACTGAACGAAATTTTGGGGCTAGAGCAAATTATGGCAGTTGTTGCGTGAGAGTGTGACTGAATTAACAGAGTTGGGAAATAATTTAATAGGTGTATGTTTTATTAATTAAATTTAACATTTCATTTTACTCATGACCATACTCATTTTTACATGACCATCGTGATGTATGATTGAAAGATAATTGTTAGCTCTCATGTTTGGGCACAATTGGATGTGTTATTTAAGGTAATAAATGTGAACGTATAAATAAATGTGAATTTAACATTTCAATTATTCATGTTTGACGCATGAATCCAAAACAAAATTATGAAATCCATTTTCTGCAGATTTTCTACTTTTGATTTCTGTAATTTTTTTATGCATGTTGATTGGGATCATTTTAGTTTAATTGCATAAGAAAGAAACCATAAAAAAAATATTAAAAAAAACGTAAATTTTACACTATTTCAGACTATTATATCTTCTGTTCTAATTGTGATAAAATGTTTGTTCTTGTTCTAAAATTTACTTTAACATTTCTAGTCTAGCTTAACGCAAAATTAAAGCTGGTATTTATAATAATAAAGTTGCCTAAAAGTATTAATTAACCCCTATCAAAAGTAAACACCGCCACATTTTTTCCCGTTAGGAAGATGACCCCGTGACCTCTGTCAAGATAGCTATAAATAGTGCGGTCAGGAAAAACTAAAGTGTCCATCACCGTACACAAGAACGATACAAAATCAACCCAGATTACAGCAATATATTAAAACCAACGTCCTTTTCAGGGCGTACGCAGAAGACAAAGATGGCAGTCAAAAAGATGAAAGACTGTAAAAGCCTGCCAGCACTTGACAACAAGGAAGAGACATCAAGGGGCAAGAGCAGATTGCCGGAGAGCAGGGTTGCCCCAGGTGCTAGCGTAGAGGCCGGGCCTCCTGGGAAGCCGAGCGATGCAGCTCCTGACACCATTGACAGCCGTAAAAGAAAAGAACCGACTTTGGGCCCAAGAGAAGACAAAGCCTTGGACGAAATCGCAATGATTATGGTGAGAAATCTGAGGAGCCAGAAGGAGGCAAGGGATAAACTTGCAAAGTCACAACCACCACCATTCGAAACTACACCAACATCCACGCCCGTTGTGCCAGGCCTGGGCATCGAAGACGCTGTCCGTAACCCAATGACGGAAAATCACCAAGCGGCAGAGGAGTGTAAAAGTCAACAAAACAACCACCAGAAGTCAAGAGACGAGACAAAAACCAGCAATAACCCCGTGATGCAAACCACAAGACCTTGTCCGGAAGAAACAACAGATAACAACCCAAAAGCTAAGACACAAGAGATGGCACCTTGTAACAAAGAACAGGAACAAGATTCAAACCACGCCTGTAAAAGGGAACAAAGACCAAATACTAACAAGAAAGGCGACACAGATGCGATTCAAGAGAGGATCGTTAAGATCACGCAGATGTCTGGAGGCGAGGCCTCACTCAGGGCCCTACCAGATGACAAAGTGATCTGTATCCTCGAGACAATAACTGGCAGGAGAGGCATCTCTAAAGTAAGGAGGCACGAAAAGGGAGTCGTGCTTTCCCTTAACAACACTTCACCAACCACTTCACTAATGATCGAACTGGAATCCAGTTGCCCCACCAGATAAAAATGATGGTGGAAAAACACAAGATTACAAAGAAGTTTGTCGTAAGAGGGGTGGACACCAGATGGCCCGCAAGCGAGGTTCACAGCAACCTTCAGACCGAAAACGCTGAAGTAAAAATCACGCAGGTCGAAAGGCTAAAAACATGGGACAAAAAAGACACAAACCTGATCGTAATAACCATTGAAGGGTCGACAAGACCTGAGAGACTGACACTAAATACTACTTCAAAAAGGACAGAGGCATATATCCCTCCGGTCATGCAGTGCTCTAACTGCCAGCAGTTCTCACACACAAAGAAAACTTGCAGGAGAGATGCAGTCTGCCGGTATTGCGCGGGTAGCCACCCATATCGCGACTGTCCCAAGGCGAGGGAGGATCAAAATTACAAGGCTATAAATGCAAACCGGACCTGTGCAAACTGCCTCGGAAACCACGGGGCAAGATACCGAGGCTGCCCGATGTTCCAGGAAACAAAGAGCATACTGAAGGAAGCGGTTTCCAAAAACATCCCCTTCAGAGAGGCAAAGCACAAAGTGGACGCGGTTGTTGCAGAAAAACAGCGCACGACTGATAGACGACAGTTACACAAGATGACCGCTGAAGTCAAAGAAATGAAAACGAAACTACAGGTCGAACACAAAAGCAAGCAGACTCCCGAAGACAGTGGTGAAGACGTAATAGATCTACAGAACGTCAGAGAAATGATGGAAGACCTGAAGAGAATTCAGCAGCAGATAGCAAGAAGTTGACAGAGCTGAAAGAAGAAAACACAGAAATCCTCAAAAGAATCGAAGCTGAACGAAGAGCCGTAGAGGAAATGACATCAAACACAAGAGCGACCAAAACAAACGAGCAATCAGACGAAGAAGTCATCAAAGAAACATTAGAAAAACTTCTCCCAGCAATAATAGAAAAAGCACTACTCCAAATACAGGAGAAAAGGAAGACACAAGAATCTGACACGAGGAGGGCAAAAACCAACAGAACCACACAAGCCAGACAGTGAAACACACCACAGCACAACGAACGGACAAACAAAGAGGAGGAAGCCAGACAGTCAGCTAGTGGTCCTTTTTAGGACCAGTCCTTTTCAGGACTAACAACCGGCTAGCACCGAAGAAACTAAATGCACAATATACCCCAATTATAACCAATTTTCAGGTTGAACAGGGTATAACAACATAGTAGACAAAAGAACGAACGACGAACGGACTAAAGTGTCGCTCGCAAACCGCCGTGAAATATGACACAAATGTTCGCAAAGAAACGACTTGACATTTTGGCGTCCCTCGTGCAGCTCCCATCCACCCCTCCACTGCTTGGGAGTGTTTAAGACAACTTCCACTCCAAGCACATTGCAATGCGTGCTGATCCTATATTTCCCTGAAAGGTAGCCCGATTGTTCCTCTCGTTTCAACGCTACTAAATTTCATATTTAAACAATTTATATTGCTAAGATTTTTTTTTCTTGTTAAGAAGAGTTTGTTAAGCTCAACAACAATGTTACGTATGTTTGTCATTGATATTAGTTTCGTAAAAGTATTATTTTTGTTCAAAAATATAGCCTGATTATGATAACTCCTTTTTTCAACCGTGGTATTGCTAATTAAATTAATTTCAATATAAGAAAGTGCTGTAGTAATTTAGAATTTCTTGTAGGCCTAAATATTTTGTTTTAAAAGGAAAGGAATTGTTTTGCTGGCTTTATTATTGAAAAAAAAAAAAAAAAATGGCAGACATGTCAACGTCTTATACAAAACCGAAGTCCGATACATACTCAGTTGATTTGGGCAATACGTCAACAGGCGTCCCCTTAAGCAGCGTAGACACAACGTACGGCAAGTTGGAAAGTCATCAGAAGTATATGCCTACTTATGATGAATTCCAGTTCGTACCTGTAGGATCCAATACAGGTAGGCTACTCCCTTACTCGCTCAACATTTCAATAGGGCCTAGGCTATAAGCTACATTATTCGATTGAAATGAAGAACTATGGGCTGTGTGTACGATACGGCCGTAACAAAGAATTCAGAGACTTAGTAATAAGGGGTAAGTATTAGGGTTAGTAGCCTACCCCTTGCTACTGAGTCTCTAAAGTGTTCTTTAAGGCCGCATCGACTTAATTGTTCGGCGGATCGATGGACATTTGGGCGAACCGTGGCAGGTTTTCTGCAAGCAAAATCTATTTTGTCTTCAATTATCACTTCCGATGCACCGTTACGATTAGGCCTACCACGTTAGCAAACGTTTAGGGTAAGTTTCAAATTATGGTGTAGTTTGAGGTTTAGGGTAAGTTTCAGAATATGGTTTAGGGTAGGCCTAAGTTTCAGATTATAGTTTAGTTTGAGGTTTAGGGTAAGTTTCAGATTAAGGTGTTTGTTTTCAATCTCTACAGATTAACGGTCACCCTTAATCTTGTGATACAAATATTTGGTAATCTTTACCTTTATTGCCGTCGAGTAGACCCCTATGTATAATATGTGTATTAAGTAGGGTTAGGGTTAACCCTAACTCTAAATGGTACGAAAATACACATATTATACATATTCAACGGCACTAAAGGTAAAGATTACCCAAATATTTCCTTAACAATAGCATCACCAGACAAACAATCACAGCGAATGGTTGAATTGAAGGATAGTGGACCGTGTGTTCGATACGGCTATATAAAAAGAATTCAGAGTTGCCGTAACAGGGTTACGGTTAGGTTTGGGAATCCTTAACCCAAACCCTAACGATGTGGGCTACTTATTTGGATGCCATGAAGTACACTTCCCAACTGTTCTTCATTTCAACCAGCCGAATATTCCACAAAACAAGATACAAACTTACCAGTTACTACTGATTGCCCTCATTATGTTAACGGCGTACTACACATCTACATGAAGCTATTACTGGCGTTCTTCTTTTCAACCTGACGCATTCTATTTTACACTCTGGACATTCATAGCGATCCGTAATCGAACCCTCAGACATACAGAAATCGAGTAGGCTTACACACGTTTGCCCATTCCGCTCTAACCTAAGAAAAAAATGCAAACCCGAAAATATCACTCGAACCACTTGCAGACGTGACCCAGATTAAATACTTGAAGAACATAGAGCTTGAAAAAAATAAGTTACCACACACACAAGGCCAACCTTTGAATAAAACACATGAGCACACATGATAGCAGACAGCATTCATGCACGAGCAAAATTGTTTTCGCTCCGACTTATATATTAATGTGGCCACACTGCCATATATCACTATATTCTATTTAATCAGCTTACGCTTTGGATGCAGAGGACAGATATTTCAAAATGCTAACCATAACCCTAGCCCTGTTTCAAGCTTTTTGACATACAGTAATGTGCAAAAAACACTGATGCAATATGTAATTAAAAATTTAAAAAACACACACACAGGAACAGCAGAAAATCGTATAGCCTACATGTACACAGTCGATGTCACCCCGAACTGTTTCACTAATTTGGCCACAATACCTTATCTTGCTGTTTTCTGCGATTTCATCAGCTGATGCTCATGACACAGATGCATAAAGATACTACCTATCCATAACCCCTAGAAGAAGACGCTGGAGATGGATAGGACACACTGAGGAAACCTGTTGATAGCTTTACAAGGCAGTCATTGTTCTGGAATCCCCAGAATAAGAGAAGTAGAGGCACAGGGTATGGCCAGCTGGAAAGTCCTTAGAAGTATATGCCTACTTATGATGAATTCCAGTTCGTACCTGTAGGATCCAGTACAACAGAAGGGGCATGAAGAAGACATGGAAGTACCTTGATGGTGCAATACAGGAAGACTTGGCATAAGTTTGTTGAAGGCCTATGCTCCTTGTAGAGCTGAATGGTGAGGATGATAACCCTAAACCAAAAACTATGCTTTAACTAATCTTGACACAAAATATAACCCTAATCATAAACTTAACCCTAAATACTAACCCAACGCTCTAAACCTAACCTCCTAAGCCTAAACCTATCCAAAACCTAATACCAAAACTAACCCTAAACCTATACACTAACCCTGAACTCTTTAACATTAAACCTAAACCCAAACCTTACACCAAAAGTAAAAATAAACCTAAACTGTCACCCTAAAACTAACCCTAAACTTAACCCTAAGCCTAAACCCTAACCTTATACTAAAACTAACCTTAAACTTCACCTTAAAACTAAACCATAATTTGAAATTTACCCTAAAACTAAACCATAATCTGAAACTTACCCTAAACCTCAAACTAAACCATAATCGGAAACTTACCCTAAACCATATTCTGAACTTACCTTAAACCTCAAACTACACCATAATCTGAAACTTACCCTAAACCTCAAACTAAACCATAATCGGAAACTTACCCTAAACCTCCAACTAAACCATAATCGGAAACTTTCCCTAAACCTAAAACTAAATCTTAACTCTTAGTATACGTGCTCAAAAACCGCGTTTTTACGAGCTGATTTCAGAGAGTACAATTTTAGACATGACTGCGTTTACTGATTTTGCATTAAGTAACTTATTTATAATGATAACATAAAGTGTTATATATTAAAATGTAGAAAAATGAAACATCTATGACATGCACTTAACTTAATTGTTAAGTGGTGTTAAACATGCATGCAACATATACAGTAATGAGTGCAGAAAAATTTTTAAATTGAAAAAATTGAGAAACAAATTGTACTTATCAATATGTATAATTAATTCTGGTAAACTTCTACCCCTAAGCCTACTTTCATTTTAAAGTACATCCATTTTCACATAATGTAGGAAAGTTGGAGCTGTTTCTGAGCACAAATAAAGTTTTTATCACAATTTGAATTTTTTTGGTATATTTAGATAAAGCGCACAAATATTTTAACCTTTATTTACAGACATGACTACCGTTACTGATTTTGCATTAAATAATTTATTAACTCTTACTATACGGGAGCTAAAACCGCGTTTTTACGCGCTAGTTTAGCTATCGTTACCGTCGCGCGCCACTTCACGGGGCGAGCCGTAAAATTGGTACTAAACCCGCGCCACTTCACGGGGTTTGCCGGATTCTAAGAGTTAATAATGATAACATAAAGTGTTATATATCTAAATATAGAGAAATGAAACTTCTTTGACATGCACTTAACTGAATTATTCAATGATTTTAAACATGCATGCAACATATGCAGTAATGAATGCAGAAAAATTTAAAAAGATAAAAAATTGAAAAATAAATTGTCCTTATCAATATGTATAATTAATTCTGGTAAACTTCTACCCCTAAACCTACTTTCATTTTAAAGTACATCCATTTTCACATAATGTAGGAAAGTTGGAGCTGTTTCTAAGCACAAATAAAGTTTTTATCACAATTTGAATTTGTTGGGTATATTTAGATAAAGCGCACAAATATTTTAACCTTTATTCACAGACATGACTACCGTTACTGATTTTGCATTAAATAATTTGTTTATAATGATAACATAAAGTGTTATATATCTAAATATAGAGAAATGAAACCCCTTTGACATGCACCTAACTGAATTATTCAATGATTTTAAACATACATGCAACATATGCAGTAATGAGTGCAGAAAAATTTAAAAAGATAAAAAATTGAAAAACAAATTGTCCTTATCAATATTTATAATTAATTCTGGTAAACTTCTACCCCTAAACCTACTTTCATTTTAAAGTACATCCATTTTCACATAATGTAGGAAAGTTGGAGTTGTTTCTGAGCGCAAATAAAGTTTTTATCACAATTTGAATTATTTTGGTATATTTAAGCACACAAATATTTTAACCTTTATTTACAGACATGACTACCATTACTGATTTTGCATTAAATAATTTATTTATAATGATAACATAAAGTTTTATATTTATCTAAATATAGAGAAATGAAACCCCTTTGACATGCACCTAACCTAATTGTTAAGTGGTGTTAAACATGCATGCAACATATACAGTAATGAGTGCAGAACAATTTTAAAATATTAAAAAAATGTGGAAAAAAGTTGTACTTACCCACAAAAATAATCCAATTTGGAAGCCTGGAACTCCGAGAACCACTTTCATCCAATTATACGGAACACAGACAAGTTTCAGTTGTTTCGAATAATAAATAAAAATGTTTCCTTTTGAAATGTTCAGGTCACATATTGAAAAATCATGACGAAAATAAACTATGTACACATTTTATGCACAACTGATATTTACCACAAACTATTTCCTTTCATGATAAGCAGCAAAACAGTTATTTGGATGTAGATGGGGATTATTTGTGCAACCTTCACAATAAAAGGATGTCCTGACCCTTACTTGAGGGGTGCTGCAAACGACACAGTTGTGATGAGACTTGGATTTTTTATTAAATGGTTCCTCCTAGTCTGTTGACTGGATTGTTCACTTGATTGCCATGTTCAATCCTGGGAGGAATTTGCTGGAAATCCACAGCAGCAACAAGAGAGAGCTCATTGACAAGTTGCCGTTTAAATTGAAGAAGGCTCTGTTTTTTGGCATTTGTTGTTCTTGACAGTGCAAATAATTTATACGCATTGAGCTGAGGTATTTCAAAAATCTAGAAGAAAATTTTTTTCTTGTTCTTCTGCTAAATGTGCCATATGTTACAATGCTTTGGTCCACTCTGTCACATCCATCCATTCATGTGTTGATTGTAATAATCATCAGTGGTTTATTTTTTGTTTCACCAAAGCGATTGGTGATGTCCTTGCTTTCCACTGTTGCGCAACTTGAAACAAGAATGCATGGTTTTTTTTGGATTGAACATTTTGTGAGCCCATCTGCCTTTCCACCCAATTACCATTTCATCCAAAGACAGCTCCTTGTAAGGGTAAAATGCTTCCTGGAATCTAGATAACATTTTCTCTAGAAATGGTTCGATCTTTGCTTTACCTTGTGCGTCTACATCACTCACATGAAACATCGTGTGATATAACATCTGAAACCTATCCCGTGTAAACATCTGTCTGTACCAGGGAGTTTGCATAAAGCCTTCATTAGACCAATAATCACTAATGGCTGGTTTTTTCACAATTCCCATTGCTATTATCACAGCAAAAAACTTGCACAGTTCTGGAGATGTAACTGGATACCAGTTTTGATAGACAGATCTTTTTGTCGCCGTTTCTGAATTTGACTGACAGAGTCAGTATATGAGGCAATATATTCATTTATAGAAACAGTAAGCTCATCTATAATCTCATTAGTTAAAAGAGCATTGAGACAATAAAATGCAGAAGAATCATCAGGTATAATATTTGGATTCACACCTGTAATCCTAGCATGAGGCGGTACAAAGCGGAAAAGCATTTTGTGTTGAGCCAGCATCAACTTCATTCCACCTAATTTCCTCATTCATTGTACTTGTATTACCATCAGTACTTGTGGATTCTGCTTCTTTATGGGTTGATCTAGATGTAGGCCTATCTTCTCTTAATCTTTTCTTCATGGGAGCTTTACCTTTTCCTTGTCTTTTCACTGGCCTGCCATTTCTAGTACTACTACCACTGACAGAACCAGCTAGGGGAAACGCCCCCTTCTCATCTGATTCAGTGTTTTGATTACATATATCTTCGCTGGGCAAAATATATTCTGAATCTGAACTGTCATCTTCACTCGATAACTGATCATCCTCATGTTCGATCCAAGAAGAAATAAGTCGTGCTGCTTGCACCGCCGATAACCTTTGCTTATCGTTTGAAGATAAAGCCATTTTGGTTAGAAAAAAATGTGTTTACGATCAACGGCCGAACAAAGGTACTAAAATCGAACGTAATAACGAATATAAATACACCACGATGAAAATGTAAACAGAGTAAATATAGGAAGTGACTTTGTAAATGTTGGATTGGATAAAACATCGACAATTTTTCATTAAACTTTGCCGAAAGAGACTTTACGTCTATCGCCACTTCACGGGGCGAGCCGTAAAATTGGTACTAAACCCGCACCACTTCACGGGGCTTGCCGGATTCTAAGAGTTAAAGCTACGATAAACCTACCGTATTCTTAAACTTAAATCCTCACTCTAAAGCTAAACTCTTACTTTAAACCTAACACTAAACCTAAAAACCCCAAAACATAACCCTAAACTTAACCCCTAAGCCTAAACCAAATCCCTAAACCTGATACTAAGACTAACCCAAAGGCTAAACCATAACCGCACACTAAAACTTAACTATAAACCTCACCTTAAAACTAAACCAAAACCCTTACCCTGAACCTGAAACTAACCCTGACCAAAAGCATAACCCTAAACTTAACACTAAAACTCAAAACCCTAACTCTAAAACTAACCCAAAACCTAACTTTAAACCCTAACCCTCAAGGGAAGGAGGATCCTGTTACACGCCCATTGAAGCATATTGGGAATATGTGTTAGGCCCCTATTTTCTTGACCATATGGTACACTAGGGATGATGTGGTCAGCATCACTGCCGGCCACCTTTTAAACTTCCCAGAGTTGCTCTGGTGCCCAATTCATGAGGCTGGGTCGACCCCGGAGCCGTTTGCGGTCTAAAAAATCCCACCTCAAATGAGGATTCAACCAGGACCGCTGAGCTTGGAAGCCAGTGAAGTCCCTAAGGCTAAACCTAATACTAGACTAAACTAAAAGCTCACCCTAAACCTAATCATAAACCTAACCCTAAGCCTGACCCTCACCTTAACTCTAAACCTAAGTCAAAACCTAAATCTTCACACTAAACTGAAAACCTAACCCTGTTTCCTGCATTTTGATGCACAATAACAGGCGAAAAAAAACACTGATGCAGTGGGAAATAAACACATATAAAAAAACAAGCTAACAGCAATGTAGGCTACATTAAAAAACATGAACAAACAACATTCTAACACCCCTTGTAACTGCCTCTCTGGGTTCTTTTTTCAGGCCGAATCAACGTTGGTGAAAATCCTTCAAATAGATCTTTTGTTTATTATTCTTTGTCTTTGCATGACACAAGCAGTGATTAGAATTTCCTGGACTCCATTAGCAGTGAACATTTTGTAAGGGTATGTTAATTTAAGGAGATTTTAACAAAAATCTTAAATTCAGTGGAGCTTTAAGATTATGGTGTGGTTCAAGTGGCATATGAAAAAGAGAAAGGTAGGGGGAGAGAGAAAGGCAATAGAATGTAAACAAAAACTATCAAGACTAGGTTAAATGTTAATGCTACAAGAGCAATGCATAACCTTTCCCAACTTGAAAACATTTCCAAACTGGATCCATTAGAAGAATTAGTTTTGCAGGACTGCTAGTGCAGTTGTGATCATTGTTATTAGAGTGCAGTAGGATGGGTTTTCACTTATTTGTTAGCAATGTGTAAGAGATTGTTGCTGTTACTAATGTTTTCTTCATCTTTTCTATTTATCACTCTTTTTGTTCCCTGTTAAACATAGAGAAGAACAATGGACAGAGGAAGGCGAAGTAGTCAGGATCTTATAGACAGAGCAGAAGACGATGGCCCAAACAATAATTGGTGTAATGATGATGATTATTATTGAAAGCAGAGTAAAGGAAACAAGAATAAATAATAGTCAAAAAAAGGTCCTATAAAGTTCATTGATGGGGTTTTTGAACAAGTTCACAGCTTTACCTGTTTGGAAACATCAGACAACAAAGAAGAATGAAGTCATGACGACATCAGCAGTTGAGAACAGTTGTAATGCTACCGTCTCACTGTAACATCCCCGGAAATAAAGAGGCTGACAGATGCATATTACCAGCTTAGCAGAATTGAACAAATGGTAATCTTCAGATTTCGTACAGGCCACAACAGATTGGGATACCTTCTGTTCAACAAGCTAAAGATAGGAACTAAAGATGAGGATAACTGTGGCACAGATAAATGGCTGCTGAACAAAGGTGCCCAACATTTGAGGAACAGAGAAAACGCATATGGCCATCACAAGTCCCATTCCTGCAAAAACTCTACAGCGATGCCAACAGCCTCAAGCTGACAACTGCTTTCTTTGAACGTATTCAAATCGACGTCTGAAAGTGAACAAAGAAGAAGAAATCAGGGTGTTACTGCCTTGATCAGCAGTCAGATTTGCCTTCAACTCTCTGAAATCAAAATTTAGTGCAGGTCTTCCCATGAAAATAAAATTATACTTTTCAACATGGTCAACTCAGGTAAAGAAATTTGGCATCTTGCCAAAAATACCATGTTCAAACTTCACCAACAGAAATTATGTGAGGACGGCAAACCATAAGTCAGAAGAATTCAGGACCACCACTGGTGTAAGACAAGGTGATATCCTGTCACCTTATCTTTTCATACTCCTCATGGATGATGTCATCAAGGCATGTAAGGAGAGGACAGGAAAGTATTCACTGGGGTACTGGAAGATGAGACAGGTCTGTATTTCAGAGCTGGCATTTGCTGATGTTGTTGCCCTGATTGCTAAATCAGAGGCACATCTTCAATCCAACCTGCAAGTCTGGAAGAAAGAGCTGGAGAAGAGAGGGATGATCATAAGCAGCTCGAAAACAAAAACCATGGTGATATCACAAGAGGAAAGAAGACATCAGATTAAGCTGGGAGAACAGGTCCTGGAACAGGTCGACCACTTTAAATACCTTGGAAACCAGAAGGGAGGCATCAAAGAAGAGTTGGCTACTCGAAGAGAAGCAGCTGGGAGACTTTTTCAAGCCATAAATTGAGGATTCCTCAGCAAAAGAGAAGTTGGTAAGAAGACGAAGACGGCTGTATAACGCTCCACCTATGTCCTAATCTTGACGTATGGATGCGAGTCATGGGCAATGACTACAACCCACAAAAGCCAGATCCAAACCTCAGAAATGAGGTATCTGAGGAAGGTGGTTGAAGTAACAAGAAGAGACATGGTCCGCAACCAGGCCTAAAAACCCAACCCCTGCAGACCCAAGTAGAACAGTCCCAACTGAGATGGTTTGGCCATGTCTGCAGAATGGGAGAAGATCGGCTACCACGACAAGCATGGGAAACTAAGAGCCACGGATCCAGACCTCCAGGACGACCCAAAGTCTGCTGGGAGGACAACATTAGACAGTCTTTGAAGGACCGAGGACTAGAATGGAACCAAGCCAGGAGGAAGACAGCCGATAGAATAGAATGGCGCTCTCTCTTACAAACCTCTACACCTCACGGTAGAAGAGGAACAAATAAGTAAGTACTTCACTTCACCAACAGATATTTCTGTTACATACTTTGCATCAGATGTTAGATGTAATACATACACAGCCCTATGAAGGACAATTAGACAACAACTAATACAGCTAGGGAACTAGAGAAAGTGAAAATGGACAGGACATACTGCCAGGAAACAACCAGTTAGATTTGACCTTGACAAGGGAAGAGAAGAATCGGGAGGGCAAACAGAAATTGATGGAACAGGAAGTGAAAGCAACTGTAACCACATGGGCTGAAATAATCAATATAGGCCAACATAAAAATTAATTTAGGGAAACACATGCTGCGCCCATTTGCCAATGTGAATAACAGGGAATGGAGTTAATAGTAATGTAGAGCATTATTTAAATGTTTTTAAAGCTTCAAGGTTTTCTTACATGTCTGTTTAACGTATGTAGTTTCATTCATCTTTAATGCCAGATCATTCAGACATCAAGGGGTCAGTTAGTTCCAGCAGTGCACCTGCTACTGGGGATGGATTTGGCGTGAGGAAAAGAGGTGTGGCCTCAACAGTGCTTGAGTCAAGAGGATTTGGATGGCTTCTAGAAGAGGAAGACCTAGAGGAAGAGGATCAGAGACCTTTGTTGTAAGCAGCTGTTTTCCAAGATTGATGCTATTTTTCTGTGTTAGCTAACTGGGGGAAAAGTCAGACTAAACTTTGCATGGCTAGTTAAAACTGCTGCTTTAGATGACCAGTTCATCTTACGAGTTTGTGGTAATCATCATAGTCATTATCATATGTTGCACTGACTCATCTTGGCAGTTATATCTTTGTCGATCAGTACATTCTCAAATCTAGGGGTCAGATAAACAATCAGGTACCAGTAGGATAACATCAGAGAGAATGACCTGAAATGTTATATTTTGAAATTCTGCTTATGACACACTTTTTTTAAAGGAGAGATAAACAACTATAAGTATAATCACCAATGATATTAATGTCAGCAATATGAACAATTGTATGCTAACAATATAAACAGAAGTGGTTACTACTAATCGAGCACTGTGGTGCCCCAGTGATCAAGTATTTGGGACAAGTCAGATGTATAATGTAACTGAACCTTTGCATGATTTTAAACTTTTTTCTTGGAATAGATAGGTTTTGAGCATTAATGAAAAAGTAAATAATGAAACATGTAACATGAATATTTTGTTCTTAAGAAATATACAAGGTTAAATAACAATTTAAAAGGAGCATGAAGATTTGCTAATGTTTTAATTTCATTATTAGCATTTAACACATTTTGAATATATAACTGAAATCTTTTACAGTTGGATTACAACCATGTAGCGTAAGGTTTTTTTTTTATAAGTATGATGATAGTGTTGGAGAAGAAATAGAATAAGGTTTCTCTACAGAAAGTGTGAGGTCCCAGTGACAGAGATGTACACTGGTATCACTCGATAGTCACGGCTGTGAAAGTATCTGGAACTGAAATAGAACAGTCAGAACTTACTGCGCCACCCTGCTGTGTGACCACAAGTGATAACAATTCAACAAAACCCCACTTCAACTTTAGTGAATGAAAAAAACTGTTGAATACAATTTATATATCCTTTTTATTTTACAACTGTCTAATTTTGTAATGAATCGTGAGTGTTGGAAGATGGTGATTAATGGAAAAGTATATTTACATCAAATGATTGTACATATATATATATATATATATATACTTATATATATATATATATATATATATAAGTATATATAAAACTTATTAAATAATATTGGCTTTTTCAAATTGAATTAATGAAATCAGCATTATTCCACAAAGTTTCTGGCACTAGTCTTTAACTATCCTGTCATATACTGACATTTTTTCATCATAGACTCACATAAGTCACTGGAATGAGTTCTATATTACTCATCTTTTGGAAAACAACAATGTCCTTTTAGGTTGTGACACACTCCCTTGTAGCTGACAGTCTTGTCCGTTAGCCTGCCCAATAACTGAGGGGGACTAAGGTCTGTTAAAGCTTCAACCACTGTGCTCCTTTGAATTGAATAGCTATTCTGGCTTCAGCTCAAAGACTCAATATGAACCTGGAACGAGGAGTAATATGTGGCTATTCTGTGGTATGGAGCCCACATATTTCCTATTGTACATGAGGCAAAGATGTCTCAGTGTATGTATATTGGATGAATGATACATGGTTCAGTGTAGTCAGATATAGTATGATAAGACAAGTGTCTACTTGTGGAACATTTTTAAAATAATACATAAATAAATCAAATATTATGATTAAATGGGTATGATGTGTCCTATTCATGCCAAGTCAGTGATGTACTTGCTGGTAG